>JADMNL010000026.1:38615000-38967500 GCA_016271365.2 Neoceratodus forsteri | reverse complement strand
AAGATCAAGCGGGATCACGGGGGAAAAAGTAGAACCAATAAAACCCTGACAAGCCAATCACTAGAAAGTGGAAGTGCAGTTCGCTGTATTTTTTCACCACAGGAGAAGCTCATTTTAGTATATTCAGTTTCTTAATGTAGTGAATAACTTTTCGAAATTACAATTTTGTAACACAATTAATGGAATTTTCCAAGTTACACCTGGGCTTCATAGTCCAACACTTTATGACAGCGTTAAGTATACAGGGCTCCTATCAGTTGAGCGGTGGCTTTCATTTTTCTCTAAAATTGCTTAAAGAGCAACTTTTCCACCTACAAAAAGGAAACAGGGCACTCCCTTACCTGTTGAGGAGCTCCTCCAGGTTGTTTTATTTTATTTTTTTTTTTAGTGCAGGTGCTAAAGGAAGGGAGGGGATCATAATTTTCCCCAAGGGGCTGGCCGCATGATCTCTCTCCACTTCTTGAATCTGCAATGTAACCTACTGCGATGGTTTTTTATAGTGGAGCATGTGGGTGTGCTCCAGTCACTTGAACGGAGCATCATTTTCAAATGTAATTTCCAGATTGTAAATCCGGTTTTAGTATCTGTAGATGGCAGAGTTCCACTACCAAGAGGTCTGTTAGCTGAACTCTGCCATCAATAGGTAGCAAAACCTGATTTATAATTGGGAAATTATTTTTGAATGGAGCACACCCCTGCACTCTGACTTATAAAGACATCACAAAATGTCTGAGCGCGAGGCGGATTGGAGATTCAGGAAGTGGAGAGGGATCGTGCCGCCAGCCCCACAGGGGTAAATGATGATCTCTTCCCTTTCTTTTGCCACTGTATTAAAGGGAAACTCCAAAATGCCGAGAAAGTGTAGCAGCTGCTGCAGAAACACCCGATTAGGGCTTTTACTATTAAGGATATATTTTTTTCTTTACCTGCTGCATGTAGCGTTTAGTTGTAAAGACTCATGCCATCCATAATGTGAGTCAAGTCAAGTTTATTTATAAAGCGCCTTTCAAAACCAAGGCGCTGTACAAAAATAGATAGAATAATAAAATCCAAACATTTAAAACAAACATAACTAAGAAGAATAAGCCAAAGTAAAAAGATATGTCTTTAAAGCAGTTTTAAAATTATCAACGGTTGGGCATTCTCTCAACCAGCGAGGTAGAGAGTTCCACAGGGTTGGTGCCAAAAAGGCAAAGGCACGAGATCCTGATAACTTCAATCGAACCCTGGGAATCTCTAGCAATCCCTCGCTGGCGGAACGGAGAGGACGGAGGAGGCGATAGGGAATCAGAAGATCTTTCAGGAACGGGTCCCTGGTGGTGTAGGGCTTTAAAGGTTAGTAAACCAACCTTAAAGGTGATCCATCCAGAACAGGCAGCCAGTGCAGTTCGTGAAGCACAGCGTAATATGACTGGTTCTAAGAGTCCCAGTCAAAAGCCTGGCTGCAACGCTCTGCACCAGCTGAAGGCGGCGGATATCAACCCCTGGTAGCCCTAGGTAGAGGGAGTTGCAGTAGTCCGGACACGGTAGTGACAAAGGCGTGACCAAAGTTGGAAGGTCCTCCTGGGAATCAGATGTTTCACCCAGGCGATATTCCTCAGATGGTAAAAAGAGGATTTGACAACAGCTGACACCTGAGATTTCAGGGTCAGACCATCATCAAAAATAACGCCCAGATTTCGCACCTGTCCAGAGGTAGAGAGCGGTACACCACCAAGTAATAAACCTGATGGCTGTCCAGCACCCAAACCCACCCCAGGATGACCTGGATCCACGACCAGTACCTCAGTCTTATCCGGATTGAGTCTCAACCAGCTCGAGCTCATCCAAGCTGCATCTAGCATTTAGTTGCAAACACTCGTGCCGTCCATAAAGTGGCAAAAGTGGTAGCAGGGAGGAGGCTGGCAATTATAGGGCAGTCAGCCTGCTATCGGTGGTGGGAAAGTTAATGGAACCACTGCTGAAGGAAAGGATTGTGGAATATCTTGAAACCAGTGGGTTACAAGACCAGAGGCAGCATGGGTTCACAGGCGGGAGGTCATGTCAAGTGAGTCTGATAGATTTCATTGAGTGACAAAGGATTTAGATCAGGGAGGAGTGGTGGATATGGCCTACCTAGATCTCAGTAAGGCTTTTAACACCGTTCCACACAGGAGGCTAGTAAGCAAGCTGGGTAGCTTAGGAGTGGGTCCAAAGGTGGTAAACTGGATAAGAAATTGGTTAGGGGATAGGCAACAGACAGTGGTGGTAAACAGAGTTCACGCCGAGGAAGGGAGGGTGACCAGCAGGGTGCTTCAGGGATCAGTGCTCAGACTGGTCCTCTTTAATGTCTTTATGAGTGACATTGCAGAGGAGCTGGAAGGGAAGACCGGCCTCTTTATGGATGACACCAAAATCTGCAATAGGGTGGACATTCCATTGGAGTGGTCAAGGGTATGGTAACTGGGTTTCAATGCAAAATGAGCAAGAATCCACTTTGGGCACAGAAACCCAGGGGCAGAGTACAAAATGAGTGGAGTGGTATTGATGACCACGAAGCAGGAAAGAGACCTGGGGGTAATCATATACAATGACCTAAAGGTGGCCAGGTACTGCAACAAGGTAGTAGGGAGGGCTAGTGGGATGCTGGGGTGCATAAAGAGGGGTATCACCAGCAGAAAGAGAGGTGGTGTTGCCTCTGAATAGATCGTTGGTAAGATTCAATCTACAGTACTGTGTCCACTTCTGCAGACCACATCTCCAGAAGGACATCAACTGGTTGGAGGTGGTCCAGAGGAGGGCAACTAAAATGATGCAGGGTCTGCATTAAAAGCCCTATGAGGAGAGACTAAAGCATCTCAATATGTGCACTCTGGAACAGAGGAGGGGGGGATATGATAGAGACCTTTAATACCTCATGGGGGTAAATAAGGTACAGGAGGGAAGTATTTTTCAGAAGAAAAGATACTCAAGAACAAGGGGACATGCTATGAAGCTGGACAGGGTATATTCAGGAGAGATGAGAGGATGTATTTCACAGAAAGAGAGCTGGATTCCTGAAACATCCTTAAGAGGTGGTGGGGTTAAAGAATGCATGGGATAAGCACAAGGAAATCATAGTTGAAAGAAGAGGGGAATGGATAAAGAGCTATAGTTCGAACACAGTCTGCGGTAATAGTGTAGGTAGAGGGGACTGGATAAAGGGCTACAGATCGAGCACAGTCTGCGGTAATAGTGTTGGTAGAGGGGACTGGATAAAGGGCTATAGATAGAACACAGTCTGCGGTAATAGTGTAGGTAGAGGGGAATGGATAAAGAGCTATAGATAGAGCACAGTCTGCAGTAATAGGGTAGTTAGAGGGGACTGGATAAAGAGCTATAGATCGAGCACAGTCTGCGGTAATAATGTAGGTAGAGGGGACTGGGTAAAGAGCTACAGATCGAGCACAATCTGCGGTAATAGTGTAGGTAGGGGGAAATGGATAAAGAGCTACAGATCGAGCACAGTCTGCGGTAATAGTGTAGGTAGGGGGAAATGGATAAAGAGCTACAGATCGAGCACAGTCTGCGGTAATAGTGTAGGTAGAGGGGAATGGGTAAAGAGCTATAGATCGAGCACATCTACGGTAACACTCAACCAACTGTGAACACCAGAAGTGCTACCAAAGGAGTGTTCCTAGTGCCTTTTAAGCATACCACACTCGCACAATGATCCCTCTCCTACAGGGGCCCTAAATGGCTTAATGACCTACCTACTGAACTGCTTGGGTCTAGCAAAATCAGCCATTTCAAATCCGGACTCCGCAACCTGCTGGCACGTGAGACCACCTGCAACTGTTAGCCCTTATTAATGCCACCAGAGGACCTTCCACATTTCCCAGCACCCCATACTGCCCTGAACAACTCCCCCTATCCTTCTCCCACCCCCTCCCACCCCTCCGCCTAACAAAGCCTTCCTGGCTGCACACACCCCCCCCAAACTTATATCGTCCTTGTCTTGGATCTGTCTAGACCCTCTAATTCCCCTACATGTGAATTCCTCACTACCGCAGACAAGTGGTTGCTTTGCCATGCACTCTCTAATTGCTCTGCCTGTTTCTGCCCAATCGCACTTAGAAACCCATTCATTGCACTTAGTAACCTGTATTTTTTGTTATGTAGCCACCAGCTGTTTCACTTCCGTATGTTTATTGTTGTCTAGTGTCACCCTTGTTCCTCTCTCTGTACAATGTTTTCACTGATGTAACTCAATGGCTCTGTATTGTGTCACCTGACTTGGAGCCTTTGTAAATGAGCCTCTGGCTCAAAATGTATTAATCTGAATCCTAAATAAATAAATAATAGTGTAGGTAGAGGGGAATGGACCTCTGAGTGGGCACCCCAGCCCAGGAGGGAGGCATCTGTAGTGAGTACAACTGTGGGTGATTACTGAAGGAAGGGAACTCCCTTTCTGAGCTTGCATTCCTTCTTCCACCACTCCAATGTCCTTAGACACTCTGTGACATGCACAAGGTTTGACAGTGGATTCCACCTCTAGGACCAGTGGCTCCCTAGGTGATACTGGATACTATTTGGAAGCTGGCAGCACTGCAGTGGATGAAGCCATGTGCCCCAGCAACTGTAAGAAATCCCTTGCAGGTCTGGGCTGACCTGCCTTGAAGTATTTTGCAAGTAATATCAGGTGTGCTACTCTTTCCTGAGGAAGGAATACCTTCCCTTGGCGAGTATCCAACTCTGCACCTATAAAGTCCAGGATCTGAACTGGCTCCGTTTGAGACCTTAGGGCATTTATTAGGAAACCCAGGTCCTCCAGGGTTTGCTGTGTGAGGAGGAGGGAGGACTTTATTTATTGGAACATATCAGAATTAATACCTTTGAGTCAGAGACTCCTTTACAAAGGCTCCACGTCATAGATTACAATAGTGAGACATTGTTAGACATTACAAGGTACAAACAATGGTACTAGAAAATATCACACCGTACAATACACACAAAGTATAGTCCATACAGGAAATGTGGTTCAGGATATTTACAACAGTCAGGTGCAAAACCTGAGCCTTCTTGTGTGACTTTCCTGAGACTTACCAGTCATCCAGGTTGAGGAAAAAACCACAACCCCTTGCCTCTTTAAATGCACTGCCACAATGGCTAGGCACTTTGTCCACACTCTGGGTGCCTAGGTTAGGCCAACGGAAGGGCTGTGAACTGGTAGTGGCAATTCCCTACCCCGAGTCTAGGGTACTCTCTGTGACTGGACCCAACTAATATGTGAAAGTAGGCATCTTTCGGATCCAGTGGCCCTAGCCAATATCCTTGTTGCAGTAATACAATCACTGATCCCAGTGTTACCATCTTGAATGTTTCCTTAGTGTTTGTTGAGGTATCTCAAGTCTAAAATGGGCCAACATTCCCCATTTCTCTTGTGCGTCAGGAAGCATCTTGAGTAAAACCCCTTCCCCCACTGTGAGGACAGGACGTTCTCCACTGTATTTGCTTGTAGAAACTTTTTTACCTGTCTCCAGCAACAATTTTTCTGCTGGGCCGTATACCTCTCAAATGCTATGAATTCCGCATAGCGCTATGATTTTTACACTCAAAATTTACCCTTGCTCCTCACAGGTCTACTGATGTTCCCCATAATGTTAGACCTATTTCTGGACACACAAACTAATCATTGAACTAAGTTGATCGAAACATTCCTTATCACTAACTATATGCGGCCCACTATCTGCAGATATGTTGTTTAAAATAAGAAAGTGCTACACATTCTGGCCCTTTGCTATGATTTTTTTTAAGGCTAGTGCTATGATTTTTAGTGCTGAGAGGTTGAGAGGTATGCTGGACCGGCCGGGTGGCACAGAGTGCTGAGGCACTTGTGCCTTACCTGCCACCATGTTGGCAACCTGTGTCGGGAATGAGCTGCGGCGCTCAGGGGTTGACAGAGGGAGGAGGAGGAGGAGGAGGAGGAGGAGGAGGAGGAGGAGGAGGGAGGAGGATCGAGCATTCCAATGAATGCTTTCCTCCTCCTTCAGGGAGGAAGGTTGCCTGCTTCACTGTGCGCACCACCACCTAGGTGACTGCAGGTGGAGGTGCCGGCATTGAAGAGCATTCGGGGAGGAAGAGGCGCTCGGCGGAAGACATCAGCACGTTGGGCATGTCAAGCCGCCACTCCTCCCAGAGTGTCTGAGGGCTAGGGAGGGGTCACCGAAAAAAACAAAACAAAAGTGGAAATCCACCCTGACCTGCAAGATGAAGCTTCCTCACCTCGCAGGCCCTGTACCTGCTTATGGGGCATGTTGTCCCGCAACCGACCTAAACACCTCCTGGGAACGGGGCCACCTGGGAGGCTCTGCCACAGGGGCGTAATCTGTGGGGCACTGCAAGGGAGAATCGTTAAGTCCCAGGGACAGTGGGCAGATGGGGCTGGGGGAGAAGGAGGCTGATAGGGGCAGGTCGGGGCAACCACAGGGATAAAAAGACATGATAAAACAATTTGCTTTTAAGTTTTTCTGCTGGAATATGAGGGGTGAAGGCTTTGTGACTCTGTATTTTGGAAACTTTTTTAACTACAAGGGCTGACCCCGACTCACTATTCCCAGGACCCACTTGTCTGTGGTTATTCTTTCCCATTCCTGGAAATTGTGAATCAGCCTTCTCCCCACTGGCAATGGCTAAGCAACCTGTGTAGACTTCTCAGGGGTTTCACTTTGCCTGGGCTTTGGGAGCTGGCATTGCATCCACATGCCTGGGACCTGTCCTGCCTCTACCTCTCCCTCTGAAGAACCCCTTCTGAGCGGTGAAGTCATAGATAATGTAAGCATGGGGGCAGTAACCCCTGTCCCATCCTCTTCTTCCAGAACACCTGTTGGAAGTGAAAGCCTTTTCCTTCTCAGTATTACTCTTGTAGGTGGTCTTGTATTAATTCATCTTCTTCATGTCAGCTTCTGTCTAGTCATGAAAGACTTTCCCTCACAAGGGACATCAATTACTTTTGTTTGAGTGTCCTGAGAAAGGTTTGTGGTTCTAAGCCAAGCAAAACTTCTAAGGGACACTGCATGTGCCATGACCCTGGATGCAGTGTCACTGGTGTCCACTGCCATGTGGAACTGATACAAGACAGCGTCCATGGTGGTCCTTGTTGTGCCAGCCACAGCCTGTGCCAGGTCACCAGTAGCTTTCTCACTCATTGCCAAACTGGAGCTCCAGGGGGCTTTTTGGTACCGAGCTGTGCAGGCCATGTATGCTGCCTACCTTAACAGCAGGGAAGCTGAGGTATAGACTTTTTTGCCTCAACTGCCCAGTTTCCTAGAATCTTTCTCAGGAGGCTGGGAGGAAAGGGGCACTTTGGTCTTATTACAGGTGGCAACCTGGACCACTCCCTCGCGATCAGGGTGGGAGTACAAGTACTCAACACCCTGTTTGTCTACCTGATATTTTTTCTTTATATTCTTGTCTATGCCAGCAGCTGAACTGGGTGCTGACAACATTTTGTAGGCGGCCTTTTTGAGGGATTTGTGGATGGGCAATAGCAACCTTTTTGTGGGAGTTAAGCCCATTGTATCAAAAAATTCCGCCTCATCTTTAGCAGTCTCTTGCGATGAGATGTTGAGAGCGTTCACCATGTGCCTCACAAAAGTATAGTGCGAGGTGCAATCATCTAGGGGATAAGGAAGGGAACCAAACTCTTGCTTAGGAGAACGGTCAGGCTCTATGGGTTCTCCTTCCTCCTCCTCATAGTAGCATTCAGCCTCCTCCTCCACATGCACTGGAACTGGTACTGGAGCCTGGGGGGAGAGGTATAGTCATGAAATTCCCTATGGCCTGGAAATCTTGGAGGAATTGCCATGCCTTAGTCATGTCCACTACTGAGGGCATTTTATTTCTGTCCACTGGCATCTCCTTATCTCCTTTCCTTCTCTAGGAACAGGGACAGTGACACGTTTTTCTTTTTTTCCTAGCAGGCACTGTGGTGTCCGCTCAGAGGCTCTTTTATTTTTACTGGATTCAAGGTTCCCCCATTCAGACACCCTGACTTCTGAACCTTCTTTAGCAGCTTTGTTCTTCTGCTTGTTTATACCACTAATCCCCACTGCTTCTCAATCTCAGATTTATTTAATTTACCCAGGATAACCTGGCAACATTTTGTTTATAGTTGGGTCCAGCTTTTACTCAGTTTTATAGATGGGCAGGCCGGAAACCAGGACATCGAGTGATTTGATCCAGGTCCCACATAGCCAACAGCTGGGGTGAGATTTCAACTGGTGATTTCCTCTGGTTTCACAGTTCAGCGCTCAAAGCACTAGGGGCCCTATTTTCAAGAGAGTTTTCTCATGAGCACAGAATTGGAGAAAGCATTTAGAAACTAGGGCCTATGATACTCCGATAAAACTGCCTTGAAGGTTGTGGACCAGAGACCTCCAAACCTGCCCAAGGATCCTAATCAGGCATTTCATTCCTGTAAACCAAGTCATGGTACTGCTGTTTATTCACAGAAATCTGTGGAAACGCCTCAAAATGCTTCTAAATAAAGCAGTGAAAGGTCAGTCAGTGGCATAAACAAAAACCCTATTCAGCTGCTGTGTGTGCAGTTCCTCTTTTTGTTCCTGTCATCAAACAAGCCCCACCACCTTTTCTGATTAATAAAAAAGTAAACACCACAGCATGCCAGGTAACCCAGATGGTTT
The DNA here is from genome assembly GCA_016271365.2 of Neoceratodus forsteri. Taxonomy (NCBI): domain Eukaryota; kingdom Metazoa; phylum Chordata; order Ceratodontiformes; family Ceratodontidae; genus Neoceratodus; species Neoceratodus forsteri. The sequence continues at coordinate 38,958,837 of JADMNL010000026.1, read as the reverse complement.
GCCCCTTGGCTACATGGAGTCTGTGCTCATGAGTTTTCAAAACACAGCCGTTAAACTGAATTTGAAACAAAAAAAAGCACAATGTGTACTTCACTTCGCTTCCCTACCTTATAGAGGCATATCAGTAAAACAGCAGTTACATAAAACCACAGCATTTAAAAAATAACCCAGCGAGTTAGAGCAGAGGTGAGTTTTCATCCAATTCCTGCTCAGTAGTTCTGTGACTTGCCAGTAACTGCATTATATGTTCAATTTTCTATATATTGGGTCCTTTCAATGATGTCCACTGCCCCAGCCACTCATGCATGAATAGGGCTGTCAGAAAGCAGAACTGCCCTTTTAGCCCACTGCAACCTCCCTGGGTTCTTGCTTGTAATAAGCAGGCAGTAATGGTGTCAAATTTATGCATGGGGGGAGGGGGAAGAAGACCACTTGACCATTAATGATTCAGGTATGCAATGCAGGGGCAAATTTAGATTTTATGGGGGTGGCACTTTCACAGAAAAATGTCAACTGTTCCCCTTAGAAAGCTCAGATTAGGCTACAGCAGCTACTGTTTGCTGCCTTATGGGGGTAGTGGGTGTTACTTTGCTGCATAACTGGATCCATTAGTGATGCAGTGGTTAAATGGGACATTTTTAATGTACACCCTGATGACCCAGCGGCAGTACAATGCACTGCCAAGCTGGTGACCTGGGTTCAGGAGAGAGCCTGGCTGGTAGTGTTGGAGGCAGGCCAGGCCAATCTGTTGCACGGCAGAATGCCTTTGCCAGGAAGGGATGATGGCAAGCTCTGGGGCTGTAGCAACCCCTGCAGCTGAGCCAGGGACCGTGCGTCTGCTACAGGAGACAGGCTGCATGTGCATGAGGCTGGCTGAGGCTGCACTCACTTCGGGGAGGTGGGAGGGACCAGAAAAGGGAGAGCAATCCACAGCTATCTGAATGATGACCTGGGCTTCTAGATCCCCTGGGTCCTAATGGCTGCTGGCATCCGATTCTGGTCCACATGGTGGACAAAGCCTAGGGTGAGAGGACAGCCCTCCTTCCAAAGCCTCGGCCATGGAAACCAGAGCTGAGGGGGAAGCCAGTGGGTTACCAGGGTGGGGGGGGGGCAGGAGACACAGGCTGAACAGGGTACCTCCCTGGGACCAGGGTACATCCCTGAATGATGAAGGTGGATGGATAGAAAAATCTCAGTGGAAAACAAATTAGGAATTTTTAAGTGGGGGAACTCTAACCTCCAGATTTGTAGGAGGGGATATGGTCATCTCTAGACCATGTAACTAATCTACAGTATTCAATGGAGAAAGACAACAGAAGTGCAGGAACTCTTACACTGTTCTGTAAGAAATGGGGGCATGGCATTTATGTGGAGCCCTGCCTAATTTAACTCCTACAGAAGGGGGAATCCCTTGACTGCCGGGGCTATTCAGCATTGTGGGAGCAAGAGAAAGGACCACTAGATCAACAGGGAATTATATGGGAGGTCACCAGTGCTTCAACTCCTCAAGTACACCTGCTATCCCTTCAATATTATAGGAGGCCACGGTTTCAAACCCTACTCCAGTACACCGGTCATCCTATTAATATTATATGAGTTACCAATGATTCAAACCCTCTCCTGATACATCTGCCATCCCTTCAGTATTATATGGGAGTCATTAATGGTTTCAACCCCCCCCCCGTACACCCGTCATCCCTTCAATATTGTATGGGAGTCATTAATGGTTTCAACCCCCAGTACACCTGTCATCCCTTCAGTATTATATGGGAGTTAGTAAATGTTTCAACCCGCATTACCTGTCATCCCTTCAGTATTATATGGGAGTCATTAATGGTTTCAAACCCACCCTCCAATACACCTGTTATCCCTTCAATATTATATGGGAGTCATTAATGGTTTCAACCGCCCCCCAGTACACCTGTCATCCCTTCAATATTATATGGGAGTCATTAATGGTTTCAACCGCCCCCCAGTACACCTGTCATCCCTTCAGTATTACATGGGAGTCATTAATGGCTTCAACCGCCCCCCCCCCGTACACCTGTCATCCCTTCAATATTACATGGGAATCAGCAATGTTTGAAACCCTTCTCCAATACACCTGTCATCCCTTCAGTATTATATGGAAGTCATTCATGGTTTCAAACCCCACCCCATACACCTGTCATCCCTTCAATATTATATGGGAGTTGGTAATGTTTCAAACCCTCCTCCGTGCACTGAGATCAGCAGAATATAACCTCTTCTACAGTACAGCTAGTAGCCTCCGGGCAGCATTGTAATGGAGTTACCAGAATTTCAGCCCTTCCTCCAGCATTCCTGCCAGCCCTGATCTCTTGTGTACTAGAATTCAGAAATACTCAAGCCCTCTTCCAAATGACTGATTGCTACAGACAGACCCACAAAGAGCTATAGTTTCTCACAGGAAAGGAAGCAGTTAGGCAATGTTGACTCATCGGTCAGCTGACATCAGAGCACACATTTGAAAGGGGGAAAAAAAGTTATGTCAGTAAAAAAACGGTTCTTCAAATAGAGGATTAAAGTGCTATTAATAACTCTCTTAGAGAACATTTGGCAGGTATTACACAAGTCATGCCAAGCTCCCCAGCTACCCCTGTAGTGAATAATGGAAGCTTCAAGACTTACACTTCCAAAAATTAGGGTCTCATACTTCATTTCTTTTCAGCCTGCAGTGACACTTTGCTAGTGCTTCCACAGCTGGGTAGTAAAATCTGAGGAGACTGTAGCTTTCTTTTTTTTTTACTTTCTATTTTTGCCCCCATTTTTCCTTTGCCAGCTTCCAGGTCCCCCTTCTTCCTTCCTAAGCCCTTCTGCCCATTGTAGGAGTCTGTCCATGGTCCAACTGGCAACCAGCCACTGCTCGACATACTCTTTGGAATCCCGACTGTAAACCACAGCTTGTCCCCTCAGGGTGGGACCTCCTGGTTCCCCTAGCTGGGAGGAGGATAGTTCACTTGACAGTTGATGTTCAGGAGGAGAAGGCAGCAAGGCGCAGAAGGAGTCAGTAGGGCCCTACTGTGGCAAAGGGGGTGGGGTGGCTTCATCTGCCTGGGGCTGCTGGGATATTTTTCCCCCTCTAAGCCCTTCCTTAGCCCTCCCCAGGGTGTGGTTCTGAGGAGTGACTGGGCAGAACGTCTATCTGGGCCATCGGAAAGGTCTGTGAGCCATACCTTACCTTGGGAACTCCCCTACTGGCCCCACTCTGGACATAAGATGCATCTGCAGTGCTCACCAGGTGAGCCAGAGTGTGTTGAAGTAAGGTTGCTCCCAAGGGACCACTTATTCCTTTCTGAATGATATACCCTCCCCGGGCCCACTAGGGGTCAGTTGTGCAGCGGATGGTAGTGCCCTTCACTCCTGATGCAGAAGATGCCCGAAGCAGACCACAGAACCCCATCCCTCTGGTCGGCACCAGGTGTCCTCAACTCAGGAAGCAATCCGGGTCATGTGGATGGAACTTGGCACCGCTGTCATTTTACTAGCTAGCAACCGCAGCTTTGTCTAGTCAGTCTTAGCCCTGTGGACCAGGACTGAGCCAAGGGCAGCACAATTCTGCCACATAGTGCATTTAACTCCATGTGGCAAAGTTTCAGTTGCCGTAGGCAATTTGCCAAAATTCAAACCGAACGTCACATGCCAGGAATAGTAAAGCAAGGTCCTCACAGCATTCTGGGACATGCTTAATAAAACAAAAGATGCTTGCCTCGAGACAGAGGACTTTCACTACAGTTGTTCTAGATCTGCCTGGGGGGTAAAACAGAAATCTTACGACAATTACAGCTGGGAATGTGTTCCCATCAGGATGTCTCGAAACACCGGTAGGGGTGCACACCTGGCTGGCGGATTTGGAGGATGTGAAGGGGAAGAATGGCTAACCATACACACTAGAAATACTGTTTGCACAGGTACAGGACTGCAGTAGTCTGTGATATTGTACTATGTAGGTATCAATAATTAGGAAGCAGTCGCTGGAGGATCCAGGTTTGTAGTTCGTACATATGTGGTTACATAGAAACATAGAATTTGATGGTAGAAAAGGACTGCTTAGCCCATCCAGTCTGTCCAGATGTTCCCTGCTTGTTTCGTCTCTGCAGACCCTATCTGGTCTCCAGTGACCCTCCCGCCTCCCTGCATCCTAATATATCCTCATGTCTATTCCATGCATGCTTGAAGCACCCCACTCTTCCAGCCTCCACCACTCCCCATGGCAGTCTATTCCAGACATGTACAACCCTTTCAGTGAAGAAATATTTTCTCACATCACCCTTGAAATCCCCCCCCCCAGCTTCAATGTATGCTCCCTCGTCCTGGTGCTCTTTCTCATTTGAAAAAGACTCCCTCACCTGCCCCCTGTTCAAATCTTTCAGGTACTTGTAGGTTTCTATCATGTCACCTCTCTCTCTCTCTCTCTTCTCTCTTCCAGGGTGTACATGTTGAGATCTCAGTCTCTTCTCACAGTGCTTTTCATGCAAACCATGCAGCATTTTAGTGGCCCTCCTCTGGACTGTCTCCATCCTGTCTGTGTCTTTTCTTTTTTCTTTTCTTTTTCAAACTCCATTTTATTGCTCCTACCTCAGTCCTCTCTCTCCAGTGAGGATGCTCGGAGCTTGGTGCTGCTGCCCGTCTGAAGCCTCCACCTCTGCACTCCCGTTTGGCCCAATCTCCCTCCTACCTTGACCAGCTGCTTACTCCCCCCAGCTCTAAGCCCCCCCCGGGGCAGGGACACCATCTCCTAACTGGCACTCTATCTAGAATCTAGACAAGCGACTGGAAGGAGGAGGGAGAACGGAAGCACGTGGTGGCAGAGCCCAGCATTGGGCATGGGACCGAGTCCACTGATCTCACCTTCGCCTACCCTCGAGGCAGTTTTTTTTTTTTTTTTTCTTTGCTGGTCCCGGGAGTGCAGATGTGCAATGACGTCCAGCGCTGCATAGACACACTCCCGCACCCACCAGCAGGATGTCAGTCACTGCTCCCATATTCCTAATCAATGCCCCTCAACATGCTGCAGTCTCCCGGCCTCCACCAGGGGCTGCTAGAGCAGCAAAGAGTACTGACCCAACTCCCCAGGAGAGGAGAGCTGTCCTCTGGATGCTCAATCCTCTCCTCCCCCTGCCAACCCTCGGCGGCCCGAGTCTATTCCCGAACCCGGGTCGCCGGCATGGTGCAAGGTGTGGCATCCAGTGCCTCAACTCTCAGCACCACTGGGTCGCCATGTCTGTCTTTTCTGAGGTGTGGTCTCCAAAACTGAACACAGTTCTCCAGTTGCGGTCACACCAGCAAGCAGTATAATAGCAACACCACCTCCCTCCTTCTGCTGGAGATATGCCACACTATGCATCTCAGCATCCCACTAGCCCTACCCACTGCTTTGTAACACTCTGCTGCCACCCTGAGGTACTCTGATATGATAACTGCCAGTACCTCCACCCCATCCTATACTTGGCGCAGGGGTTCCTATGCCCTAGGTACATGATCTTGCACTTGTTAACACTGAATCCCCAATTGCCTTGTTTTTTGACTGTTCCTCCAGTTTCCCAAGATCCCTATGAATTTTATCCAACCCTTCTTGAGTGTCCCCCCATTACACATTTTGGTGTTGTCTTCATAAAGGCATACTTTCCCTTGCAGTTCTTCTGCAATGTCCCCCATGAACATATTGAAGAAGACTGGTCCCAGTAATGATCCCTGTGGTACCCTGCTGGTCATCCTCCCATCCACAGAATGAGTGCTGTTAACTGCCACCCTCTGTCTCCTATCCATTAACCAGTTTCTAACCCAATTTACCACTTTGAATCCCACTTCTAGGCTGGTCAACTTCCTTATGAGCCTCTTGTGTGGCACCATGTTGAAGGCCTTGCTGAAATCCAGATAGGCCATGCTCACTGCCCTCCCCAATCAATCAATTTTCCTAGTCACACAGCCAAAGAAATCTATTAAATTCATTTTGCATGACCTCCCCCCAATGAATCCCTGTTGTCTGTGGTCTTGTAGCCCACTGGATTCAAGGTAATCTACTAGTCATTCTTCTGTCAGTATGGTTTCCATTAAATTTATCCTCCACTGAAGCAAGACTGACTGGCCTATAGTTACTAGCCTCCTCACTGCTGACACTCTTACGTAGTGGGACACTGCCAAATCTTCTCCAGTCCTCCAGAATGACCCCCAGTTCCTGTGAACTGTTGAACAAGGCTGTAAGTGGGTCAGCATGTATCTGCTGCAGTTCTTTTAGTACCCTGGGGTGAAACCCATCTGGCCCCATAGCCTTGTTCACCTTCAGGGCTGCAAGTCCTTTCAGGATTCTTTCCTTCGAAAATGGACTTGTCTCCATCCCCAGTTATCCTGCTTCTCCCTGGTGGTCCAGCCAGTCCCCTCCTCCCTCCACTGTGAAGACTGAGCAGAAGTACCTGTTTAAGAAGTCTACTTTTTGTGGTTCCCTTTTGCACAGTCTCTCGCTCTTCTGCCCTTCTAATTCTTATGATCTTCACTTGCTTTCTTCTTCTTACTTGTGTACCTGAATGAAGTCTTATCCCCTGCAGCGACCGTTTTCCTTTGTCTTCCCCTTTGCTGTCCTCCCTGCCTTGCCTGCCTCCTTCTTCTGCTTTGCTAGGTATCCCACCCTGAACTCCTCCCACTGCGATTCCATATTATATATATATATACACACACACATATACACACACATACACATACACATATTATATATACATACATATATACACACACACACACACACACACACACACACACACACACACACACACACACACATATACAAGTAATAAGTTTTCATTCTCTCTCAAGGTGTCTCGGGTCTAATCAGTGTAGTAGTAGGTACCGACCAAGGCACAATAACAGTTGTTTAATTTGTCAGAGATCTGTGTAAATTAAGTTTTTCAAAACACTCAGCTAGGGAAGTATCTAAGTGGGGACAATGACACCTATGGGACCCGAGTAGACTACAGATATTTGATCCTAGGTCATGTGCACCGAGCAGCCTGTCAGGTAGAGCTAGAACCCACGATGTTAGAATGGGAGTGCCGTGGATATAATGTATAAACTACCATTATCCGTCCCAAAGCACATTATAGTGGGGGGGAGAGAGCGAATGCTTCTGCCATAAGGTGGGGGTGGGTTGGGGCATTTTAGCCCCCCAAATCCAAGGATTGTGGCTTTGCAGTAAATTTATGAAGTTGCTGTAACTGTAGGTCACATTTGGGCTCAGATTGTGCTGGTTAACATTACAGTTTTAATGTAAATAAACCCCCTCATTCATTGTATTGGGAACAGCACATGAACTGGAGCAGGATGAAGATACTCCAGGCACCAGAACTATCTTTGACATTTTGTAACAAAAATGTGGGGAGCAGACCCACGGTGCACTGCCTGCTTGCGGAAACACCCCTCTACAGGTGCACATAATTTCAGGGATCGAGCCCTAAGTGGCTCTCCCACAGTCACATATAAAGTCACTGGCTATTGTGGGGTTTGACCCTGTGATCTCCTGTCTCCCAAGCTGGTGCTTTAACCAACGGACCATGCTGCCTCTGTTGTGACATCACACATGTGAGACTGTGACTTTGCTGCCATGCCCAAGCAGTATGTGTGTATCTGCAGATGGTTCAGGAACTGTTGCTTGGGAAGGAGTAGGCAGATCTGTTTTATGTATCTTTACTGTTTGATTTAATTTCAATTGATCTGTGCGTCACAGAGAGTTTATTATAGTTTTTTTTTTTTGCTTATTAATTGGAATGTGCAACCAGCAGTGGCATAGCCAGAAATTTCCATTGTGTACAAACGCTCTCCAACTGCTACACCCCCCCATACAAAACAAATTGTTTTCATAAGTCTCATCTAATCTATAAAAATGTTTCAGACATGGCTACGTCGTCAACAACAGAGACTTAAATGGACACAAAAACTAGTCAGTGGTCTACACCAACTCAAATACTCCAGACAAGAATGACAATGGTAACAAAAAGGCATGTGGGTTGGGACAGATACTGAAAAACTACACAAATGTGTACAGTGAGTATGCCTGCGTACACCCTTGGTAATCAGATATTCCCACCTTCTGAGTTTTTGGGGTTGGTTATCCAGTGTCAGTGGCTCAGCAGGTTACACTCTTGCGTCTGAGACCAGAAGACTGCAAGGCTGTGGGTTCCATCCTCACACAAGGAACTTGGGTTAAATCCCTATACTGACACTGTAGTGCAGTATGAGGGGATGCTGCACTCCTGAGTTCTCGTTTGCCTGTTCTGGTGGTTGTTCAGGTGGACATTAAAGCAAGTCTTAAAAAGAGTAGGAGAATTTTTATTCAACAAGAAAAATATACAAATCAAAAAGTTATTGTAGATGCAAAATTATTCTAGACAAAACAATCCTACCTGTCAGTAATTAGCAATACAAAGATACTATGGAAATTACCACCAAATAAGGATGCCACACACACACACACACACACACACACACACACACACACCTTTCTATACATTTAGTATAAATCCACTGCAATATACAAAGTTCCATTTTTGAAATCACTCTGTGTAAAAGAAGGAAAGACAATTTTTCCATGATGACCTTAACTCAGTTCTTGGTGAGGTTTTTTAACTTCTCTAAATAAGTTTTCTGTAGTTCAATACCCACATTCCTTAAAATTTCTATATAAAAGAGACACAGTTTTGTTGTAATACCCAAGAGCATCTGGTTTGCCATATAAATATTTAAGTATGGCTCCTATTACTTGTACTGTATTAATATACTTTTTCTATCTGTTCAAGTAGAATCCCAAAACTAGTTCTCCCCTCGCCATCCTCCTCTGCTATTTTGAGCTGTTTTCTCACAATCTCATCCCAACTAACCTGTGGGTTTATTCCCTACCTGCTCTACTTACCTTTCCTCACTCCCTCACTATATGTTGTCCTGTATCCAAATTACAAGACTAATACCATGGTTGCCCCATGAATTCATTATTTATTAAATTGTAACTTTTCCTGATTTCTCTATCTGCCATCAAATCAATATGTACGTTTAGACTTATTGTACTGTAAGTTTTCCTTATCCTCGTTTATGTATCCAGTCACCATGTATGCCTTGTCAATCCTCAATAATTGTATTGTGTTCTTAGACGTCCTGCTCATCACTACCTGTTACACTTGTACCCCCTGGAGTCACACTGGAAAACAAGCCTTGGCTCAGTGTGCCTATCCCGGTTACCAAGATTTTAAATAAAATAAATAAAAATATGTTATAGCAGTGAGTAAAGGTTCTCCCCTTTGTTGAGCTATGCATATCCAAATTTGTTTAACATGGTTCCAGCAAGCTGATTCGACAGAAAACCTGTCGACTGGCTTTACAGCAATGGCACAATGCCAACCGCGATCACTGTCCGCATTGTGCTATCAGGAACACAATTGTGTTTTTGGCTGGGAGGCTTTGCTGCCCCCACATACCCCGGATTTTATTATAATCACCTCCACAGTGGAGGTGTTTCAGGGAAGGGGTACAAGACCCGGAGAAGCAGTGCCGGGGTCTCGTGCGACTATTACAGGGACCAGCAGCGACTGTTGCTTTGTCACTGTAAACAACCGGTCACTGTAATATTTTCGGTGAAGCTACATGCTACAGTTTAACATAAGGACAGCCAAAAAATAAACGCTCTTGGGTTTCCAATATTGGTCCAAATTCAGCCCTAAGACAGTATCTTTCATTAATCTGTTTATCTTTGTGTGGATTTCTCACTCCAAGTTTCCCATAGCAACTTAACCATTGTACATCCCAAACACAGACAGGGAGTCTTATTAAGATATTCGAGAACGTTTTCTATTTTATGTAATGGACAAAATGGGATTTCTAAAACTATTTGGTAATGCCCCTTTATTATTTCTTGGTACCGTTGTAACCTAGTAGTTTTAATTAACTTTCCAATGGTGAGTTTCCATTTTTTTTTTTTTTTTGAGAAAGCATCTACGGTGTAATCAGGATGGAAACCAGTTTTTTTATGACTGTTAGCTTATTACTCTACTATTCCTACAAGTATGGTTTTATCCAAAAAGAATTGGGGAATATCCCCAGTGTGCTGGCCAAAATTTCCCCCATTTACTAAAAATACCACCAACAACTTAATCGGGGTCATTGTCACTTGGTTTCCATCTGCATCTCCCCCTCCCCCGGAACAAGGCTGAAAATAGGTATAATTCCCTAGTTCTCCTTTCCTGGTCAACAAAAAAACTGAATAAATAAATAAATAATGATAAACCGATCTGGAGGAAACCACATTAAGTTGGCCAGGATATGTTGTGAGGGCTGGGGTAGTAAGATATTGTGACACCCCCCCCCCGCTCTATCTACCACATCCTGAATTGGAGACAATTGGGAACGTTTTTTAGAAGAAGGATTTATTCACACCCTGTGGCTATGGAATGTGGACACGTTTGTAAATGCTGGTTCTGTATGTTATGTGATGCACATGGTGCTTTTGTGTGATGTTATGAATGATCTGTCTTGCCATGGCATGCACTAATGCAATAAAGATACATTGTTTCCCCACATAGCTTTCTGACCAACGGTAATGTCTGTCCAGTTTTTGGGTTGGGGACTTTTCCTGGTGACTCCCAGCGTGAGTGGTTGCGGTGGTAGAAATACAAGCTTCCTGGTCTTTCACCGGGACCAGGAATAGCTGTGATGTCAAACTGCAGCACCATCCCTCCCCAATTGGCCGTCTGAGAACCAGCTTCTAGAGTCTGCTCTTGAACATGAGCCGCAGGCACTGCAGTGCTGCTGTGTCATTGGATTCAGAAACTGAAAGCAGCAGTACATGATAGCGGCGAACAGTCTGACCTATACCTTTCTATTCAGTTTTACACTGCCCCTCATCTTCGCTCCCCTATCCTGAGTCGGCTTTGGCACTTTTTTCACATTTGAAATAATAAAAGGAGCATGCCTTTTAAAATGTCTTAAACCAGGTATTCATACATATCCCTAGCTGTTTCGGTACACCTGTTGTTCCAGAAGGGTAGGGAGCAGTGTCTGCTGCATGCTAGTTCATTACAGTCACAAGAAAAGTGATCATACACAATGGGTGTTAAAAAAACAGCAACGGATGTTGAAGAAAACCTGGTCTGAGCCATATTAAAAGGAGCACTCCTTTCATTATTTCAAAAATGTGGAAAAATGGGTATCACACAAGTTAGGAGATATCTGGCATTTCTAAAATAAAATAAAAAAGAATAGGTCAACATTTTCATTACTATCATGCAGTGCTACTTTAAAGGGAAGCTCCAGCAAACCTACAAAGTGCAGCAGCTGCTGCTGCACAACCCCCTGATTAGGGATTTTAACATTAAAGCAATGTTTCAGTTACTTGCTGGGCTGCGAGGTTTACTTCGTAAAATCCGCACGTTCATAATCTCGCCAGAGCCGCCCGCGGCCATCTGGTGCAGCCGGGTGGCTTCTGCCACATGGGTTATGCTAAATGAGGGCTACCAACTCTGCTGTTGGTTGGTAGTTGTCATTAGCATAATCTGCACAGTAAAAGCTGTGTGGCTGCATGAGATGGCTATGGGCAGCTCTGGAGAGACAGGCCGCATAGATTTTATGACAAAAACCTCACAGCCCAGGAGGTAAATAAAAAATTGCTTTAATGCTAAAAGCCCTAATTGGGCATTTGAGCAGCAGCTGCTGCACTTTGCAGGCTTGCTGGAGTTTTCCTTTAAGTCAAAAACCAATGCAATATCAGCATTTTGGGCTACTGTCATCCCCACTGAATGTCTTGTCATCTTTGCAAAGGGTAATAAAAGAGCAAAGAGGAAGCCAGCTAGCATGTTAGACACCCATACAATTACCTGTGCTGCTGTTCTCCACCCCTGCGGCCTTGTTACCTGGAGGCACAACCTCCTAGAGGGAAATGTGACTTACTCGATGACATCATTGTGGTTATGGAAAATAAGCCGTGGGACACACAGAAATGTACCAGTGTCTCAGTTCCTCTCTCTTCTACCGCCTTCCTCTTGTTTTCTTATACAACATTCCTACACATCAGGGGACCTTTTTCTGTCCATTCTTTGCACGTATGCATTTTTCCCTTCTAGTTTCTTACAATAGCTTATGGTTCTTATATAATTTTGGTTCTAACACATTTGCCATTTTATTTACTGATAATCTTAAGTATTCAGATTGTAAAATATTTGTAGATGGTTATTACACTCAAACAAATTAGAATATCATCTTGAATTATTATTTGCTAAGGTTGCCTTTTAAAAAGTAGTTCTGTTTTGAATTATAGTTGTAATGTACTAAGAGTTTTCTTTTTTGGGTAAAATTTTTGGGAATGTTCTGTTTTATTGTTATTGTATCTTATATACCTAATAAAAATGTATTGACAAAAAATGTGACTTATTCCTCATTGAGACTAGCAGCTACATCAGCAATGCCCTCTAGTGACTAATTGTTGGACCAGCAATCTCCCACTATCTGCGTTCAGGCTATACTATAACATGCACAAATAAGAAAGCTCTGCATAAAGAACTGGGAAAATATTAAAACTGAGAACACTTAAACACCAGTAAAAGGAATCCATTTTGAACAGATTGGAAAATTTAGCTGCTTCTGGACTTGCGATGTACAAAACCATCCACTGCCACGGTAAGGTGCTGGAAGTTTTGTTTAGCTACGATCTTATGGCAAAAGATTAGCATTTTTAAACTAAAACAGATCCGGAGGCTTAATAGAGGCTCACAAATTTCATTATGAGCTGCTAAGCCATCATGTTAGCCATCTGGGTGGCAATGGCTACACTCGAGCAAAATCAAGGGCTTCTACCTGCTGTAGGCAAGGCAGGTTGAAGTGGGCGCTATCAGATAAATTGTACACATCCGCCTTTTCTCATTGATGGGGGAGGGGGCTGAAAGGCACCCCTCAAAGTGTCATATTGTTAGTCATTTCACTGGTTTTCTTTTGTAAAGAAAACTGCTTTCCAGCACATCAAATTGTTTTAAATTGTTTTATACAAAAATAAAACTTCACTGCACCCCTCCCCTTCCCTGAAGGACTGGTGGACACTTGAAATGAAAAAAAAAAAATCAAGAAGTTGGAAGTCACTCCTCAGAGGCACCAGGAATGCATGTCATTTATCAAAAAAGGGCAGTAACAAACACTATTAAAATTCAGTGTTTATTGAAATTGTTAAACACATTCAGTACTCAAACATTTTCCCCTATGCTATGCAACTCTGACAAGGAATGTAGGTAGCCACGGAGGTGGGGGCTATCATGTTCTGGAGACTCTCCTACACCAGCTTGTGAAAGACGCAGGCTACTTCACCGACACCTGTAGGACTATTCATTGTGCACTATTCTCTGATGCACCTTACTAACGCTGGCCAGGACATCGTAGCATGCACCCGACTTCAGTGACACAAAGTCAGCTGTGGCCACCTATCGTCGGTATGTTTACCATTTCCCTCCCTCCTACCCTTGGAAATCAGAAAAGGATCTCTTACTGGAGAGGGGAAAACACATCCTCTGTTTACCCAAGGGTGAGATTAATGACAATTCTATACTAGTACAGACACACTGTGAGTGACAACCATCACATTTGATGGGGGAGGAGACTATCGAGAATTACAGAGAATAATGCATAGGTGACTGTGTGTTATGACACTTTTCTTTTTACACACCCGAGGTGTGTGATGACCCGTGAAGCTCAAGAGGTTTAGGAGGACATCACACACTGAAAAAAATACCTTCCAAGAATCAGTCTTCACCACTGATTCCCACTTATGGGTCTGAGTACCAAGCTTCTTTTCTTTATCTGAGGAAGGAAGTGGCTCACCCTGAGGGTAACAGATATCCTCAGCCCTCTGCATGGGGGAGAACACCCAAGGGTAGGGGCTCCTTAAAGGTCTGGCAAAACCAGAGACTGGTCAGGGCCAGATGGGGACTCCTATGGCACAGGAACAGGAGGGTTCTCCCTACAGTTCCTGCCTGATCCTAGGGGAGAAGAAATGAGCCCCATGGAAATGCAAGATAAGCACTTTACATCAGGCCAAAGGTGTCAGCTGGGACAGGCGAAGCTACGCCATCTGCCTAATGCAGACTGCACTACCTACCAGGCTAGAGGCCACCTCATTGGTGTTGTAAGATGCCCTTGAATGGTGTTGTGCTGCCTGTAGACCCTGGGCAGAAAGGGCGATAGCCTGCTGACTGTCTCACTTGGTGGCAGTGTAGCTAACAAGCTGTATTATTGCAAGATCGGACTAAAGCTTCATGGTAGAACATACACAGGTGACTGCAAACGAAGAAAAAAAATCAGCGACAGAAAAATGTCAATGAGGCGAACTGAGATGCTGTGCTTCCATGGTGTGCACTCAATGGTGGGAAGAACAGAACTGAGGTTAGTGAGGGAGCACACAATGGCTACTGACTGGCACGCAGCACTGCATGGGATGCACAGACGCCATGCCCAGTGGCCTTGACCAACCCCCTAGCAAAAACATTGCTCCTGTGGGGTCCTCTGCAGGGTCCTAGTGCCTCTGGCCCAGACTCATAAGTGGGAATGTATAGTGAAACTTGATTCTTGGAAGATCTATGAACCAGGACACTTGGGTTTGAATCCCACCACAGTAGTCACTGGCCCACAGTGTGACCGAGAACAAGTTACTTGACCTTCCTGTGCTTCAATCCTCCAGTTATTGACCCAAGAAGAAGAAGCAGCCTCCCCCAAACACTAAAAATAAGAGGCGTTCAGGTGGGCTGCCCTAGATAATTAAAACTGTAAAATACTGATGCAGGTACTATACAGAAAAACAGATAACTTTTGGAACAATAATAAAGGCTTTAAAAGATATTAAAAAAAAAAAAATCAGATAAGTCTGAGTAAAGGCATTAAACTGGTTTCTCTCTCCCTGAGATAACTATCAGATAAGGGCTTCTGTAATTCTTCTGGATATATTTTGAAGGCAGGCGCCTCACATGTTGGTGCATGTCACAGATCCACAACGCCTTACAGTAGACTGTAGCTTGAGGCAGCCCATGTCTATTTAAGAAAAAAAGAACATTAAAATAGCATAGGATTCCCGTGGCATTTTAATAATGTGTTTGTCATCCAACACTAATGAAAACCTACTACTTTTTCCATGGTACTCCCTTTGGTTTGAACACACAGAGACCGTTCAGGATAATGGAGCAGGCTTTGAGCTGCACTCCAAGCCTCATAAAAGGAGATATCCTTAATGCAACATCGCAGATTGCATGTCACCATGGTAACACAACATTTGCTGGTTACTAAGAAACTGGGAGCTGATACTGAAAACAAGAGGCAGACATTTCTGCATGGCAGAACTGAAATTCTTCATGAAAATATGTGACAGTTTACATCAGTCCTTGTTTAGCTTTCAAACAACTTATTTTATTACAGACATGTCCTTGGGAAGCACCATCTCATTTGCAGGGATGTCCTGACAGGGCAGCTGTGGATTATGTTGAGTCATAGCTTGGTGCCTATGTGGCTAATGTGCTCCCCTCCCCCTCTGCATCACTGCTGCAGTTTAGTTTGCATCACTCGACTGTCATACTTGGTTTTAATGAGCTCCTAGGAGGCCATGAGTTTCAAGTCACTGTCATGATGTGCTGGTGGGGGGATTTTAGTTACTCGGAGCCTGCTTGCCACTCCTAATGTGGATTAGGAAATGCAGGAACTAGACAGCCCCACTCATACTCATTACTGCAATATATTTAGATCTCACAGTAAGGGGCACTACCTTCAGAGGTTAACTAGGGAGACATTCAATGGGGAAAGTTTTCTAAATATTACCACCTCCCAAGTAGGGGGGGCTTACCTGGGTTCCTTGACATTGGACCAAGTTGCTTGCCACCTCAGGTTTGACTCCTCCAGCCCCTGGGACGTGGATCATGGACAAGGGTAAGGTGCCAGAGGTGTAGCCAGTTACACCATATAGACAGTGGGAATCTCTGAGACAAGACAGGGGGTCATGCATCTCAGCAAGAGACTGTGTTTGGAGATCATCTTGGTAGTGACCAGTCTGGGATTGGGGTTGGTAGCCTACAACCCGGGAATGGAACTTGCCATTAGCTGTGAAAGAGGGATATAGCCTTATCATTGCCCTGAAAGAGGGATGGAATACTGTAGCTCTGAAAGAGAAGTGGGAACTGAGGTATTCTAAAAGAGGAGGGACTGCCTGCAAAATCATAGCCAAATGGATTGGGGACTCTGGATCTCACTTATAAATGTGTACACTTTGTTATTTGGTAAAGGATGGATTTGCTCAAAGACATTTCATGGTTGTGGTTGTGTAATCCCTAGGTGGCGCTATCCTATGGGCTACTACCCCTGCCTGTGTGACTAGCACAGGTTGAGGGCCTCAGTTTGGTGAATGGGTGCCTCCACCCGGAGATATAGTCCTGGGGTAGCGTAGCTGCTGTTGGTATATCCCTCCAGGATGCTATAACCCCCCACCAACCCCTCTAGTGGCTTAAGCAGTATAGCAACAAAACATTCACATGGACCATACAGCAGTAATAACTTGTTCTCACCCCTTGCAGTTACCACCAGGGCTGGATCCTCCGCAAATGCCCTGGAGACCACATGTAAAATAAGACCAATGATGCAACAATACAATAACAGTACAGTGTAACCCCCTACAAATGGGGGTTCCCGAAAAGTCTTCCTTGAGCTTGCCTAAATGCTTACTGCCAGGCTGGTGTCCTGCATTTTAACATTTTGAATGTGATTGCCAGAGAGTGACTGTATAGCCTCTGTGTACTGTCTCTTTGAGAGCTGCCTGGAGTGCAGTCATAAGTAATCTGAGAAGGAGCTCTGTTAAAAGATGTAACTATTTGCTGAAAATCATTTAGAGTGATAATTACAATGTAGTTTGTCTAACCTGCCTTCTTTGCAGCAATGACTCTTTTGTTTATCTCCACCATTTGGCCCGGGACTGCGAATTGGACCAATCAGTTCTGGTGGGACCTAAAATGGAGCTGGACTACAGGAGCCGTCTGGAGTCAAAATCTGCAGGAATTGTAGTTTTGGGCTTTTGGCATCTTTTTGCACCTGAAGGCAGAGCCTTTGTTGTGACTGACACATCAGCCAACCGAACCTTTTGGATTCTGGAGAAAGTCCCAGGCTTGCTGGTAGTTGAGTCAGATCTAAGTTGGGAGCTGAAGAAGCAACAGCTTGAGACAGTCAAGCAGCCATCCGAGTAGTTTTACGCGGGAGAACTGTGGAAAGGTCTGAGTTGTGGCCTGCATGTCTGCCTGCTGCCCCTGAGAGGGAGAGAGGAGAATTTTTTTTTTTTTTTGGATTAAATCCAAGTTTGTGAGAACGAAGTAAGCCACTGATTTTTTACCAGGCTCACACCTGAAGAAGACCAAAGATTTTGCTGAATGTGATCGGCCTGTAAGGATTTCCAGCTGCTTTTGAATCCCCAGTTTGTGCAGAGACTTTGTGATCATGACCGGAGAGCGGTTTGCCTGGTAGAATAGAAATTCCTTACATGTAAATGTGCTGTGAGTTGTTAGTGGGTCATGATTTGGTTTCCCACTGTGTGAACTGTGTTCTGCTTGCTGGAAGCTGTATCTAGCCCAAAATGGACTGTATCCAAATTTGTCTCCATTTGGCCGGGGCCTTGCCACACTGGCCCAGCCAGATTACCTGCTGCACAGAGAAAGCCATCGACGAGAGACCTGCCTGGGGATCAGCCCCCTGCTCCACACTTGAACAGGAATGACGCCTTGGCGATTCATGTGGGCCCTGCTTCTCTGGGCACTCCATAATCACCTGCTGTCTCGATTTTCATCCAGCCTGTGTCCAGTCTTGGGTGTCCTTGCAGGGAGCTACCCTGATGATTACTCATGACAGCCTAATCTAAAAGTGTGTCATCTGATTGTCTTGTTATTTTCTTTTCACAAACTGAGCCCTCCGGCTCCAGATTACAAATAGTGTGTGTTGTGCATGCTGTTTTCTTCCATCACAGGGCCCCAACCAGCTGCAACATTCCTGGCTAGCCTACTGTTCTCCATCTGGGTACCCAGAGTGTGTGACTGTTTATGGACCCTGAAGTGCATGCATAACTGTTTGATTGATACAGCCTTTTAGCAAATTAACCTGATTACACCCCTCACTTGTTCAAGTCCCTTAAATAAATCAGATCCAACTCTTTTTTGCATTTACCCTGACTGTGGTTCCAGTTTGTGCAAGAGTACTGTACTGCTGTTATTTGCTGTGTATAACCTTGTGTTACAGGGTGTCCCCAGGGCTGGGCCAGAAGAAAGCCCTGGTGGTGAGTGCAAACAGTGTGGGTACTTGTGGGGTGTATTGGGGGTATTGTGAAAGTGATTATTCTGTAGTGTTCCGGCCACTAGTAAGGAAAGAGGGGGGTTACAGTGTCCCGGAGGGCTGTGCCCAGGATAGCTTGACTGCTACCAACCCTGACCTCTGGGTGGAGGCACCCATTTCAGAACTCAGGCCCCTTAACCTGCTACTAGCCAAGCAAGCAGGGGTAGTAGCCCTTGGGATAGCACCACCTAGGTGTTACAACTGTATTTCCACCAAGAAGGTGCACACTAGCCAGGTTAAACGTAGAAAATCGCAAATCTGATTTATTCAGGGGGGATGCGAACAAAGGTGGGGCAGGAATCTAGCAGATGATTAGCAGATCCGATTAACTCAGGCTGAACAAGCATGCACATTGAGTCCCTTTGATACAGTCACACAACCCTGGGTACCCAGTTGTTAAACAGGCTAGCCAGAAGCATTGCCTGGGGTAGGCCAGCGTTGCAGCTATTGTTGGGGCCCTTAGGAAAGAAAACAATTAGCATGCAGATTAATCTAGAATTTTTAATCTAGAGCCGGATGGCTCAGTTCATTGTAATAAACCCAAACAAGCAAATTAGATGGCATACACAAGTGATTGCCACTTTGCTGCAGGGAGCTACGCTTTTTGTACTTCGCACTACCCAGACCGAATGATGATCCAATGAAATGAGACCTGATGCAGATGGCTTCAGGAAGCAGGAGAAAAATTCCCTCGTGGTCCTTGTTGAAATGCTGGTCTTTGGGATGCAGGAGTGATTCAAACACTGGCCAAAACATGCAAACTGAATATATCGAACTAGTCGGCCATGCAAACACTTTGGTGAACTAAGCACATTTATATGTAAGGCTCGGTCCTTTCCTGGGCCTTCCAGCTAGCTTGCAGGCTGATCCTGATCTTTCAGCTTGGATGCTGCTCAGATCCCCTGCTGCTGTGACCCTAAACGTGGGCCAACTGGACACCTTGGACCCGCGGACTGACGGCCGCAAAAGTCTAAGCCTAGCAGGCCTAACCCCCAAGAGCTGGCAAGCTCCCCAGAGGTGCACACACACACACACACACACACACACACACACACACACACACACACACACACACACTGAAACTCCTGTGCTTTCTCTCAAATCTGGACAGTTACCCCCTTTTACATGGGGCTGAGTTCCAGAGTTCCCATTGGTTGCCAAAATTGTCAATTCTCAGATGTTAAATTGGCTCACTTTTTGGCACCCAGAAATTGTCCCAGATTATTCTCTATAAATCTCTGGCATTGTTCCAAGAGCCCCTTTGTTTAATCCTGGCTCCCAACTAGTGGATAGGCACAAAGATGGTGGCTGCAGTTTAAGTTTAGGCAGTCTGGCCCAGTGTCCCCCATAGATTAAGTTCTGGTGCAGTCAGGAGCAACAGTATTTTAATTTACTTTCCCCACTGTCTTGTAGGCCCAACGGTTTTCTTTTCTTTTTGTGTACTGTGTTTATTCCCCTCACTCCTGCTCAGATGCCCCCCTCTCCTTCAGGCACTCCTATTATCCATCTCTGCCATACCTCCCTACTGCCTCACTCGAGTCCCGACCCCTCCGAAAGCCCCATATTGCAGCCCTTCCCACGGTATCCTGGCGTTTCCCTTCACCGTGCAGGTCCCTCCCTTCAGAGAGGAATGCACCAGTGGAGGGGGACACTAGCACCTACCTTATAGGCCATGGGATGCTGCTGAGGCCTGCAGGAAGTGGCTCTCTGGAGGGTTCGGAGGTGCAGAGGATCTGGAGGCAGTCATCCGGCGAGCACCCAGACATTTTCCTCTCTTCTATTCAGGGTGGCATAGTGACATAATGGCTGATGCCGACGTCCGCTGCTCCCTGACAGCGTGTGTGATCCGATGTCCTGTGATGCTCCCAGCCTCTGCTAGGAGCCAGCAGGCACTGCAGAGCTTATGAATATTTATTAGGGCTTTCCATGCCCTGAACTTTGCCCGTTTACTCTCTGATGCCCCAGAGGCAGCGATTTAGGCATCTGCCTATTTATTTACTTTAAAATAATTTTCTTTTGATTTGTTTTATCCCTGGTGCCTTTTTAAACTCAAGATGGCACCGGGAACCACTGGAGACACACTTTTGTTTGGCTGACCGCAATGGCGGTCAGATGCACAGTGTGCCTTCTCAACAGTGCAAGCAGCAGCTTAGAAACATGCCAGCTGCTCACAAAATGGATTTGTGAGCCCCGCAGGGCTCAGTTAAGCAGAGGGAGACTTGGGGAGGTGGCAGAGTGGCCATGGAGAAGCAGGGATGCCAAGAGACAGTGGGAGAACACCCAAGGCATTACAGGTAATCCCCCAAATGGTGGTGGTGGGGCGTTATAGTTGTAACTCGGGCTCCATACATCAGCGGGCTACTATCCCTGCCTGATGACCACAGTACAGGTTGTGGGGCCTGGGCGGGGGGGTTCTTTCCCAAACAGAAAAAGATAACTGCATGGTGCCTCCACCCAGAGTAAAATATAGTGGGCCAGATGTTTGCACAGTACAACCCCCTAGGAAGCTGTACCTACCCACCTCCCCTTCCAGTCACCCCACACATGGAATACCATAAACAGTTGCAATAATTTACTTTGCATGCAGTTGATGACTATAGCTAATAATATGCTCACATACAGTTTTAAACAACAATGAAATATTTATTAAAAGGGGAAGGGGAATGTAAATGCAGAAAAAAAAATGGCAGTTTGAAGATTCAAACGATAGCAATAACACACTTGGTGCCCACCTCCAACAGCAGCACAGCATTAACAAGACACACCTGCCCACTGCATATAGACAACTGCCAAAGCAAGGGGCACAGATGGCTATCGTACATAGGGTGTGGTAACTTATCTATAAAACTATAAGTACAAGTACAATATTAAACATTAGACTCTGGATACCCAGGTGTTACAATACAGTCCTGTTGCAGGCCTGATTGCAGAGCTGCCCGCAATCTTACAGTGGTGCACCTGGTGAAATTTAGTGCAACCCCCTACAAATGGGGGTTCCCGAAAAGTCTTCCTTGAGCTTGTCTAAATGCTCACGGCCAGGCTGGTGTCCTGCATTTTTGCAGTTTGTTTATTTATTTTTTATGCTTTGTCTGGCATGGCCACCTGTCAGGATCGGCCCTGGTCATGGCCCCCGGGACTTCCACCTACTGTCGATTGCTGTTGCTCTCCCGGTCACCCCTCCGGCTAACCCCCCCCCGGAGGGCGGGGCTGCGGCACTGGTCCCCTGTCATTCCAGCACTGCGGGACAGTATCTGGTTGGGAGAGCTATTTCGGCGACGGAGGCCAATTGAAGCCCCGGGGAAGGCTTTATGTAGACAGAGGCTCCACCATGTTTTTCCCCCCTATAGGCTGGGGCGGAGACGTGCAATGATGTCCAGCATCTGTCCCGCTCCAGCATGACTCGATTTTGCATCGCTGCAGGGCTACCACCCAGCCTCCGCCAGGTGTCGCTCCTGTGCGAGCACAGGCCCTCCTTTCCCCCCGGAGAAAGAGTGCAGTCCTAGGGACGTTCAATCCTTCTCCCCCCGGTCAGCTCCCTGACAACTTGTATCCATTTCCGAACCCGGGTCACCGGCGTCGCAAGTAGAAATCCAACCGCTGCGCCGGCTCGTTTTTGCAGTTTAAATGTGATTGTCAGAGAGTGCCTATATATATAGCCTCTGTGTACTGTCTCTTTAAGAGCTGCCTGGATTGCAGTCATAATTAATCTAAAAGGGAGCTCTGTTAGAAGATGTTCTTGTTTGCTAATCATTTGTTAGAGTAGTAATAATATTGCAGTTTGTTCTAACCTGCCTTCTTTGCAGCATGGACAGTTCTGTTTGTTTCCATAATCTTGGTCCTGGACTGCTGAATGGCCAATCAGTACATTTGGGACTCTAAAATGGAGCCTGCCTACAGGGGCTTGGTGGGGTCAAAACTTGTAGGAATTGTAGTTTTGGGCTTTTTGCGCCTAAAATAACCTAGAGGGGGAGACCTTGTTGTGATTGACAGACAGGTCAGCCAAACGAACCTTTTGGATCTCGGGGAAGTCCCAAACTGCTTGCAGTTTCAGTTAGATCTAAGTTGGGAAGTGAAGAAATAACAGCTTGAGGTAGTTCGAGCAGCAATCCATAGTGGATTTGCGTGGGAGAACTGTAGAAAGACCAGAGTTTTGGCCTGCATGCTGTCCCTGGGAGGGAACTTGTGCCTTTTTTGGACTGAATCCAAACTTGGAGAGCGAAGTAAGCCACTGAATTGTGACCAGGCTCCTACCTGAAGAAGACCAAAGATTTGCTGAATGCGATTAGCCTGTCTGGACTTCCAGCCACCTCTGAACTCCCGGATTGTGCAGAGAGACTAATTGTGACCAGAGAGCCTTTTGCCTGGTACAGTGAAATTTCCTTATGTGTAAATGTGCTGTGTGCTGCTAGTGGGTCGCGATTTGGTTCCCCACTGTGGTTTGAACTGTATTCTGCTTGCTGGAAGCCGCATCCAGCCCCACAGACCGAATCCCAAATCATCTCCATTGGGCCTGGGCCTTGCCACGCTGGCCCAGCCAGACTACCCGCTGCACAGAGAATGCCATCGATGAGAGACCTGCCTGGGGATCAGCCTCCTGCTCAACATTTGAACAGGAACAATGCCTCGGTGATTCGTGTTGGCCCCGCTTCTCTGGGCACTCCAGCTCAACAACCTGCAGTCTTGATTTCATCCTGCCTGTGTCCAGTATTGGGTATCATGAGTAAACATCAGGGTAGCTCCCTGCAACAACAGCTAAATCTAAAGTGTTGTCATCTGATTGTCTTGTTGCCTTCTTTTTTTTTGTCCCCCCCCACGAACGGAGCCCCAACCGGCTCCAGATTACAAGTAGTGTGTGTTGTGCATGTTGCTTTCTTCCATCACAGGGCCCCAACCAGCTGCAACGTTCCTGGCTAGCCCACCATTTTCCTACCTGGGTACCAAGAGTGTGTGACTGTGTGGACACTTAGAATGCATGCATAACTGTTTGATTAATATAGCCTTTAAGCCAATCAACCTGATTACACCCCTTCCTTGTTCAAGTCCCCTGAATGAATCAGATCTGACTTTTTTTGCTGCATTTAACCGGACTGTGTTTCCAGTTTGTGCCAAGAGTACTGTACTGTTGCTATTTACTGTGAATAACTTTGTTTTACAGGGGTTCCCCAGGGTTGAGCCAGAAGAACCAGCCCTGGTGGTAAGTGCAAACAGTGTGGGTACTGGTATGGTGTACAAGGGGTACTGTGAAAGTGATTATCGTAAATTGCTCAGGCCACTAGAAGGAAAAGAGTGGGTTACAGTGTCCCGGAGGGCTATGCCCAGGTTAGTTTGACCACTACCAATCCTGACCTCTGGGTGGAGGCACCCGTTTCAGAACTCAGGCCCCTTAACCTGCCACTAGCCGCGCAGGCAGGGGTAGTAGCCCTTGGGATAGCTCCACCTAGGGGTTACTTTAGCAAGCTTGCATTTTACTCACCCCCCTCCAAACAGGCCATAGTGTGCTAGCACAAAAGTACCAAGGAATGCAATTCTAACAGAACTTGCTTGAACTTTCAAACAAAACTTGAAACACCAATTGTAATCCAACAGGGAAAATAGAAAGTCTTGCCAGCAATGCCAGCACTCATATGACCCTTGGACACAGCGTACAGGGGCAGAAGAGCAATTTCGAAGACACAAGCTGTGGCAAACTGGAGCAGGACTGCAGTTCAGGAGCTTTGGATTCTTTCGAACAGGCAACAGCTAGGCCCTTCTGGCTCATCCTTTGGTACCCGCCCTTCTAGCTTCACTTCTTAGGAAGCAGTCCGTCTGACTCACATAACATAAAGCAGGAGCACTACACAGAGGCTTCCCAGTTCCCAAGGAGCCTAGACCCCAGGAGTGATCCCAAGATCCAACTCCCCCAAATGGGTTGAGAGTACCCAGTACTCTGGCACGTGCCCATGGCATCCTGTTCCCTGATCCAACCCACTTGATAAGGGCTAGCTGACCCCTTACCTGGCTACATGGTGGCCTGAACAGGATGCAGTCTCTGTCTGCTCTTGGCTCAGCTCTGGATCAGCTCAGGACCTCTTGGATGCAACAGTGGGTCCTTGATTCATGCTTTCTGCAGGGTGCTGTGGACACAGTTTACTGGCAATTGATGGACAGGATTTCAGGCTGCGGACCCTCGTGGCGTCTCAGGCTCCCAATGGCAACAGAAGCTCAAAAGGCTTTTCCCACTCTGATGCAGGTCACAGACAAACATTTTAGTCCAATAGTCTCGGAACCCTGGGAGCTGACTCTCCTCGACAGCAGGAAATGAATTCCCTCTCACAGGCAGATGCAGGAGTCACAGGCCGTGCAGACCCTGTCTCTCCCTCTCAGTGCACTACCTCTCCTCAGAGGGTCTCAGTATGAATTGCCTCAAGCTGTAAGTGTCCCTGGGGTGTCAGAGAAAAAAAATCCCAGCTTCTGATTGGTTGCCACAGCTGTCCATCCTGCAAATTAATAAACATCAGGTCCCTTCGAGATCCGATTGACTGGTATTTTGGCTGCCAAGACAATGTCCTTACTCCCTTCCCAGGAGCCATAGCTGCAGGTCCTTGGGCTCCTCAATTGCTGATTGGCGGCTTCAGAGGTCAGGGGGGACAAATGTGGCTACTAAATATACTGTTTATATGCAGTCCCAGCTTCTAAGTCCTTTTGTAGATAAACTGAATTGTTTTAATAAATAATGGCCCTATTGCCCTTTAGCTGCCCCTCTGCCCGAACGTCTGGTGACAAAGTAGGGTATGGCAAAGTCTTACCCTGTCTGTCACACTCTCCGTTTCACTGTCCCCTCCCCCCCCCAGACGCAGGCAAAACCAAACATTTTCACTTGCAGCCTTGGCTACCATTAAAGTGGAAGGCACCCCTTTATTATTATAGCAGTTAAAGCACTCTTCAACATTTTCTTGTCCTTTGCCCAGCCCAAGTGCCCCCAGCCCAAGTGCCCCCAGACCCCCCTTTACTGTTAGTATATCCACTGGGGCTGGAGCACTCAAAGGGGACCTGCTGGAATAGCCACAGTAGCTTTAAACATTTAAGAGCCGTAGCGCTGTTGTGCGTATGCACACCCCACCAGCTCACACATTCAAGACGTAAGTTGCATTGCGGTGCGCCCACCACCGAAATAGGCGATTCAATTCTTCATATACAGGCTCCTACAGTCCACCCCCACCAGGAACAGCACCCGGGGGTCAGCAGGAGTGCATCTACGGACCGGGACTGACAGTGGTGAGCAGGCGGGAGGCAAACTAAGGTAAGCCCCACCCGAGGGGGGGTTACATGGTGCTTTATGCACAGTGGGTCATACAGTAAACAGACTTGTAGGCAAATGGGAGTTCTCCTTTAACCATCTTCTCTACTCCGTCTCTGTGGTACTGGGGTTTGAATAGTATCCACTACAGTGGAATACCACCCCTTTTCTCAGATTTCGGGAGCCACTGGATACTGATGGCATCCATCACCTCAGATCCCATGTAGGGATTTGATCAGAATCATAGGATCCAGTGGGATCTGGATCCCATCAGATCCCAACCATCCAAGGGTTAGATACAAAAATCCATCCTCTGATCCCGCCATACATCCTCGGATCCCCAAAATCTGACTGGGGATCCACAATACTAGCTTGGTCCGATGGAGCTCAGATTTGGAGACAGATAGCAGGACTATTCGCAGAACATGGAGATCCCAAAAGACACTACCACTACACCACTGCACTGTGCTGTTTAAATCTCCCTGTGCGTCTAATGGCAAAAACCTCCCCTTGCTCTACAGGAATGTCAAGTATTTGGGATCCATTTTATATAAAAGAGTATATAAAACCAACATTTTTTTCCAGATCTCTAATAAACAAGTCTTAAGATACTGAAACAGGATTGGAGCAGAGATCTTTCCCTCCCCACCAAATTTCTTTCCAGTGTTCCAAGTCTTTTAGATACATCACCACACCAAATTCACTTATGACTCCCCCCCCGCCAATATATTTACCCAAGATTAGAGTTGCAGTAACGATTTACTCCACCGGCGCCCGCAAAGTGGCCAAAATTCGCATCTGCAGAGTTTCAGGAAGTTTTCCCTACCCTCAGCCACTTTGACTTCCCCCAAAGTCATGAATTTTCCATGCAAACAGTGAAATTCCACACTTTGCAGGTGGATTTCCACAGTTCGTGGCAAACTTCTGCACTTCGTGGATTGATCTGCACTTTGCGAAGTGCGCTAAATTTGTAGATTAATTTGTGGTGCAAATTTAACCAACTTCACCCATCTCTACCCAAGATAGTGTAGCGAGATGCAGCTTCCTGTTCTAAGTGGGGAGTCTGCCCTTCCCATTCTCAGTGGGGAGTCTGCCCTTCCCATTCTCAGTGGGGAGTCTGCTTCGACCCAATGTTACAGATGGGACAGACTATGGAAGATGAATATTGTACAAATATTGACCAGAGGGGATGGATATAGTGGGAAAATATTGCCTCCAAAGGATGAATGGTTGCCTGACAATACTTACATGGCCCGAAGCTGAAGGCTCCAAGACAGTATGACTATTGGAAGGCAACAGTTCCTCCCAAGGGGCCTGTATTTTCACCTATATATCTGGACACCACTCCAGTCTGTATCTGTATTATTAAACCTTGCCAGAGTCACGCTCCCCCCCCACCACTACACACACTAAATTTAACTGTAATCCTATCTTCTTTTTGGGAGTGGGGCTTGGTGTAGTCCATACCAATTATGATTTTTAGTTTTGAAAACATTGTTGCGGCTAATGGTCCCCTCCCTTTTTCATAACTTTTCCCCTGGTAGTCTAGTGGTATCCTCC
The DNA here is from genome assembly GCA_016271365.2 of Neoceratodus forsteri. Lineage (NCBI taxonomy): Eukaryota > Metazoa > Chordata > Ceratodontiformes > Ceratodontidae > Neoceratodus > Neoceratodus forsteri. The sequence continues at coordinate 38,931,623 of JADMNL010000026.1, read as the reverse complement.
TTCCTCACTTGACTAAAGGGGGAAATGATTTCCTGGTGCTAGTGGTTCCTCCCTCCCTCCCTAACCCCTGCTTCTGGTGTGCCAGAGTACTGGGTACTCTCAACAACTGAAGTTTAGCTGCCATGTTTCTGACCACCCCTCCAGCAACCTTAGATCTTCCCTCGTAGCCTCCACCCCCTCTGGGGTGTCCACCCTGTTGCAGATCTTCATGTCATCTGCAAAAAGACAGCCCCTTCCCTGCAGCCCCTCTGCTATGCCACTGATGTAGATGTTAAATAGGATAGACCCTAGCACCGACCCCTGGGGGAACCCACTCATCACCTCTGCCTCCCTGGAATGCACCCCATTTACCACCACCCTCTGGCTTCTACCCATCAGCCAGTTCTCCACCCACTTTGTTATCTTCTGTCCCACACCCAAACTCTCCAGTTTATTTACCAGTCTTCTGTGGGGCACAGTGTTGAAGGTCTTCTCGAAGTCCAGATAGGCCATGCATACTGCCCCCCACCCCCACCCTACCCTACCCTAGTCACCCAGTCGAAGAACTAAAAATTGTATGTGCCTCTAGGCAGGTCTTGAACTCCTGACTGGTCTGGTTGTCTACTCCAAAGTCAGTTACACCATCCACTAGACCACCCAGCCCCGAGGTAAAGAAATTGTAGCTGCAGTGTGGAGAAGCTGTCATAATATCGGACTGAAGCATTTTCTGAAGGAGAAGAATGTGATGATAATGTTGGTCATGTTTTTATGCTACAAATAATACCTACTCTTCAGTGAAAGAAATGCCATATTTATGAGGGACCAATAACATTTTTGACGCACTATCTGGGGCATCATTTAAAAGAAAAAAATTACTCACTGTAGTACTGTTGTTTCTTCTAAGGGATCCATCAAGGTAATTTACAACAAGCATCATCCAGCACACCGTGCATCATCCTCCAGCCAGGGTGTGAGGACCCAGAGATGGAAGTTTATGCTAATTACAGAACGTAGAATACAACTTCAAACTCTGCACTGCGGGTCATGCTCCCCATAGTGTTCCAATATCAGATTTGTTTCTATAGTTCGGGGATTTGTGACCACTAAAACTAGCTATCTAGCTACCAAATATTTTGAATAATTTTATTTAAAATTTCTGAAAAACACCAACCAATTTTTAGGACAGACAATAGAGAAAGAGCATCCCTGAGAAGAAACAACATTACTACGGTGGGCAGTTGTTCCTTCAAACCCCAAGAATCTATCAATGATGCTTTACGACAAGCAGATTTTCTAGCAGTACCTTGGGAGGATGGTATCAGAACCTACTCAGCAAAGAGGTTCTGCGAGACAGCAGTTCCAAAACAGGCATTTCTTCTGAACTGTATATTCAGGCAATAGTGCTTTGTGAAGGTGTGCACTTACTGCCTTCAAGGTAGCTGCTTTACAAATGTCTAGAAGACTGAAGTTGTATTGGGGGGCAACTGCTTTCTTCAGGCAGAGAAACAAATATGATGTTACAACACTAGGGGTAGCATGATCAGAGTGCAGAGCTTAGACTTGTATTCAGAGTTCTATAATTAGCATATTAAGTTCTGTCTCTGGGTCATCACACAAACAGGAGGAGGAGGATGCTTGTTGTAAAGCACTACTGATCGAGCCTAGGATTTGAACCAGGGCTGCTGAGAAGTATGCTGGATCTATCACTGGCACCATGTAGCAAAAATATCGAGGGGTAAGAGGGAATACCAAGCCTTGTTGAAAATACAGGCAGCCAGTGACTTAGTTTGGCTTGAGCTCATCTCGTAGAACTGAAGATTTAGAGGAAAGACAGTGTGGGATTGGAACAAGCAGTTTTTCCTTTGTAATAACTCCAAAATACATCTCTTTGCAGACAATACCGTTATATATACTTCTAAGCCAACCTTATCCGAAGTATGTGATATACTCCAAACTGACTTCGCACAGCTAGAGTGCAACCTAATTAACTCCAGGCTACTACTAAATGTGAAGAAAACAAAGGTCCTTTATTTTGCACCTAGTAGCACTAGGCCCTCCCCTAGGCACAGCATGTCACCTGTATCCATCATGACTATCCAGGTGAATCACTAGACATGGTTGATCAATTCAAATATATGGGTGTTTGGATAGACAACAAACTTTCTTTCAGTGCACACATCGACTACCTTTCTAATAAGTTTAAAGCAAGACTCAGCTTTTTCTTCAGGAACAGAGCGCTCCCCGATATTAGCCATAGACCAGTACAGGTCACATTCCTACCACTCCTAGACTACGGTGACATCATCTGCAACTGTGCCGCTGCTTCCAACCGTAGCAAGCTTGATATACTGTTCCATCAGACTCTGCTCTTAATTACCAAAGCACCATTCAGGATGCACCACTGCGACTTCTATAAAGAAGTTGGTTGGCAACCCCTCGCCACCTGGCAGCTGCTCTATTTAGGTACCTGGACCCGCAAAAGTCTACTAAACAAATTACCGACCTATATCTCCTCACTCATTATTTCCCCATTGCTCCTACTCCCTTAGGAAATCTGCTTACATCCTCCTCGACGTACCCCGGATGCATCCTTCCCTCGGAAAGGGTGCCATTAGCTACGCCATCTCATCAGCATGGAATCTCATCCAGACCTCACTCAGGCTCACCTGCATGGTCTCATTACATTTCTTCAGAGCCCTGACCTACAGATTCTTCCCTGTGGTCTGTCACTGCCGTAGGTCCTAGCATATCATGCCAGTCTCCTGCCACTGCTATCGAGTGAGTGCCCTCTGACTTCTTGTATCCTTCTCCCTAGTCTCCCCATCCACCCCGGCCTCCCGAGTCCATCCCCACCCTTACTCCCAGGACTCCTTCTATACTCTCCATCCCTGATCCCTGCCCAACTCTCTCCCTTGCTGTTTCGCCCTCTCTCAACTTCTTATACTTATCCCTTGCCCCCTCAGTCAGACTTCTTCCTCGTCAGAAGTACTATAGTTATGTATTTCTACTTACCCGCTTCCTTCCTTCCTGCCCTCTCAGCCATCTTGGGAAGCTGACAGTAATCGTACAAGTTCTTACTGATACTATTTTTGTTCTCCCTCTTAATATGAATTGGTTCCTGTAGGCTTCACAATTGTTTTTCTTTTCATTGACCCTGTATGTATTTCCTACCAATTACTGTTACCTTATGGTACATCACTGCTGCTTACCCGGGCATCAGACTCTGATTTGTTTTATTATTGTTTTTACTGACCATATATGCACTTTTTTCTACCAATTATTGTCCCTGCATGCTATGTCATCACTTTTATCGCACACTGTTGTTTAATGTTGTCCTTACAGGACCTCCTTGAAAATGAGCGTGCTCGACGGAGTCTTCCTGCCAATAAACTTAAACTTAAAACTTAAACTTAATAAGCCCGCCCTACTGAGAAGTGGCCAGTAGATGGCAGAAGAGGGCAACAAACAGCACAGATTGAACAACTGGTAGGACTGCTGTTTGCTCACCATTTTTTTAAGGATTTATCAATTGAATTGTAATTTTTTTTTTTTTGTAAACGGGAAAGGCATATTCGTTTCCAGATACATCCAGGAGCTAGCTTATATGGACCTGTTTTATTAAACGGGGAAATGTTGGTCAGGGATCTCCAACTCTCCAGGAAGCTGGGGTATATGGGAGGGAGTTTGACAGCAGGAGGAAGGAGGTGATAAATGCCCCTCTAGATCACTTGTGACAGACTTCATCTGGAATACTGTGTCCAGTTCTGGAGCCCCCACCTAGGAGAAGATAAAGACAGGCTAGAGAAAGTACAGAGTAGGGTAACAAAATGATTCAGGGACTGCAGAACAGATCCTGTGAGGGAGGATCCACTGAAGACCCTGAACTTGTACTCGCTGGAGACCAGAAGGGCGAGGGGAAATGTGATCGAAACCTTCAAAATTCCTGAAAGGAATGGGCAGGGCAGTTTGTGAGGAAATATTCAGCAGGACTTGAGAATGAAGAAGATGGGGGCATGAGTGGAAGGTGGTGGGAGGAGAGTTATTTATTTACTTTTTGTTTACGGAGTAGGGTACACCAGACAAGTAAATGCCTATTTATAAGCATGAGCCTAAAGGGTACAGTGGGCATTACAAACAAATACATATGACGGTAGGAGCCAGTAGAACTAGCGAGAAGTGCCACATTATTTAGGAGGGATGTGAGAACGTTTTATTTTACAGAGAGTGGCTGAGCTGTAGAACAGCCTACCAGCAGAGGTGGTTGGTGCAAGAACCAGTAATAGTTCCAGAACTCCACTGGGACCAAATAAAAGGCATACTAGTTAGTTACACCGGGGAAGGCAGTAGGGCAGGTGGGCAAGGGGCAGGGAAGTGAGGGCAATAACCCCGACTAGATATTAGCTCCCAGGGTAAGACAGACTGGATGGGCCAGTGGTCTTTTTCTTCTCTTTTTGTAACCAGGAGAGAGACACTAAGCTGAAAGCTTGTTTATGTAACCCCCAGGTGGCGTTATCCCAAGGGCTACTACCCCTGCCTGCTTGACTACTGACAGGTTGAGGGGGCCCAAGTTCTATGGCGAGTGCCTCCACCCAGAGGTCAGGGTTTGTAGTGGTTAAACTAGCCTGATTACAGCTCTCTGGGACACCATGACCCACTTTGGTTCCCTCTAGTGTCTCACACAGTACACAGGAGTTACAGCCCCAGTACCCCACTTATACACACTGTTCACTCATAAAGTACCACTTACCCTCGAGACTGATTCTGCAGCACATCTCTGAGGACCCCCTGTAAAATAAGGTTAAACAACATACACAGCGAAATACAATACTGTTTCCATTAAGTACCAACACCACAGACAGTATATAGTATAACAACAACAAATCTGATTTATTTGGGGACATTAACACGGAGGGAAAATCAGAGCTAATTGGTGGCATTAAATCACAGTACTGTGCACACATACAGGGTCTGAAAAGTCACACTCTGGGTACCCAGGTTTGGGGGGCTAGCCAGGTCCGTTGCCCGGGGTTGGCGGTGGTGCCAGATGGATAGGGCCCTGTAGAAGAAAATATATGCATAACACCCAATTGTAATCCGGAGCCTGATGGCTCAGTCCACGAAGCAGTGAAACAACAAGAATTAGATGACACACTTGTGATTGAAAACAGGCTGCAGGGGAATACCCTGATTTGTACTCACAATACCCAAGCTGAGAACTGGATGGTAGGTGTTCTTCTGGATTGTCAGAAATAGCAGGGCATGGAGACAAGGTCCTTGTGACTGGACCCCACTGCAGTTTATAGCAAACGGATTTAGTTCAAGACAAGCTGGGGTTTGCTTCCAGCATCAACACACAGCACACAGCACAGGGATTGGAAATAGAGACTCCCCAGAAGCACTACGCACATTCATATGTAAAAGGAAAGTACTATACCAGGCAGGCTGCTGCTCAGTCCCAATCGCAATTACTGCAAAATACCCGGGAGCACACACAGCAGCTTCAGTTCCTGACAGACCGAGCGTGATTCAGCAATTTCTCCAGTCTTCTACAGGGTGATCGTGGTTTCCACTCTTCAGACTTCCTTCTTTCTCCACATAAATCAGATTCAGTCCGAACTGGCACTTACAACGGCTGTAGGCCGAGACCTCAGAGACTCACTGCGTGCTTCCCGCACGAAACTATACACCGCAGAAGCACAGAGCTCCTTCTCTCTTCACTGTCACAACTGATCTCAGCTTTCCAGTAACAGAGCAGGGCATTTCCTCCATATCCAAAAGGTTCCAGTTGGCTGATCCTCCTTGTCAGTCATAACAGGCTCCCTCTATTGGTGTAAAAAGGCGCCAAGGTCCAAACTACATTTCCCAGAAGCTCTCTTTATATAATCCCCTTGTGACTGGCTCCAAGTGAGAGCCCTAGTTCTGATTTGCCCAAAGTAGGCTCCAGTTCAAAGGTCCCAAATGCTGATTGGTCCTATTCAGCAGTTCTGGACCCAAATTTGGTAGCAAGCAGACAGAGTTCGTGCTGTAACAAAAGGCAGCCCAGATTTGGAGCATTCAGGCAAGCTCCTGGAAGACTTTTGGGAACCCCCATTTGCAGGGGGGTTACATTTACAGGTGCGACCTGGGAGCACAAGGAAGTTAAGTGACTTGCTCAGGGTCACACAGTATGCAAGTGGGGGCTGTAAGATTCAAACCCAGGTCTCCAGGTTTGCTGCCCAGAGCCTTAAACCACTGAGCTACACTGCCTCCTCAAATCCCTTTTCCTGCCAACATTTCCTATGTTGCTTACATTGCCACCCACTCCCCCACCCCCCATTGCACCTGAAAAACAGCTTCGGTTCAGTATGCTTATCCTGTCAGTAAATGTTAAATAAATAAGTAATTATAAGTGCCATATGATCGCTAACTTCCACCTGGACAGTCACCAAAGATGGGCAGAAGGGATCTCTGTTTAATATCGGAGTTGAAGGACAGCATGTCAGCAGTGTTGCACCCCTCATCCACCCCACCCCGGCCTGGGTTCTGATAATCAATTACTTAGTGGCCATGAGCATAGGAACCTGAGCTATCTCAGGTGCCAGAGGCCCCTCCCCGACAACCTCCAGGGTCCAGATGACACTGACTCCCTTGCGGAGTCCTCACCTCAGTGAGGTGTCTGGGACTTTGTGCTACTCTCAGGGCTCTAAGAATGACTGGCACGCATGCCTCCTGGTGGAAGCATACCTTGGGTGCCTCTTGTGCCCCTGGCCCAAGTCCCATGGTCAGTCGTGCAGTAGGCACTGGTATGTGCATGCCTTTGCTGAGCAGGCAGATGACCCAGACACATCACTGCCTTGCTGGGATTGTCTGGGTATCCCTCAACTGGCACCCCTGCCTAGGTTGGCACAGTCAGCCCCTCACCTGCACCTCAGAGGGCACCTGGAGTGTCAATGTCACTATAAACTGGCACTGCCATCTGAACTCTAAGACTCCTAATGACTCACATTGGACTGACGGGCACCAAAAGGGGCACCTTATCTTTATCATGCCTGTGGTTCATCCTATGCAAACTACACTTACAGAGAAGGATGCCTTGGCGTCACTCCTCTGCTGGCCAGCTCTGTGAACAGCCACCTCCCCCAATCATAAAGAGGGGGTTGTTCGAAAATTAAGGAATTCACTGCATGATTTGTCCTAATGTTGAAGGGGCTCTAGTCTTCACTGCCCTTCTCCGACTAGATAAGTCATACACAGCTATGATGTGTCCTGTTCTTCTGGAGTCCAGCACAAGAGCATTGCCAAGCCCAGTTGGTGCGATCTTGTTATTACCACCTGGTAGCAATGACCGCACTCTGAGCAAAGGCTTGCCACATTGGCTCACTTTGGTCTGTTCGTATGCTTTGGCATCATGTTGCCATTCTTCGTTGGAACAGGACCCAAAGCTAACCATTCATGACATTTATTCTTGTACTAAGAAGATGTAGAGTTCCTCAATGTTAAAGCTCTGGATGGAGGGAATTGGGGAAGCCAGCTTTGCAGATGACTGGTTTATTTAAAAAAAAAAAAAAACAAACAAAAAAAAGAAAAACAGAACTTTTAATGCCCAATGCCACCAGTTCCAAGCACTAAATTTATTTAAAAAAAAAAAAAAAAAAAAAAAAAAAGTAAACAGACCTTGGGCCCTACTTTCAAAAAAAGAGTTTTACCATAGGCACAAAATGGGAGAAATCAAATTTTGAAAAAATAGGGACCCCTTTTTTCCATATAGCCAAAACCAACTGCCTAAATTCATCAAGATAGTCATTCTCTATATGTCTGTGAAAAATAAAACTCCTGATGTACTGGAGCAAGTGGTCCTTCTGTTAAGACATGAGATACAAACTAAAAATGCTCCAAACCCTCATTAGAAAGGGACAGTAGACTGGCCTGGTGGCACAGAATGTCGAGGCACTGGACGCCACACACTGTGCTATGCTGGTGACCCAGGTTTGGGAACTAGCCCAGGCCGCTGGGGGTCAGCAGGGGAGAGAGGATTGAGTGTCCTGAAGGCTGCTCTCCTCTCTCAGGGGGAGGGGGACTAGTCGTCCCACTCGCTGACTGCCCTCTGGCAGTGACTGGAGGGCAGTACGGCTCAGGAGGCTTGAACCGATGTCTTCACGTCGAAGAGGGAGGTCGGGTGAAAAAAGAAAAAAATAAGCCTGGCAGGCTCAATGATGGTCCGCCGCTTCTGGGAGGATTCTAGATTGGGTCTCGGGGGAGAGAAGCCAGCAACCTCCTCCTGGCCCCACTGCGGGGGGGTGGTGCAATCCGTGGGGGGAGCTACTGGGGACCGCCTAGCATGGGAGCGACGGGACCAGAGAGAGAGTCCCATAGCCATCTGCCAGGGCAACGGGGGATAAAGTTCTTACAGAAAAACCAAAAATAGAAAGGTACAGTACCATTGACACATGTATCATATGCGTTGGATCCCTATTGTACCAGTCTGTAACCACCCTCAATATAACACGCCCCTTCCTACAAGATGCAATCAGTTTCTCTCTCATGAACAACCTCCTCAATTTGTAATCCCAGAGTGGTTTCCCCATATGTGCTCTACCTTGGCCCTGTCCACACTATACCGCTCAGACCCCGTAACGGACAGAAACTATTACAGCCGGAGAGCGGTACAATGTGTCCACACTGCAGCAGTGACCGGGACGGGACCGGTACCGCCAGTCCACACCATGGGAACCGGGCAACCGTTACAGTGGCGCCTGATCCCACAGTGCAGCTTGTGCTGCACTTCGGGCCCTGCAGAGGACCGTTACTGCTTGTCCACACTACTGCTGGTAATGTTACCGAGGTGGGACCGGTTTCATAACCATTGTTGAAACCACCTTATATGTGGTTTCAACAACGGTTACGAAAACACCTTCTGTAACATTACAGGTGTAAATGCAAACCATTGCAGTAATGGTTTGGGCACTCTGTAACATTACAGAGGCATAGTGTGGACAGGGCCCAAGACCGCAGGTGCTGGCAGTACCATACTGCTTTACCATAGTGCTGACTAGGACTCAGGAGTGAGCCTGGGTCATCTGTAGTTGGGCAGTGTCCTGGACCACAGAGAGTGGCATCACACTTCCACTGACACAGGGACCCCTGCAGTGGGACAACGAGAAGGTTCACCCCTCATTGCAGGGGTGCTGTGTGCTTACGAGGCCACTACAGCTAGATCTGGAGCCACCGAGGATGGTAGGTGAAGGGAAGAGATCATAAGAAAATTATTTAAAAAACACCCCAACTTGCTAGAGTAATGGCTGCTAGTCTCAGATCCTACATTGCACACGGGAAGGCCCTACAGTCACTTGCTGTGTTGTGGATGGGAAGTTAAAGCCTAAAGAGGGAAAGTAAGCTGAAGATCAGGAAGAAAAAGCTTTATATAAGGAGGGGGGAGAAGAGAGAATGAGCAAGCAGTTGGCATGGAGGGACCCTGGTCTGCAAGTGTACTGGAAACTTTATTTAAAATTTTCTTCTCCCACACTGTCATTGGACAAGGATATACACTGCTCAGACCAAAGCTGCTACATACACAGCAGCTGGGTAGTGCTCCCTGGCAAGTCTCCCGCATACTCCTTCCTCCCGGTGGAGTGAGTGGTGCCTTTGTCAGCTGCTTGCATAGACAGTGTGCTTCAGCAGAAGGAACAAGCTCCCCAGCACACCCGCAAGGTTGCTGTAGTGACGAAACCCACCACCAACTCTCCCAAGCCAAGGGACACTGCCCCATGGCAGCTGCTTACAGCGTTGCAATGGTTTCTAATACAGCAACCCGAGCCCGCTCCCGTTACCGGACCCAGGCCACCTGAACAGCAGAGCATCAGGGGTGCCCTTGTGCTGGAACTCAATGCACCATTTTGACTAGAGACCTCCTCAAAAGTGACAAGCTGGCTTACGTAAATCCCACAAAAATGCAGGTCAAGTGATTCTAAGATTCTGTTCTCGAAGGTATTCTTGAGTAAACAGGTTCAGGTTGACAGATGTTTGACCCGACATAGCAGAATCCTGCCGGTTAACTCTCGTTGAATACCGCTGTAATTAGCCACTTCTTATTTTTGTTTCAAAAACCTGCAGGCAGTTCAGCTTCCCTGTGAACAGCATGTTCTCCAACCATACATGCTGCATACATAAATGGTACTGTACAGTAGTGTGCAATTCGAACCGGGGAAGCCACCTGAAATCTATATCAACAACGCTCACTGGTTGTCAGGAAACATTGAAGCGTTTTACCATGAAGCTCTGTGACACACTAGAAAAGTAGTAATTGTACTCCCAATGCCTTACAGTCACGTGTGGCTTGTTTAATTCAAAATACACCATTGTTTTCTTAAGTTACAGAGTCGACCATGATCCAAACGGTAGCCTACCCCACCTATCCTCGTGGCAACTCCAGGAATTAAAGGAGCACGTGCTGAACCTGAAAATGCTGTAGTTCTTCCCAGCAGAAGCTGCTTTTCGAACACTGGTTTCAGTTCTATCTCTACAGGCTTTTTAGAAACCTCAGTGGGTGTTTCAGAGTTCACACTCCGGTGGCAAGGACCATTTTAGAACTGTATGATACAGTTTAGGTCCCTCTCAGCCGCAGAGGTCTGTAGTAAAATACAGATGTATTGTGATGATAATGGAAGAGCGCAGCAAGGACATAACCTATAGCATGCAGTTCTAAAGTGGTCCTTCCAAAACCACTGAGGTTACTAAAAAGCCTGCAGAAGTGGACCAGTTACAGAATCAGAACCAGAACCAGCATTTAAACATTGGCATCCACAGGGAAGAATGACTTCCTGGCTCAGTGCAATTCTCCTTTAAGTGTGACCAGGGCGCAGGCAGGGAACAGAGGGCTTGTGTCTGATCATGAAGGGCAGTTTAAATCCCAAATATGTTACTAGCTATGTATCATTGCGGAGTGGCACAGCTTGGGCACAGCAGATTTTTACTGGGGTATGTGCCCTGTCTGGCCCTGTCCTGGAGCTGCCTATAACCATTGTCTCGAAAGCATGTCACTTTCAGGTTTTAAAGCGTGTTCAAATGTATTTTCACTTTAGCTGAATGTGAAGCAACTAGCCAGCCCTCCTCTAAGCCCCCCTCTCTGATCTAGGGGATTTCTAGAGCTGGTACATAGCTCTCAGAGATAGAAGCAAAGGACAAACCATTGTATTTCTGAACATCACGTGCCTGAAAGTGAAAGGAGGGGGCTCGCCTAATGCTGCACTGCAGGTGCTCCTTTCTCGATCTCCGATTCTTCATCAGCCTCCGCAGCGCTGACCTCTTCCCTCTCTGGGCCCCAGTGCCAGCCACCTCTGTGGGCTCAGCTCACCTAGGCTCAGGACACAGGCCCACCCTGTGGAGTGACTTGTTACCCTCAGGCAATGGTTAGTTTGATCTCAACATAATTAGGCCAAACACACGTAGCTGGAGGCCTCAGTGGTTCTTTCTAGTCCAATTCTCAACCTGTGCATGCACTAGTGGCACACATCCTATACAGATTCTCTTCCAGGACCTGGAGATCCAGACATTTATTTGTATAGCCTATGCCCTTTCCTCATGTGGGAGGTGGCACCTCTGCCTTAAAAATTCTGATGCATACTGCCTGGTAGTATCTCCACAGCTCTATTGGTGTCAACTCCTTTTCAATCCGAGCAGATATCTGGCTCTGCATAGGGTCTGTCTGGGGCACTCTTCTGGTTCCATTCATCAGTCGCCCTGGGCCTCCACAAGAGATGAGCCCTGGCATGGTCTCTGCTGAATCCCCAAGGAACTGTCCTGTCCACAAGCCCGCCCCCACCCAGAACCAACCTACTAAAACAGCTGGTCTGCTCTCTTTAGCCCTATGAGGAAAGGTTGCGGGATTTCAACAGGTACACTCGGAGGACAGGAGAGCGAGTGGTGACATGACTGAGACCTTCAAGTACCTCACAGGGGTGAACAGAGTGCAGGGAGGGAGCTTCTTCCATAATTGTACAAGCTCTAGGACAAGGAAGCATGCAAAGAAATTGCAGGGGGAATTTCAGGAAGGCTGTGAGGAAATACTTCTTCACAGAAAGGGTGGCAGAAGCATGAAACTGACTGCTACCCGAAGCTGTGGAGGCTAGAATGGCAGAAGGCTTCAATCACACAGGGGTATATCAGTACAGAAAAGAGGAGTGTGAGGGTCCCTGGAGACCAGTTAGGGTCTGTGGATGATGTGCAATATGTTGGGAACTCTTAGTGCTGACAAAGTCTGTTTTTATGTGTCTAGCTATGCCCCTAAGCTCCTCCCCCTGAGAAGCATTAACTACTTTACCCATTGCCATCTACTCTGCTCTAGAAACTTTATGCATTTCCCAAGAGCATTAGTAATGACTTCCTCGCCCTAGTGTGAGGAGGGTGTTACACTCCATTTAATCTGGTAGTGGAACAATTATATCCGAGGCTTCTCATCAACATTAAACATAGCTGGCAAGCTCTGATATTTTATCCCCCATCTACATTTCACCTTGCCCTGGTGTCTGACCAGGTTATACCCTGTTCTGAGGGATATAGGAACATAGGAATGTGATGGCAGAAAAGGACCTCAAGGTCCACCCAGTCCTAGTTTGCCTAGCTTTCCACTAGGACTTTACCGAGTCACCCCCGACCTACCAAACCCCTGTGTTTATCCCATGCCTCTTGAACCCCCACCTCCTCTCCCTACCACTCCCTTGGCAGCCCATTCCAGTTGTCCACCACCCTCTCAGTGAACAAGTACTTCCTAACATTACCCTAAATTGCCCCCCATAATTTGAAACTGATACCTCCTTACCCTAGGTCTCTCCTTTAGCTGGAAAAGGCTCTCCACTGACACCCTGTTGATCCCCTTTACGTATTTAAAGTCTCAATCATGTTGCCCCCTTCCTCCTCTGTTCCAGTGAGTACATTTCTAATTCCTTTAGTCTCCCTTCATATTGTAAGTGTTCTCGCCCCCTCACCATTTTTGTTGCCCTCCTCTAGACCCTTTCAACACTCTCTCTATATCCTTCCTGAGGTATGGTCTCCGGAACTGGACCCCATACTCCTAAGTGTGGCCTGATCAACTGAGTGTATGACCTCTCATCTCCTGCTGGAGATCCCTCTCCCTATGCAACCTAATATCCTGCTGGCTCTCGCCACTGCCCCTCCACATTGCTTAGCTACCTTCAAGACCTTTGAAATGATGATGCCTAGGTCCCTTTCCTCTTCTGTTACTTGCAGGAATCTACCTCCCATCCTGTACTCCGCCTTCCCATTGTTCCTGCCTAAGTACGTGATCTTACACTTTGCCATATTGAATGACAATTGCCACACCCTGGACCAGGTCTCCAATCTGTTCAGGCTTCATTAGCCATCATTTATTGGCAAGGACACCCGGTTTTCCTCCAGGTCCCTCCTGCCTGCCCCTGGCATGTGCTGTGCCTAGGTTGGTCTCAATGTCTGTGTCCGTACGGCAAGAAGCAAGCGCCCCAGCCCAGCTGTAGAGGACGCTGTCATGCAGGAACCCCTCTATGACTGAGGTGCACTGCTACCTCAGCCAGGCCCATCCATTCACATGGCATCCCAACTCCGCTCCTGAACCCAGGCTGCCTGTACAGCAACGTGATGCACAGTCACCGAGCTGGTGGGGCAACCCCATATAGATACGGAGATGTTTCAGCAGAGATTTTTATTCAAAAAGGTGAATCTGGGCTTTGTGCCTAGTTTGCTGGCAAAATGTTCAATTTGATTTATTGCTTGAGAATGTTGTTCCAATCCCCCATGCCAGGTACAGACTGGAACTGTGAATACCAGTCCCAGTAATCTAATCCCTGCTCCCCTCACCCATGCCAGGTACAGACTGGAACTGTGAATATGAGTCCCAGTAATCTAATCCCCCCTTCCCTCACCCATTCCAGGTACAGACTGAAACTGCGAATATCAGTCCCAATAATCTAATCCCTGCTCCCCTCACCCATGCCAGGTACAGACTGGAACTGTGAATATCAGTCCCAGTAATCTAATCCCCCCTTCCCTCACCCATTCCAGGTACAGACTGAAACTGCGAATATCAGTCCCAATAATCTAATCCCTGCTCCCCTCACCCCTGCCAGGTACAGACTGGAACTGTGAATATCAGTCCCAGTAATCAAATCTCCACTCCCTCACCCATGCCGGGTACAGACTGGAACTGTGAATATCAGTCCCAGTAATCTAATCCCCGCTCCCCTCACCCATGCCAAGTACAGACTGGAACTGTGAATACCAGTCCCAGTAGTCTAATCCCCGCTCCCCTCACCCATGCCAGGTACAGACTAGAACTGTGAATATCAGTCCCAATAATCTAATCCCCGCTCCCATGACCCATTCAGGATAGAGGATTCTCGAAAAAGCCCCAGAGAATATCCTTGTGTCCTGTTGACAATTCCCTTTCAAAAAGACCAATTCTGCAATTGTCTATGGCTGTGAGTGGATGTTGTTGAGTGTTAATGGCCACCATGTTAATGTATATATAGTCCTGAATACCAACGTAACTCAGTGGTCCATGAACCATTTTAAAAATCCATGCTGACTGCAGAATTGCTTGAGAGATAGAACACAGAGGGTGGTAGTAAACAAAGCTAGATCTGAGGAAGGGAGGGTGACCAGCGGGGTGCCACAGGGATCAGTTCTTGGGCCAGTACCATTTAATATCTTTATTAGGGACATTGCGGAGGGGCTGGAGGGGAAGGTATGCCTCTTTGCAGATGACACTAATCTCTGCAATAGGGTAGACACTCTGGGAGGAGTGGAAAAAATAAGGAAGGACCTAGCTAAACTGGAGGAATGGTCCAGAATGTGGTAGCCAAGATTCAATGTGAAGAAGTACAAAATCATGCATTTGGGGTGCAGGAACCCAGGGGAGGAATACATGATGGGTGGGGAGTTATTAACAGCCACCAAACAGGAAAGAGATCTGGGGGTGATCATATCTAATGACCTAAAGGTGACCAAACAAACAATGTGCCATGGTGGTAGGTAGAGCCAGTGGGATGTTGGGGTGCAAAGGGAGAGGTATCACCAGCATAAGAAAAGGGATGGTGATCCAACTGTACAAAGCATTCATGAGACCTCACTTGGAGTACTGTATCCAGTTCTGGAGGCTGCGTCTCTGAAAGGACAGATAGGGTAGAGGCAATTCAAAGAAAGGCAACAAAAATGGTGCAGGGCTTCATACAAGGAGAGACTGGAGGAGCTCAATATGTATACCTTGGAGGAGAGGAGGGAGAGGGCAGACATGACAGAGACCTTCAAGTGCCTAATGGGAATAAATAAGGCGCAGGAGGGCAGCGTCTTTCAGGAAAGAAGATGCTCTAGAACAAGAGGGCATGACACGAGACTGGGGGGGTAAACTAAGGGACAATGTGTGAAAGTACTTCTTCACAGAAAGGGTGGTGGAGGCATGGAACAGCCTCCTAGCAGAGGTGGTGGGAGCAAAGTCGGTGAGGGAAATCAGAACTGCATGGGATAGACATATGGGGACCCTAGCAATTCAAAAGAGGAGGTAAAACCAAAGATAAAGCAGATCTCCAGCATTTTTAGTAGGTCGGCAAAAAAGGCAGGCTGGATGGGCTTATCAGTCCTCATCTGCCGTCAAATTCTATGTTTTTATGTTATACAGTGCATGTTCCAAATCCATTCTGAAATGAAATGAATACCAATTTCTGGTGAGGTAATTACTGACTGGGTTTATATTATTCAGTACATCAATAACCACCTGGAAATCCCCACCCCACCCCTGCCCTGGTTGAACCTTGTTTACTTAAATGGAGGAGAGCAGTAACACCCATAGGAATCACATTTGTAGAAGAGGAGTCCGAAATAATTAGATGCCACCTGTTTTCTCAAATACTGGATGGCAAAATACTGTTGGTTTTGTCTACTGAACACTAACATCTATGACCCAAGAGGAAACCAACTATTCAGTGTGTCTTTTTGGAACCAGAGGGATCCAAGGCAGACATCCAACCTTTCCTCCCACTATCTTCGGATCCGAAATCCGAATGAGATTGGATAAGGTCTCTGCTCTATAATTGGATAGATGGACTATATTTCAGATCCCTGTTAGGACTGCAAAAAGCCCTATCCAAGCATCACTATTTTCAGTTGTTTTTTCCATATATGTACAGCGTGCTATGGTTAGAGCACCAGTTTGGAAACCAGGAGATGGCAGGTTCAAACCATGCTACAGACAAATACTTGCTGCGTGAGCTTAGGCATGTCACTTAACCTCCCACAGTTTCCATCAATTCAGCTGCAGACATGAGCAGTAGCAGGACCCCACTGGAAACAAGATTATGCTTCTTAGCTGGGCTATTCTGGGTAAAAAAATTGTTACATAAACATAAAACATATTTCTGTAAAGGAGTAGTTCAAGCTTGCTGTAAAACAAATAAAGGTTCTTCTGCCCACTTTTGGTTCCGTAAACGAGCATCTAGGCTTCCTTACTGAAGTTAGTCACTGTACATCAAAAAGAACTGTTAGAAAACTTCTCTTTTTTTTTTCTGTACTTTTGGGTGGTACTGAAGAAAATAGCTTCACAGCCACCCTCTGCTAGACCAGTTGCGATAGACATCTGAAAATAACTTCTATTGGGGTTAGTCCAGCATCAATGGTGGTGGCTTGAGCGCAATTTCACAAAAAATAAAGAAGGTAAAAATAGATACTTCACATCAGCACTATCAGTACTATACAAGGTCACACACCATCAGCTGCTCTGGAGCATCTGAAGTTCAATGTTTATTACCACCTTCATATCCTGCCGAAGTGAGACAATACGCACATGGGATCAGTGGATTTAATTTTCAGGCATGTTTAAATAAATGAATGCTACTACATGAACCAATACATTATCATTGCTGGGTAGAGTGCTGAGAGCAGGGAGAGGCTGTGCTGCTAAACAGTCTGTAATATGTGAAAAACTGATGTAAATGTTGTTTTACTTTAAAGGAACACCTCCATTGATAAATGCTAGCAGGAGGCTAGCAAAAGGCTGGGGAAGCTTTCTGGTGTACAAAAATCCTGATGAAATGGATTAAATGATGACCAGATGAAATTCTGGCGAATTGAACTTGTAGAGCCTGTGTTTGGCGTCTCAACAGCTTGCTGATGTGATGAGCTGCTGTAGTTCTGAAACCAAAAGGCTCAAGTCTGGTACAGGTCGGAGCACTTTATACTTGTGATGAGAAAAACAGGTACTTTCCAAGAGTTGTGTATTTTGTGCACAATAGCCTGATTCTGAAAGGAGGTCTAGATGCTTCCCTTCTAAAGCGAAAAATGGCAATGCCAGTGATGTTTATCAACAACATCACGTAGCAACAGAGAGGGAGTGCCTAGAGGGAGAACATTCCCCCAAGGCAGAGAAGCAGGATGAAGGGAGGGTGGGCATGGTGGAGGATAAGTGGTAAGCACAAATGATGCAGAAGGAGAGAAGCAAAGTGGACAAGAAACAGAGGGAGCAAAGAAGGAAGGGGGAGTTAGGAAGTCTCAGGAAGCATCACAGGTAGAAAGGGCAGATTCAGAAGCAAATGGTTTGATACCTTTTATTGGACCAACATAGCCGTTACAAAAAAGAAAACAATGTCTAAGCTTTCGGACCAACCAAGTCCTTCCTTGGAGGAAAATTGTCAAAACAATGGATTATAATATCACTTTTATAATACAGCACTTAGATTTACCTCGGGCCTTACCCAAACATATTTTCAAAAAATTCCCAAAAATAATTACAAAATTCAAATATGATATTATCACTGTTCTCCAGGTTCTGGATAATAGCAATAACACTTCCGCTGCACTTAGGAATATGGAAAATATATATATTGTATTAACACCTATGCAATAAGACTAAATATTCCTAATTAGCATAATTATACCTTAGAAACATAATAAACGTAATGTAAAAACACTGTAAACATAAATATCAAAGGTTTCACAAAATCAAAGAAACCACAAAGAAATAAAACAAATTGACAGGTAGAAAGGAGTGAGGAGAGGGGGGTTGCAGGCAGAGAGGGACTAAGGTTTGGAGAGCCACGTGTGCTAATGCAAGGCATCTAGGAAATAACATTTCGGACCTGGAGGCAATGATAGTGAACATAGTGGCCATAACAGAGTCACGGTGCACTGGAAATCATGACTTGGATAGTCTACTCTCAGTTCAAAAGGCACAGGAAGGGTAGGAGGGGTCATAATGTGAGGGAGGGTATCAGGGCTATGGAAATGCATGGGAACCTAGAGGCAGGGGAAGTGGTGGAGGTGGCACTGTGGTGTCACACTGGAGACCAGAAGCAGAGGCCACCGTTTGACTGGGGTGGTATACAGGCCTCCAGCATGAGGGGCGGATTTAAACAAGGCATTAGTGGACACCGTCAGCAGGATAGCAAATAAAGGGGAGATGCTGCAGCTTGGGGACTTCATTGTCTGATGTGAACTGGAGACATCCAGCTGCTTCTTTGACTAGAAGCAGGGCAATCGTAGACTCCTTACAAGGCACATTTCTCAGCTGGCTAGTCAGCAAACCAACTAGAGACAGAGCAGTACTGGACTTGGGAGGCAGTATAGCGCAGTGGTTTAAGGCTCAGAGCTGCAAACCTGGAGACCTGGGTTTGAATCCCACAGCCCTCACTTGCATACTGTGTGACCCTGAGCAAGTCACTTAACTTCCCTGTGCTCCCAGGCTGCACCTGTAAACAAGCTTTCTGCTTAGTGTGTCTCACCTGGTTAAACAACTGAGAAAGAAAAAAAAAAAACGTTTCTCAGCTGGCTAGTCAGCAAACCAACTAGGAACAGAGCAGTACTGGACCTGGTACCCGCTAACAGAGATAGTGTAGGAGATGTCACAGCGGGCAGTCCCCTGGGGGCCAGTGATCACTGCACAGTGTGGCTCAGTATTAAGAAGGTTGCAGAAACAAACCACAAGGACGAGGGTCCTGGACTTTAGGAAGGCAGGTTTTTAAATTAACGGGAAACTGCCTTAGCAACAACCTAGCAGCAGTAGATTGCCAGGGTGGGGTACAGGAACAATGTGGAAAAATAAGGGAAGCACAGTAAAGGCAACCAGCGTTTATGTGGAAGAAGTGACCAAATGCAGGCGGTGAAAAGACCATGGTGGCAGTCTAGGGAGGGGACCACGAAAGTGAACGAAAAAAGGGTGGCATTTACTTGGATCTAAGCAAAGCTTTTGATGTAGGGCCTAATTAATTGATATTCAGTTTTTGAATTAATTTATCATAATATTCATCAGAATATAAAAATCTGGCTTTCAAATAGAATTCAGAGGGTTCAGATAAACAGGTTCCTATTGAGTGAGGGTAAAGTAACCAGTGGAGTCCCTCAGGGATCCATGCTGGGACCAGTATTGTTCAAATTATTCATATCTGACTTGGGGAACGGGGTCACAAATTGGAATAACACGTTTGCGGATAACACCAAACTTGGTGGCATAGTCAATAATTTGGAGGAGTACAACAGTTTGCAGAAGGAGTTAAATCATGTGGCAGCATGGGCTGATATGTGGGGAATGAAATACAAGGAACAAATGCACTGTGACTCACATGGGTAAAAATTATCTGTGTAGAAATTATTTTCTTAATGGAATACAACTTACCCCGGTCGTATCAGAAAAAGACTTGGGGTTATAATAAGCTCTGACTAAGGCTAAGGAACATGTACATCAAGTATTTAATAAAACAAACTGTTTAATAAACTCAATTAAGAGACACTTCAGTCATAAATCCAAAGAAATACTGCTACCTTTTTATCAATCATATATATAAATAAAACAATTAAGTGTGGTGTAAGGATATACTGTAATTCCATCGAGGGGTCCTAATGAGGTCAATAAAGGCCCTGGCCACACTACCCCTCTGTAACATTACAGAGTGCTCAAACCGTTACCGCAATGGTTTGCGTTTACGCCTGTAATGTTACAGAAGGCGTTTTCGTAACAGTTGTTGAAACCACATATGAGGTGGTTTCAACAATGGTTATGAAACTGGCTGCCCCCTGCAACGCCATTGTACGAGTGTGGATGCATGGCATTGGGCGAGTAACGCATGGCACTGGTCCCCTAGCGCAGCGTGAGCTGCATAGTGGGATCGGGTGCCACTGTAATGGTCGCCCGGCTCCCGAAGTGTGGACCTGCGGTGCCGGTCCCGTAATGGACAATGTGGCAGTGTGGACACACTGCACCGATCCCCAGTTGTAACAGTTTCTGTCCGTTACAGGGTCTGAGTGGTGCAGTGTGGACGGGGCCTAAGCCACAAGCCCACAGGGCGAGTGGCATTATGACCTCATAAGGACCCCTTGATGGAATTCTATCTCTATGCACCACACTGACCTACTGTTTGTTTTATATAATACATGGGGATGGCGCCTTTTTTTGTACCTGAAGGCTGTGTTTTTGTCAGGGGCCTTATTGGGTAAGGTTGTGTTTTTGTCAGGGGGCTTATTAGGTGTGCTAATTAGCATAGACATTTCTTAACTGGCCCAGCTGGTGTGTTCACTGATGTGTTTATTGATTTAATTGGCCACTAAATTGTTTGTTTTGTTGGTCATAATGTTGGTCTGTTGGTGTTTTTCCCCCAGGGTATTCAGGTTTTGGTGTGGAGGTGTGCAGCTTTACTTGTTTGGAATGTAGGTTTAATTGGTGAGATATACAGGGAAATGCATGATAAATCGGCTCCTATGGAAAAAAGGTTCCATTCATGTACTATAAGACCGTACACAGATTATTGTTCACAGTCCTGGGGGAGGGGGTTAGAAATAAAATCCAGAGTTCAACGCAAAGCCACCAAAATGATGAGAGGTCTGGAAAACCTACATTATAGAGACAGACAAACAATTATCACTGCATAGCCTACATAGGAGAAGAATCAAAGAGGACATCTTATTATTTTACAAAATACAGCATGAAGAACTATTAAAAGATCTTTATATTTCCTTTAAGGATGATGTCCATAATATCACAAGTAACAATAAGCAAATTGCAAACACAAATTATAGGACGAACAACAGGAAATTGTACTATACGCAGAGAATAATTCAATGTCAGAATTCACTCCCGGATGAACTAATAGTAAGAACACTGATGACTTTAATTGAAAGTTGGATAAATTTATGGATGAGGGTAACTTAAAAAGACCATTAAACCTAATATCAGGGTAGCTAAAACATGGACGTTATACGTCTACTGCTGCCTTGACAGCTCCTAGTATTACTCCCAATATTCAGGAGGTGCAAATAAACACAGAGGCAGGAGGATAGGGAGAAGTGTCAGGTAAAACAGAGGGAAGCAAGGAGGGCAGTGAGGCAAGCAAAGGCAAACAGAGGAAAGGATAGCCAAAGGTGTGTAGAAGGGGACAAAACTTTTTTCAGGCACATAAGTGAGAAGAGGAAGGCAAGGGGAGGGACAGTTAGGATAAGAAAGTTGGCAGATTCTTGCACAGAGGATGACCAGGTACTTCTGCTCAGTCTTCGCAGTGGGCAGAGAGGGCGGAACAAAAAGGAGCAGAAGGAACATGTGGTTGGGGGGGGCAAGGTGAAAACAAGTCCATTTACAGAGGAAAGAATCCTGAAGGGACCTGCAAACCTGACAGTGGACAAGACCACGGGTCTGGATGGGATATATCCAAGAGTGCTAAGGGAACTCAGAGAGGAGCTGGCTGCACCACTGGCAGCCTTGTTCAACACATCACTGTAAACAGGAGTGGTTCCAGTGGACAGGAGGAGAACTGTTGTAGTTCCGCTTCATAAGAGCAGCAGCAGAGAGGAGGCTTGCAACTATGGACCAGTCAGTCCCACATCAGTGGTGGGGTAGAAACCCTGCTAAAGAAAAGGATAGTGGAATATCTTGAATGCAGTGGGTTGAAAGACCAAAATCTGCATGGATTCATGAGGGGGAGGTCATGCCAGACAAATCTGATGGATTTCTTTGACTGGGTGACCAGTGAAATAGATCAAGGAAGGGCAGTGGACGTGGCCTACTTCGACTTCAGCAAGACCTTTGACACTGTGCCAAACAGGAGACTGATAAAAAAAATTGGATAGTCTAGGTGTGGGAACCAAAGTTGTAAACTGGGTAAAAGTAAATGGTTAATGAATAGGCAGTAGAGGGTGGTGTTAAATGGCACTCACTCTAATGAGGGAAAAGTGGCCTGTGGGGATGCCACAGGGTTCAGTATTGGGACCGGTCCTGTTCAATGTCTTCATGCTCAACATCACAGAAGAAGAACTTGAAGGGAAGGTATGCCTTTCTTGCAGATACCAAGATCTGTAATACCGTGGACACTCAGGAGGGGGTGGAGAAAATGAGTAGGGGCCTTGGTAAACTTGAGGAGTGGTTAAAGGTATGGCAGCTGGGGTTCAATACCAAAAAGTGCAAAATCACAGCCAAGGGCACAGAAACCTAGGAGCCGAGTATCAAATGGTGGGGAGGAGGTACTGTCAGCCAACTAACCAGGAAAGGGACCTTGGGGTTATAATAACTGAAACCTCAGTCGCAGGACAGTGTGACAAGGCAGAGGGCAGGGCCAGTGGGATGCTGGGGTGCACAGGGAGAGGCATCACAAGCAGAAGGAAGGCTGAGGTACTGCCACTGTAGCTCACTGGTGAGGCCACACCTGGAATACTGTGTCCAGTTCTGGAGGTTGCATCTCAGAAAAGACAGACAGGGCAGAGGCAGTCCAGAGGAGAGCAACTAAAATGGTGCTGAGGTCGCATCATCTCAACACGCACACCCTGGAGGAGAGGAGGCAAGGGGGGACATGATAGACAACTACAGTACAAGCACCTCATGGGGATGAACAGAGTGTAGGTAGTGAGGCTGTTCAAATGAGGGACAGCAACAGAACAAGGGTATGCAACAAAGCTAGAAGGGGGATGTTTACGAGGGGATGCAAGGCAATACTACTTCACTGAACAGCCTGCCACCAGAGGTAGTAGAGGAAAACTGTGTGAGGTTTCAAGCATGCATGGGATAGGCATAGATAAATACTGGTAAATAATTGGGGGGAGGGTCACCAGAGACCAGTTAGGGTCTGCAGAGCCAAAATAGGCAGGAAACATCTGGGCAAACTGAGTGGGCCAAGCAGTCCTTTTCTACCAACAAATTCTATGCTTCTGTTTATAAGTTGTTGTTATTGGTTGTTGCCCTCCTCCCCGGGCAATGTTACTGTCCCCATCATCCTCCCCCCCCATCCTGAGAATGAGGTGGGGGCCGGCCACAGCTAAGCAAATCTCCCACTCCTTCCCAAATGCAGTGGCAGGGAAGCCTCTTGTGAAGGAGTGACTGGCGGTGGGAGGTGGGTCCAAGCATGCCAAGATCATCCTGTGTGCACCAGGGCTTTTCACCGTTCTGTTCCACTTCCCCGAGATACCAGCACACTTGGAGCTCCAAACCCACACAAGCCAAGCATGTGTTGTGTGGCACCCCGCTGAATGTATCCCCTCGCTGCAATGCCCTAGTTGCACAGCCACCCATGGGCACTCCGGTGCCAGTGCTGCAGTGGAGTCAGTGACCACCCTCCCCATAGAAGGGCAGTACCCACTGGGATGCTCAGTTCTCCCAGTTAGCATTCCCCCAACCCCACATGACACAGGCTCATTCTCAGCTTGCCATCTGCTAGTTATGAAAACGACAAAAGAGCGTGTGCTGTTATACTAGGATGACCATACACCTCAGGTGAATTTATTTATTTAGGAAATTGGAATTACAACCCTTTGAGTCACAGACTCGTTTCCAAAGGCTCCACGTCAGAATAAAACGTAGGCATTCCTACAGTACATACATAGAATAAATGTGGGTGAGCAGTCATACAGAGTATAAATACAATGAGCATGGGTTAATGCCTATATATTTGGTAGCTAAAACAGGGCAGAGCTATCGACATATTTACCTAATGAGCGGTTAAGATTAATATAACTGGTAGCTGAAGCAATGCATGATAATCAGTTGGTAGTAAGCCGCCCAAGTTGTGAGGCAGGAGGCAACGCCAAGTGCCTCCAGCCACCAGGGAAGTGCAGTTAAAGCATACTGACCCTCTGCCGAAGATTTGTCTCAAGTTGAAGCACTGGGGCTTGCTTCTTGCAATTACTCTCGAAGCATTTGCTGCCCATGCAATGAATATTTTTGCAGTTTGACTCCTTGGCTGTATACTCGCATTTGTTTGCTGCCTTCTGAATGAGACTTCATTGTTGGCTTCCAGTATGACCATACACCCTGCAGAGTGCTATCACGCTTATAAAATAGTTACAAAAGCTTAACAGAAAATTAAGAAATGATAACTGATCTGTGCAACTCAGTACATAGCTTTTCTTTTTTATAATATAGGCATCGACTACACCCAACTATCCATAATAAGGGTATAAAACGACTGAGGAGTTCTGGTAACATTTATAACCCAAGAGGCTGAGTGCCAAGGAGTTTGTATTTATCACTAGAACCCAAAGATAGTTTTCTTTGACATCCTTATTTTGTAGCCATAGTTTATTAATTTAAATACATTCCGAGAAACAACATAATAAAAAAAAAAAAAATACTAAAATACTGAGATGAGACGAGACAAGTCTGTTGACTGACTGGTAGAAGAGTTGTTAAGACATTGTTAAAGAAGGCCACATTGGTAACATATCGAGGGGTGAATCGTGATGCTCTGGTAATACATTGAGAGGTAAATCATGATGCTCTGGTAATACATTGAGAGGTGAATCGTGATGCTCTGGATGGAAGTGGAAATAAAGAGTGTGACTGTTGCTGGACTTGCAAGTTTTGTTATGAGAGGCAATGAATAGAGCAGACATTAGTGAAGTGTTGAAACTGCAATGGCTACCCAGAATGTACGTGCTCTAATCTTTATTACAACTCCAGCTGTATCACAATGGCCCAAAAATTTATAATGACTATACTTACACACACACACACACACACACACACACACTCACACACAACAAAATATAAAATAAAATAAAAAATAAAAAAGGAACTGTATTGGCTTATGTATTTTTAAATAGAAGAATGTAAATCATGCCGGACTGGTGGTACTGAGTGTTGGATGCCACACCTCGTGCCATGCTGGCGGCCCAGGTTCGGGAGCAGACTCAGACCGTTGGGGGTCAGCGGGAGATAGAGCACCCAGAGGACTGCTCTCCCCTCCCGGGGATGGGTAGTGGGGCTTGCATCACTCTTCAGTGACCCCCGATGGAGATGGGGGGACCTGCAAGGAGTGGTGCCATAACGCTGGGTGGAGTGGCAGCAGACGTCAGCACAATAGTGTGCAGACATCATTGCACATCCGTGCTCCAGGGGGGAGAAACTAAGAAAAAAAACCTGGAGAACACAAGGAGGTGATGGAGACCCCAGGAGCCAAGGCCCATCTCCCGATGCTGGACCATCCTTCCACCAGCTCTCCCAAGCCCCTTGATCTGACCCAGGATTGACCCTCTAATTTCAGACAGGCTGCCAGGTAGGTGAGGAACGCCCTTCCTGGGGCTGGAAGGATCCACGGGTCCAAGGAGAAGGTGCTGAGCAATTAGACTTCTGGAGGAAGGTGGTTTCAGGCAGGGAGTAGAGGTTGAGGCTGAGTGGGCACTCCAGAGAGAGATGCCTTGGTCCCCAGCACAAAAATAGAATCCACACAAAAAAAAAAGGGAACGAAAATCATGGTTTACCTGAACTAGTGACATAGTTTGTTTACAGATATATGTAAGAAACAAAATATGTAATGATTAACAAACTTGTACCTACTGAATAGTGAATTGAAGGCAACAGTCACTGCAGGGAACCTTTCTGAGTAAAGGTTAATCTCGTGCCATAATGTATGCAGCAATGTGCACGTAGGCTGTAATTAACAGATTTCAATAAAGAAGAAGAATCAACATTTATATAGCCCTTTTCATATACAGTGTATCCCAAAGTGCTTTACAAGCAGTGCTAGACCGGTAGTGAAGTGACTGAATGTGTAGTGGCAGCCATATCGCACATCATCACCCGCACACAACCTGGATAATTGCATGAACCGGTTTATGGGAAGGGGAATGTTGGCCAGGACACCGGGAACGTCCTCTGCTCTTTATGAAGAGTGCCCTGGATTCTTTTACTTCCACCAGGACAACACCAAGATGGTTATTAGGGACCACAGTTTAATGTCTCATCCGAAGGACGGCACACCCCAGCAGTACAGTACCCCCCAATACTGCACTCAGATGCCAGCAATTTTTAGGTGCAAGTCCAATCCCAGTGTGGGACAAGAACCCCCGACCTTCTGGTCCAGAGGCAGATGTGCTACCAACCGAGCCACGCTGGCAACCCCCTTAGGCCTTTTAACTGTCCCTAGTTTAAAAAGCACATTTTGTGATTGTTCACATTCTGTAGAGTGCACTAATGTAGCTGGTAGTTTGATTCTGACCCCTTTTTGTGTTTGCTTGCAGGTATGTGCAAGAAACACATTGCGTCAGCTTTCTTCACAAGGGGATTGTGGAGGCATGGCAGTGTTGTGGCCAACAGCAGCAGTCCATTTTTGGGCTGGTCTCTGCTGCCCCAATAGAGCAGCATGCTGTCAATGACGACAGTTAACCTAGCAAGCCACTAGATCAAAGTAATTGAACTGCAATCAGGTAGGCGCCCGTTAGTAACCCTTCAGCTGTTCGTGATGCTCCTGACTGCAGCAGCCAATTACTAAAGCTGCAAGTCGCCACCCCCCCCTTCAGTGTGCCTTCCCAGCGAAAGAAACAGTTAAAAAAAAAATAAATAAATAAAAATAAAAAATGTAGCCCACCCCCCACACCTCTATGTGCTGACAGGGATGCCCAATCCCCCTGTTAGCATGCCCCTCATTCATCATTTGCCGACAGGGGGCTCACTCCCCATCGGCATGATATTCACCCCAAAACTATTTTTTGCCAAAGTTGCCCAATCCCTTAGGCTCTTGTCTCCCCCCACTCCCAATAGGTGCAGGCGGTGCCCAATCCTGTCGGCTACAGCACCCCAAACAGTCAGGTGGCATGCTGGGAGCCCACTCCAGCATGCCCAAACAAAATGTCCCTATAAAAAAGAAAACCTGTCGACGATTTATTTCTTTATTTATTTTAAATAAACCTGTAAAGTAGAAAACATTCCCCTGTAGATTCCTCCCCCAACCCACGCCCGCCCTCTGTGTACCCCACCTCCTCACACACCCCCACCCCATACTTACCTCTGGAGTCCGGTGCAACGATCTTCGGTGGACCGGGAACACGTCTGCACTCTTCAAAGCCGACCGCAAACTGAGGAAATGCCGGTAAGCTGTATAATGGGATAGATAGGGTTTTTTCAACTTTGAAGCACATCTCAGGCATTTTTGGGAGTTTTTTCACCAAATTTTCAACATGAGGTTTTTGGGACCCCACCTCATGAATTCGGTCACTGTCATTTTGTTAATCGGCCCTGAAAGGTGATTTCGCCGTCACTGCGCGGAACCACCTTTTGGGACTGATTTACAAAACGACAGTGTCACAATTCATGAGGTAGGCCGCCAAAAACCCTATATTGAAAATTTGGTGAAAAAATTTCCCAAAATGACTGTTTTACGAGTGTACATTGCGCAGTTCCTACGCACGCTCGTAACTTCAAGCATTTTTTATATTTTCATTCCAGATTTTAAGCATTGCCATTTTACCACACCTCCTTATGAACAGTACAACTGTCATTTTTCACATTTCACCTGATATGTGTTTTCGGACATGTGGGACGGGATATTCAGACTGTGCCTGGCTATGGCGCAAGCCTGGGCACAGTGCAACTAGGCTGCGCCAGGGCAAGGACCAGATGATATTTAACGGTGCTGCACCATGGCTCAGCACTACTGAATATGACACTGAGGGTGCAAGCATCGCACACGGTGCAGTGGCTCTGCACCAGGCGCAAGTGGCAGAATGGGGAAGGGGAATGCGCCAGCACAGTGCACTTGCACTAGGCGCATCAAAGCAATATTCAGAACTGCACATGTAAATGAGACCATTATGCATGCAAGGCACAAATGGGACCATTTGCATTTCATTACGACCCCATTTGAATGTGGTGCGCCGATCCCCAGCGAGTTGCACCTGGCGTCCTGCGAGGCTGTAGCCGTCGGGGACCGACGCCCTGCAGCTCCCCTGCCTGTCCACCTGATCATGGGCATACATAAACAATATATCCCTGGTGGGCCAGTGGACCCCCCCCTCGCCCGATCGCAAGCAGAAGTAAAACAAAAATCCTTGGTAGTCCAGTGGACCCCCGTCCGATCACAGGGATAAGTAAAATAAAATCCCTGGTGGTCCAGTGGATCTCCCCGCCTGATCGTGGGCAGTAGTATAAAATGATTCCATGGTGGTCCAGTGGAAACCCCCCAATCACCCGATCGCAGGCTCAAACATACGGAAATACCCTAATGGTCCAGTGGTACCACCTCCCCACCTGCCCACTGCAGTATCCCACCACCCTGCACCCCCCCCAGTCAGCAGCAAGCGGTAGCACCCCGCCCGCAAGCCGCCCAGCCACCCACCGGCTGACAGTGTACAGTTTGGTTGTACGCCTATTGATCCACTGTGTGGGCCAATGGGCGTGCAGTTCAAACAGTACTACACAGTCCCGAACTGTGAATGAACACAATTCGGGATTGTAGTACAGTTTGACTGCACACCCATTGGCCCACGAGTGGATCAATCAGGCGCACAGCCAAACTGTACGCTGTCAGTCAGCAGGTGGCCGGGTGGCTTGCAGGCAGGGTGCTGCTGCCCACCGCTGACTGGGGGTTTTGCAGGGTGGCGGGTACTGCAGTGGCGGGTGGGGAGGGGGTACCACTGGGCCACCAGGGTATTTCCATATGTTTGTGCCCGCCGATCGGCGATGGGGGTGTTCCTCTGGACCACCAAGAGATCATTTTATACTACTGCCCACAATCGGGTGGGGGGGAAGGTCCAATGGACCACCAGGGATCCGTCTCTTAGTTCTGCCAGCAATCAGGCGAGGGCTTCCACAGGACCACCAGGGATTTGTCTTTTACTTCTGCCCACGATCAGGCGAGAGGGGGACCACTGGACCACTGGGGGGCTGTGTGCCCTGATATGGTGTCTTGGGAGGTCGGTACAACGCATGGTGAGGAGGCTGCTGTGTTGTGCTGGCGCAATACAGCAGCCCACCTGTGGGTGTCCTCGACTTGTTCCCTGTTTTTCAGGAACATCTTTGCCCCTCCCGTATGGCACAATGCGGGTGCACGGCATATGCGCCACACATCCCGGGCTGAATATTGGGATGTGCCGCAAATGCATGGGCACACCCCGTCATTGTGCTGCATACTTTAGGGTTGTGCCCCAGCGCATCGGGATTTGGGCAGCTCAGCTTGCCTCTTTCAATATCGCGGTTGGGGTGTATTAGTGGGTTGTGCATGGTATAACCCTGTTGCGCCATGCACATCCCTTTTGAATATCCCGACCATAGCGTACAATGGCGTGGTTGGTGTGCGAAATCAATTTTTAGGACAGATTAAGAAAATCACAGTGACACTGTTCATGAGCTGAGGTGTTAACATGGCTATGTTTAAAATTTGATGACAAAAGTCCATAAAATGACTGTTTCGAGCATGCATTGCACAATTTCCACACACTCTCATAAGTTCACGAATTTCTAATATTTTCAGTCCAGATTTTTAATATTGACATTTTTCCACACCTCCTTATGAACAGTACAGCAGTCATTTTTCACACCTGGACAAAATGTGTTTTCGCACTCCTGGTGCAGAATAGCACATTTGCTGTGGGAAATCAGTGTTCAGGACAGATTAAGAAAATCACAATGACACTGTTCATGAGCAGAGGTCCCAAAATGCCTATGTTGAAAATCTGCTGTAAAAAAATTCCCAAACTAATTACATTACGAGTGTACATTGCACAGTTTTTGTATATTTTTCACTCCAGATTTTGAACAATGCCATTTTTTTTTTTTTTTTTTTTTTTTTTTTTTATATATAAACACCTCCTCATGAACAGTACACCTGTCACTTTTCACATCCTGTTCGAAATCTGTCTTTGCACCTGTGGCGCCAAATGACGCAGTCGCTGTGCAAAATCACCTTTTGCCTAAATAACTGATAGTGTCACTGTTCATGCAATGGGGTCACAAAAAGCTCATGTGGAAAACTTGGAGTAAAAATAACAAGAAACACCCAGGGCGTTTGGGTTTTTGACCATATCGCTCTACCCTGTAGGAATTGACAGGCGTCAGGGGTGTGACTTGGGATTGTCTACAGTAATGTTCATGCCATTCCACCCTCACCCCCACCGTGCAGCCACTGCTAGGCATCGAGGTGTGCCTGGGACCCTTTGCTGCCAGAGTTCACCCCATTCTCCTATACTGCACCCATTTCAGCGTATTTCCTTATGGAATGAGGTGAATGTAAAGCTCAAACACTCCAAGGCACACCTTGACACTTGTCAGTGTCTGAGGGGTAGGGTGTGGTGAAATGTCGTGACAGTCATGGGCGATGGCCCAGAGGCACACCCCAATGCCTGTCCATCTCTGCAGGGTGAGGGTGGAGTTGGTGTCAGTTCAATACTTCAATGCCATTCCTATACTGCATCTGTCTAACTCCTGCACTTCCACTGCTAATGCCAGCAAGCAAACATTCGGCATTGACAAATGCTTGTTTCTTTTTGAAAGTGAAAAACAGACTGCTTGCCATACTAGTGTTACCACACCTAAATGTGTTCGTTTACATTCCTTAAATCAACTCGCACTGCATCTTTCCTGGGCTTGGGAACACCCCAACACAGTCCAGCCACTCATAATGCAGCAGAAGGAAACTATTGCACCGCGGTTGGCTGCTCTGTTTGGGGATATTCTTAATGTTCAGGAAGTATGCAATAAAGTAAATTAAGGATTTGAAACAAGACAAGGTTTTGTGCTCTACCTATTACCAAGCGTGTACCACCAGTGAATGCCTGTAAAACTGGTTGCTTTTTTAATCCAAGCATTATGTACTGTACTGTTTTGTTTGCTGTGATGTATTGCTCTCTTGACGAGGTGCCTTTGTAAATGAGTCTTTGACTCAAAGTTCTGTAAACCGATGATCTAATAAATAAATAAAGGTTGGGTATTCTTACACCATTAGCATGTATTTCAGTTCTACTAAGACAGGAGGTAGATTACATAAACTGCCAACACCAATGGGTTTTATAGAAGGTAAGCAATCATGAGTTGTGGGTTTTCAACTAGAAATAGTATGGTGCAAAAATGGTTGACAGTGTCCCTTTAACTACAGTGGCTGCTTGGTATTTATACATAATAAGCCTAAAATGTCCTGTATTTTGTAAGCCTATAAATGGTCACTACATATAGTATTTTGAAGAGAATAATGGATGGGTAGTTATAATGAAGATTTTACACTCCCCCCCCCCCCCCGGAGGTGTGGGATGCAATATAAACCCAGAGAGCGAAGCTTGAGGGGTTTATTAAGGAACCCCACACCAAGGGTGTGTAAAATCTGAGTTTTGACAACCTGCCCATCCATTATTTTATATAATTGCTGGGGATTGTTTTTTGCCACAGCAGTTATATAAAATGAATAGACTTCTTCCCAGAGCCGACGACTGGTCTGGGTTCAGAGTGGTCCGTAGCAGGTCGTGGAGAAAACGAAACACGAACTTTTTTTTTTTTTTTTTTAAAGCCCCCTTTCAAAACTGTTTTTTAGCCATGTTATCAATATTTTTTTTTAACTTACCATTAACTCAGAGTGGCAGTGATCACTGCAGCACTGAGGACTGGCAGTCAGACAGAGGAAGGGAAAAGTGGTGACTGGCGCATGCGCAGAAGGGAAACCCAGCATGTGTTCGCCATTATAACCAGCTGGTTATAACAGTGAAATTATATCCGGGTTTCCCTATGGGAGAAAGTGCTCCCCAGTTATTATATGGCTGTAATGCACATGCATTTTTGAAGTAGTTTATGGCTAAGTAAACATATTTCATACCTTACCGAGGTGGCGTGTATGTACTATCAGCCAACCAATGCTGGGTGTCAGGCAAGCAGTGTGCCACACTAACCCCCCCCCTTGCCGAGGAAGGAGAACTGTCTAGGGATGCTCAATCCTTCTTCCCCCTGCCAGTTTCCGAGCAACCAGAGTCCATTCCCGACCTCATGTCGCCAGTGTGACAGGAGGTGAGGCACCCAGCGACTCAGCCCTCCACACCACTGGGACGGCTGCTCAAAGTATAATTTTTGCTGCTACAGACAGGCTTCATATTGCTACAATTCTGCTTATTAGCTCCAAAATCTAGGCCGTTTGCAGCAGTACTCAGCCATGTTTTTTTTTTTTTTTTTTTTAATGTACTGCCTAGCACACAGCTGACACAAGAGACTTTATTTTATTTATTTATTTATTTTAGTCTTTGGTGACCGGGTAAGGCCCACTAGGCACAAGTGCCTGTTTTCAGGGGTGACCTGGGAGCACTGGGCGGTTAAGTGACTTGCTCAGAGTCACACAGTATGCAAGTGGAGGTTGTGAGAATCAAACTCAGGTCTGATCTGCTGGATGTATCACGCTCGTTCCTCTAACCTCTCAGCTATACTGCCAGCCCCACTGCCATGAGGAATACTTTATCACATTCTCGAAAAGCTCTTCTTCATGATTCTCGAAAAGCTCTTCTTCACGATTTCATGTGAAGAACAACTTTTAGAAAATATTGCCGGGGGAGGCGCAAAAGAGCTAGCTTCAAGGCAGAATATGCCTCACAGGAGCTCTGATCCCTTGAGTTGCAAAGCAACAGAAAAACCTGAAGTTTTCTAGTGAGACTTTTAAAGCTAGTACAGCTTTATTCCTGTTGTGACATGGAGTAGAACACCACCAGAGCTGAACATGGTTCACCCAACAAACCAACCTGTGGGGACTCAGAAATCCAGCAAACCAGCTAGCAACAAGGCTGAAGGCATGGCGGGTAGTGCTGGAACAAGCAGCTCATCTGCTTCTGCCAGATCTTCATTGCAGACTATGCTGACGTCCATGAAGGCCGTGGACTCCCAAATCAAGTGTACCTTTATTTACTTATTTTATTTAAGTACATAGGAATTACAACCCTTTGAGTCATAGACTCATTTTAAAAGGCTTCACGTCACAGGTACAATAAGCAGCATTAACCAAGGGAATATTAGGACAATTGAGTACAGTAAGGTACCATACTGGTGGATAGGGGCCTATACAAGCGGTAGCTAATCTGGAGTTGAACAACCGGACACAGGTTGGTACAGAGTAAGACAATAAATGCAGAGATTAGGAAAAAATCAAAAAACTGTCCGGAGTCAAACAGGCATGTGACATATATACAGAATAAGGTAGTTTGTCTATACAAGAGTTAGCTAAGTAGAAGTTGCATCACAGTTTTTATTTAGTTTTTGTTGACCAGTTTTGTTGTTCAGTCACATATACAGGTGCTACCTCCAGGGAGGTATTGTCAGATTCGTATGATAAGGAGAGCTTTTTAGCTTATTTAGGTGTACCAGACTTGAAGCACTTTGCTGTTACAGTGGTGGGCATAGAAAAATAATGAACAATAACCATTCAGGGTGCAGTCACAATGTTTACACAAGAAAATATGCAATTGCGAGGGTAACTAGAGGCTTTGGAGAATAAAGTAAGGTTAGGGAATCTCTGGTTAATTGGAGTACCAGAAGAAGCGGAGGACACCAACCAACTGAGTTCCATCAAACAGTGGCTGCAATCATATATAATGGTGCAGGAAGGCTCTGACTGGCAGTCTTCATGGAGATCTTACGGAGTAAATCCCAGAGCCCACCCAGAAATGCCCAACCAGCCCCGTACTATCCTGCTGTGCATGGCTAGGTCTGAAACATGGGACATTCTTTTGCGGAAGGTGCGAGCAGCTTACCCACTAGGAAGAAACAGGACCATGGCCTGAAGGAAGAAGTCTGATATGATGTGCCATCATCTCCAGGCCCTTTGGAGTGGTCCACTCTTTTCTCTTACCAGTAGGGGTGCTCGGATAGTGCTTTTATTGATCAGACTACCCTCTGTCAGATAGTGCTGCTGTCCAGCCTAGGATCTGACCAAAGCTGGATTCCGGATTCACAGTTGGACAGTTGTGAATCCAAGGTCAAATTCATCAGATCCAACCTCAGAGAGTTAGATCCAGTGGCTGGATCCATCAGATTCAGCTTTGGAGACTTGGATCCGGTTGGCAGATCCATCAGATCCAGCCTCGGAGAGTTGGATCTGGTGGTTGGATCCATCAGATCCAGATTCGAAGAGTTGGATCCAATGGTCAGATACCCGAATCTGATGGTTGGAGCCATTGGATCCTTGTCAGACCCATAGATACTTTGTATTCCAGATCCACAGTCAGACAGTTGTGAATCCAAGGTCGGATCCATCAGATCCAGCCTCGGAGAGTTGGATCTGATGGTCAGATACCGGACTCTGATGGTCATATGCATCAGATCCAGGTCAGACCCACACAGATACCTTGGATACTTACTGTGGATCCTAGGAGGTTGGATCCTTGGTCAGATGTTTATGTCATCCAAGGCTATCCAATATTTTATTTATTTATTGAAAACTTTGGAAAATACCTTTGAGCACAGGTGCTCATTTACAAAGATTTCACGTCAAATACATAGTCACAAAAAACATTAAAAGTACAATAAGAAATTCCAGAGAAAATGCAGTCAAGTTAGGCTCAAAGCACTTAAGACAGACCAATTACATACAATTTGGAAAAGATCCATTCAGATCATTGTATAAAAGGTTACAGGCTATGTACAGAGAGAAACCGAATATAACAGCCACACTTGCAAATGACTGGAAGGGCAGACTGCACGGATATCTTAAGCTGGTTAATCTTGGGGAGATTCAGCACAGTATTAGGAAATTCATTTAACCAGTTAGCGTCCCTGACAGCAAATGACTGATTGCCCAGCTGAGTACGCTGGAAGGGAGGATTAAGGACATTCTTGGCTATGTTCCTGGTGTTGTACTGGTTTGAGATAGCATGGAAACATTTGTTAAAGCAGGGGGCGTTAGGCCCAGGAGTGCCTTCTAGCAAACAGGTCTGGAGCTTTAATCTGCAGGGTAAAGGTAGCCAGTTAGTGAGTACATAAAGGGTACAACTACGAGTTCGGTTACCTGCGTTAAGTACAAAGCAGCACGCCTTATTACAGATCAGCTTTACTTTGTTTAGCACCACATCACAGGCAGCTCTGCAGATAAGGAGGCCATAATCTATAAAAGTAACAGAATGGTGCTGGTTACAATAAGATGTCTAGCATCCCCAGTGAGACTGTTCCTGTTACGGTACAGGGCATCCAGTCTTCTGTTAACTATGGTCACTAGATTGTCAACATGGAGGGCAAAAGATAAGATGTCACTCAGAATTAATCCAAGGTATTTGAAGGTCTCCACCTGTCCAAGGTTTTGTCCCTGGCCATTTCAAATGACAAAGGGTGGAACTTTCCTCTTCTGAGGGAGACTAGAGAAGAGCACGGCCTTTGTTTTGCTTTTTTAATTGAGGACCAGTTGGTATTGGAGAATCAATTTTCTAGTGACCTGAAGTTACTTTGGAGAGTGGCAGTGAGGCTGTCTGTATCAGGGTTTCTGGAATAAATTATAACATCACTGGCATAGAGGAGTACACTGGTTGTCTAACAGGCATCAGGCAATCAATTTATGAAGAGGCCAAACCGGAGTGGGCCAAGGTGGAACCGGGGGGGGGGGGGACACCAATAGCTACTCCCCTAGTGCCGGACAAAGACTCATAAATCTTCACATGCTGGGACTGGTTGATGAGAGAGCTGTAAAACAGCCAACTGTGTTCTGTGACAAACCCAGGCTAAGGAGTTTGTTAAGTAGGACCTTACAGTTCACTAGGTCCCCCTTGGAGGAATGGGACTCGCCCAGTCAAGGGATACACCGGGATACCCTTCAGGAGTCTGCTGTAATGTGGGGATAGGAGGGAGGTTCAAGAAGAGGATGGCTGATAAGTTGTGGGAGCACCTGTTGTGCCTGAAGGAGTGGGGACACAAGGGTGCATGGTGGGGATAAAGACGATGGTGCAAAAAAAAAATTTTTTTTTTTTTTTTTTTTTTTAAACAGATGGGTTGGGAAAGTTCCTCTCTTGCCAGCGCAAGAAGTTTCATATCAATGGAATCACTCCCACACCTATTTTTGCCAAATACCTACTGATGCACTTTAAGGTATCTGCGTGAAACAGCCTTACTTTTAGGGTACCCTGGTTCAGAGCCCACCATCTGGGAGGTTTCAGGACTGGGTTCCCTGTGAGGAATATGGGCAGGCTTTGTGAGGATGATAAAACTGAGGCCTTAAAGGCTGATAGCCAACCAAAATGATGGCATGCATTGGTATCCGACTTGGCAGGTTACTATCAGAGTAACAGTACTTACCAGCTCATCTCCACAGCACATGTGCGGAGAAGGAGTTTGCAGCCAAATCAGCCTCAGATGCCACCCAGCCTGGAGTGGAGTCGGAAGAAGATTAAAAGTTACTGTTCACCTTCTAAAAGACTTTGGATTTGCTGTGGGTCTCTCATACTGACTAGTTCTGTTCATACCTGCATCTTTAGAAGGGTTTGGGTTTTATAAAGATATTGATTCTTGCACATTTGTGGGTTTATTGGTCTCTGGACCATGCACAAGATTTTTGGTAGTTTCCCCATTAGCAATGAAGCTTGTTGCAGGTCGCTTGTTCAGCAGTTCCTAGCCACCATTTCCATTTATCTCCTGCACACTGCTCTAGGGCATTTTAGTCTGGAACAATAATTAGGTCTATACTCAGGTATGGTCTGAGGTTTTACTCATCTGTTTAACAGTTCCAAGTTCTACAAAGTTGTATAACTAGATCAGAATAAGGTTCTGTTGGTATGTGGGTTTTTTTTTTTGGGGGGGGAAGCTCAGTTTGGGGCTGCTGTCTACCTTATACTTACTCAAAAATGAAGTGGTAAAGCTAGATGATAGATGAACTTCACTTCCTGTTCTCCCTTTGGGATATTGCCATCACCTTGAAGTGGCTAGTGAACTTTGCTGTCTTTTGGACATTCATTTTTATATATTCCTACACTTCCTATTGTTACATAATATTTATTTAATTATTTTATTTATTTATTTAAAAGTTTAATAACTGGGAAAGGCACACTGAGCCAAGGCTCGTTGGAAGGAGGAGAGGGATTAGACATACAGGCAAACACCGTCATCAGAAGAGCAAGAACAGGAAAATCAAGTGCAGAATTCAACTGGCAACAATGCAGAGCAGCTGATATATACGGGTTACAAAAGAATTGAGAAGGATACACTAAAACTTGTTCACTCGAGAAAGCGGACTGAGGGCAGGAGTCAGGGGAACTCCACAAGTAGGAGTCTAAGGGCAGAGGGAGTGAGGAGGCTGCAGTGAGAAAAAGAATCGCAGAATTAGGTAGGGTGGTGACAGGTACAAGGAAGGGGAGGGATACAAGGTCTCCGAGTTATGAATATCACCTCTTCTCAATGGTTGTACCTTGATGTACCACTATACCCATTACCTTATATGAGGAACTGCATGTACCAGTTTTGTGAAAACAATAAACATAAATAATAATAATAATAATAATAAATAAAATAAATACTGCCAAACCAAGCTAAGGATGTATTATGCAAGCACTTCTTGTTTTGATTAGTTAACAACATTTATTAGATAGCAAAAATGTAATTTAATTTTTCAGCATTCATTTATTTTTTTGACATAAGTGTCATCAATAGTATATTTGTATTTCTTTGCAGATATATAATATATAAATAAATAAAAAAAACAGGTTTGATTACTAATTTTATAATGAATTGCTCAAGCCATTATAGATGGCCACTACTAGCAATTGTTAAAATCCCTCCCTTTCATTTACTTCTTGAATTTACATACTGGATTCATATTCTTTTTTTATTTTTATTTTTTTTATGCATTTTACAAGTGAAAAACACTTGTAATACATAAATTGCACAGGGGATAACAGTAATTGAAACCATACATATTCTTAACAAGGATCTATGTAGGACACCCCCTCTTTAGATACGACATGGGGGAATACCATTATGCAACCAAATATACCCCAAACGCATGCAGCCCAGGAAAGACAAAGGGGACCCATGTCCAAAATAGAATTCAAACAAATACCCTTTTTCCAAAGCGACATCCAGGTCTAAAATAAGGTCCCCAAAGGCAAACATACAGTACTATTCAAGGAAATTCCTCAATGCCCAGGAAGATTTTATAACAAAAACATTTCCTCAAAGAAATTCAAACAGGGAATACTGGATGGGTAACCATGCAGAACCAATGTGTTCTGCCACAGAGGGGTCCGATTCCTTGTGACCTCGAGAGCAAGGTGGCAGAACACATGGTTCTGCATGGGGTTACCCATCCAATATTTTTTATAGTGTATGGTGCCTTTTGGATTATCTTAAAACCAATTGTTAGTGTTTGTAGATGTATATCATTTATAGACAATGAAATTGTTGTCTCACAGCACTAGGACAGGGAGTTGTGTGGTTGCTAGGGACTGGGTGTCCCTATGTTAGCAGCGCACACTCCCATTGGCTGCTGCTTTACTGTGGGAGGGTTAAAAAAAAAAAAAAGGCAGATGGACGTCTCGCTTAGCGAGTCGAGAAACTGGTCCGGAGGCCATCACTAGTAAGTAATACTTTTTTCCCCTCGATCACATCTGGCTGATCTAGCATTTCCCCCATTGAAAATAAACTGTGGCTTTGTCCGAAAACCACCACGCTCATTTTCAGTGTGTTGTTAATAATATTGACGTGTGGTAGTTTACTACGGCAGCTTTCAAAGTGCAGCTCAAGATTCTAGATCTAAATGAATGGAATGCTGTTCTGCATGTATGGTCAGTACAGCATTCCATTCATTGTTGTGTGTGTGGCTGAACAAGGTTTGAGTAAGGTAGGATTCCAAGTTAGAATAGCTTTCCACTGTGGCTCAGTTGGTAGCACATCCGCCTCTGGACCAGAAGGTTGTGGGTTCTCGTCCCACACTGGGATTGGACTTGCACCTAAAAATCGCTGGCATCTGAGTGCAGTATTGGGGGGTGCTGTATTGCTGGGGTGTGCCGTCCTTCAGATGAGATGTTAAACCGAGGTCCCTTCTGCCCATCCTGGTGTTGTCCAGGTGGAAGTAAAAGAACCCAGGGCACTCCTCATAAAGAGTAGGGGGACATTCCTGGTGTCCTGGCCAACATTCCCCTTTCCATAAACCGGTTCATGCAATTATCCAGGCTGTGTGTGTGTGGGTGATGATGTGCGATATGGCTGCCACCACACATTCAGTCACTTCACTACCAGTCTAGCATTGCTTGTAAAGTGCTTTGGGATACTGTGTATGAAAAGCGCTATATAAATGCTGATTCTTCTTCACTATTATTAAGTATAGGATAATAGTGTCCATTCTAGTAGACATCCAGTTTTCAGACTTTCAGACTAATAAAGAATCTTCAGAGTATAAATGTCCATTAATTCAATCCGAACAGCGAGGAGAGAATCAGTGTCAACACCACGTGTGTTGGCAGTCCCCCCCGAAACTGTATAATTTCTACGAATAATAAAACAGTGAAACAAACTATAATAAGCAACAAAGACAATTCAAAAGGGGCTACCTCCCAACACCCACACAATAACAAAACAGTACTTGTACGTGCCCCTCAGTCCTCAGATTGTCCTGCTTCCTCTCCCTCGGTTGTCTCTTGGTCAATACGCTGAACCAATTTTTCAGCCTCCTTAGGATCATTAAATAAATATTGATGTCCGTTCCACACCACCTGAAGTTTTGCGGGAAGCAGTAGCTGGTGCTGCACTTTGAACTGATGCAGACGACCCCTTATTCCATCAAAGGCCTTTCTTCTTTGCCGGGTGCTAAGTGAAAGGTCCAGGAAAAGCATTAAATTGTTGTCTCCATATTGTAGGGTGCTACATCTCCTAGCGGTTGCCAACACTCAGTCCCAGTGTCCAACTCTGGCAAAAATAATCATCAGTGTGTGAGGAGCAGTGGGATCTGCAGCCGCATGACGAGGGGTATCATGATACGCCTTTTCAACAGACAATGGAGGGTCAGCATCTGTAAGCCCCACTAAGGTTGGTAAAAACATACGAACGAAGGCCAGGTAATCGTCTCCCTCAGTCTCTTCAGCCAAACCCACCAAACGAATGTTCTTTTCCCTGGCTTGGTTCTCCACTGTTTCCAAGCACCGTCTCAACAGGGAGTTCTCCTTAATAAGCTGAGCCGTGGAATCCTCAGACTTGGGAACCGATGTCTCCGAGCACCATACTGTTTTCTCACACTGGTCCATCTGATTTTCAAGCGCAGACACTCTCGGCATGATGGCATAGAATAGTTTGTCCAGATCCTGCACTGTTTTAACGAGCTGATTCAAAGTGGCGTAGATGGAACTAAGACACTTCTTCCGATGGTATACCACTTGAGCCCGTGGCCCTACCTCCCTGTGGAGGCCACTCCTCGCTTTATGCCTTCTTAGGTGCAAAAAAGTCTGCTGAAGGGGCAGAAGCTCCTCTGGTTTTACCCATATTTAAAAGGTTCTGAAGCGCTGGTCATAGAGTTAGATATTTAAACTCGTAAAATGGGGAAAAACAAACTTTTAATAAGTTTTATAGAAATTCGACCAGGAACTTGAGAAAAATGCTACTTCCTCATCGGCTGCTCCACAGTGCGCCCCTGGATTCATATTCTGGTTGCATTAGGAGGGTGCCACAACAGATGTCTGATGAGAAACAGCACAGCACCACCCAAAAATGTTTATAGTTTATTCACAGTGGGTGTCATCAGACAGCAAGGATTTTTCAAAATGTCAAAACCCCATACCACAATTCAGCAGTGAAATACAATGAAAAGAAAACTAGATATGTTGATGTTTTTGCCATAAATATATTCTTTCTAAAATTGTATGTATGTGTGTATAAATATATATATTATATATATATAAAAATATATATAGATGTAACCCCTAGGTGGTGCTATCCCAAGGGCTACTACCCCTGCCTGCTTAACTACTAACAGGTTGAGGGGCCTAGGTCCAATGGCGGGTGCCTCCACCCAGAGGTCAGGGTTTGCAGTAGTTAAACTAACTTGGTCACAGCCCTCTGGGACACTGTAACCCCCCTTTCTTCCCACTAGTGGCCCACACAATGCATTAGGAATATTATTTTTTTTTTTTTTATTTATTTAGTTGTGTAACCAGGTATAGCACACTAAGCTGAAAGCTTTTTTACAGGAGCGACCTGGGAGCACAAGGAGGTTAAGTGACTTGCTCAGGGTCACACAGTATGCAAGTGGAAGCTGTGGGATTCAAACCCAGGTCTGGCCTGCTGGATGTCACCAAATTTGCAGCTCAGAGCCTTAGGCCACTGCGCTATACTGCCTCCTTGTGAATATCTTCACAATGTACACTTACCCCAGGACTGGCTCGGTCGATTGGACTCTGGGGACCCCCTGTAAAACAAGGTGACAGTGCAAAAGCCACAGTACAAGACTTTAACATAAACGAATACCTCAGTCAGTGTAATTTTGCTGAAACAAACAGATCTGATTTATTTAAGGAGCTGTAACAAGGACAAGGGGAAATCAGGTTAATTAGGTTAAACACATTAATAATCACAGTACTGTGCGCATATTCAGAGTCCCAAATTGTCACTTTCACTGGGTACCCAGGAAGGGGGCTAGCCAGGATCGGTGCAGCTGGCTGGGGCCCTGTGATGGAAAAACATTGGCACAATACCCAAATTGTAATCCTGAGCCGGTTGGCTCAGTTCGTGAAGAAATGGAAAAAACAAAAAAAAACAAAAAAAACCCCACCACAACAACAGCAATTAGATGACACACTTGCAATTCGATAAACAGATGGCAGGGAGCTACCCTGCTTTGTACTCACAAACTCAATGCTGGGAACTGGATGGAAAGCAGATTGTCCTGGATTGCCAGGAGGAGCAGACCATGTGGACAAGGTCCTTGTGACTGGACCCCATGGCAGTTTATAGCAAATGGATGTAGTCTGGATTAAGCTGTGGTTTACTTCCAGCTTCATGCACTCAATTCACTGTACAGGGGATTTGAAACGTGATTCCCCACAAGCACTACACACATTTATATGTAAAAGGAAAGTACTATACCAGGCAGGCTGCTTCTCTATCCTGATCGCAATTACTGCACAATACCCGGGAGAGCACACGGCAGATTCAGTTCCTGACAGACCGAGCGCGATTCAGCAATTTTTCCAGTCTTCTACGGGGTGAGCCTGGTTTCTACTCTTCAGATCTCCTTGATTCTCTTCACAGGTCGGATTCAGTCCGAACAGGTGCTTGCACAAGCTGCAGACCCGAAACTTAGGGCCTTACATGTGATTCCCGTGCTAAAACTACACACCGAAGAAGCACACAGCTCCTTGTCTCATCACTGCCCCAACTCATCTGATCTTTCAAGTAGACAGAGCCAGGCATTTCCTTTGAGTTCCTCCTAGTTCAGTTGGCTGGTTTGGCTGTCACTCACAATCAGATTCCCCCTGATGGTGCAAAAAGGCGCCGAAGTCCAAACTACAATTCCGAGAGGCATCTGCCATACAGTCCCATTGTGGCTGGCTCCAGAGGAGAGTCCAAGTTCTGATTCGCCCAGAGCAGGCTCCATTTTTAAAAGATCCCCACAATGATTGGTCCAATTCAGCAGTTCAGAACCAACATGAGGGAGCTATTCAGCACTGTCCTTGCTACAAGAAAGCAGGTTAAAACAAACTGCATTTTCATTATTACTCTAACAGGTTACAAGCAAACAATTACATCTTTGAAGAGTGCTCCTTCTGCCCACTTAGCGACGGCAGAAACAGAGTGACTTGGCAGTAGCTCGAGCAGGGCTCAAGCAGAGAAACACACAGACCCCCATCCAAATTAAGTACATCTGCAGGCAGACAGCCCTTAAAGAGACAGTACCAGAGGCTCTAAAAGCACTCACAGATAAACAGCTTAGATGCCGAACACCATCCAGGCTTGGAGCATTCAAGCCAGCTCCTGGAGACTTTTGAGAACCCCCATTTGCAGGGGGGTTACACCTAATATATATATATATATATATATAGCTGAACCAAGGACTTGAACAAGTAAAAACCAAGTGAAGTGTGTGTAAATTCCCTCCAGCCACACCTCTATTCTGTGATATCCCATCCCTTACGTAATGGTTGCAAACAATGCAGGCAGCACACAGCTCATTATTAAATATACCATTGTTCTCATCTGTTTATCACAATCAAACCTTCCCCCTCCCTCTTAGGATTCTGTATTTGTTTAGCAAAGAATGTTTCCATCATAAACCCAGTTCCAGCTGAAGGTATTTAAATAGGAGGAGGTGGCCCAGGAGCATATCCTGTTTTGGGTGTGTGTGTGTGCGTGTCTCTCTCTCTCTCTCTCTCTCTCTCTCTCTCTCTCTCTCTCTCTCTCTCACACACAGACAATTAGCCACCAACAATGCCCGTTTCCCAGGTAACATCATGGCAAGAATGACCCTGGCTAAGATCTTGCTACTCAGCAAGCCACTGAAAAGTTTTATATTTTTGCTGGGAAAGGGCTGTTTCTCCAAAGCACTGAAGATGACCTGGTCACTGAAGGAGTTGATGGGTATGGCCAGGAAATTGCTGCCAAGCCCTCCCCCACCCCACTACATGCAGTCTGAATCAGGTCACTCCAGTCCAACTTAATTAGAACTCATGGGAACATAGGTGCTGGAACTAGGGGTGCTGGGGATGCGGCGGCACCCCCTTGCTTGAAGTACAGTTCCCTATGGCTTCCTACGCAGTTTTGTTCAATGGCTTTCAGCACCCCCACTATAAAAACTGTTCCAGTGCCACTGCATGGGAACATACCATATTTCATCAATTGCTGGCCTCCCTCAAATAGTGGCCCCCCCCAAATAATAACCATATATGTGTAACCCCCGCAGATGGTTGTTCCCAGAAGTCTTCCAGGAGCTTGCTTGAATGCTCCAAGTCTGGAGGTGTTCAGCGTTTAAGCTGCTTGAGTGTGAGTGCTTTCAGAGCCTCTGGTACTGTCTCTTTAAGAGCTGCCTGCTTGTGACCATAATTAATTGAGGGGGGGGGGACTGTGTGTTCTAATGTCCGAATCCCGCCCGGGCTGCTGCCAATTCGCTCCGTTTTTACAGTCGCTGAGAGTGCAAAGGGAGCCCGTCTGAAAGCTGTAACTGTTTGCCTGTAATCATTTAGCAGCATTTGTGAGATTGCAGTTTATCTAACCTGTTTTATTGCAGCTGGGACTCTGTGTGTGTTTCCCCTCTATGTTGGAATTGAACTGCTGAACTGGACCAATCAGCATGGGGGACCTTTAAAATGGAGCCTGCTGCTGGCAGATCAGAACTTGGACTCTTAAGCTGAGCCAGCCACAATGGGACTGTATGGCAGATGCCTCTGGGAATTGTAGTTTGGACTTCGGCGCCTTTTTGCACCAACAGGAGGAGTCTGATTGTGAGCAACAGCCAAACCAGCCAACTGAACTGGGAGGAACTCAAAGGAAATGCCTGGCTCCGTCTACTGGAAAGATCAGATCAGTTTGGGCAGTGAAGAGATAAGGAGCTGTGTGCTTCTTCGGTGTGTAGTTTTATTGAGGGAATCGCGTGTAAGGCCCTAAGTTTCGGTCTGCAGCTTGTGCAAGCACCTGTTCGGACTGAATCCGATCTGTGAAGAGAATCACGGAGATCTGAAGAGTAGAAACCAGGCTCACCCCGTAGAAGACTGGAGAAATTGCTGAATCGAGCTCGGTCTGCCAGGAACTGAATCTGCTGTGTGTTCTCCCTG
Source organism: Neoceratodus forsteri (assembly GCA_016271365.2). NCBI lineage: Eukaryota > Metazoa > Chordata > Ceratodontiformes > Ceratodontidae > Neoceratodus > Neoceratodus forsteri. The sequence continues at coordinate 38,886,758 of JADMNL010000026.1, read as the reverse complement.
GTATTGTGCAGTAATTGCGATCGGGATAGAGAAGCAGCCTGCCTGGTATAGTACTTTCCTTTTACATATAAATATGTGTAGTGCTTGTGGGGAATCACGTTTCAAATCCTCTGTACAGTGAATTGAGTGCATGAAACTGGAAGTAAACCCCAGCTTAATCCAGACTACATCCATTTGCTCTAAACTGCAGTGGGGTCCAGTCACAAGGATCTTGTCCACATGGTCTGCTCCTCCTGGCAATCCAGGACAATCTGCTTTCCATCCAGTTCCCAGCATTGAGTTTGAGAGTACAAAGCAGGGTAGCTCCCTGCCATCTGTTTATCGAATTGCAAGTGTGTCATCTAATTGTTGGGTTTTTCTTCACGAACTGAGCCAACCGGCTCCGGATTACAATTTGGGTATTGTGCCAGTGTTTTTCCATCACAGGGCCCCAACCAGCTGCACCGATCCTGGCTAGCCCCCCCCCCCCATCCTGGGTACCCAGTGAAAGTGACAATTTGGGACTCTGAATATGCGCACAGCACTGTGATTATTAATGTGTTTAACCTAATTAACCTGATTTCCCTGTCCTTGTTACCGCTCCTTAAATAAAATCAGATCTGTTTGTTTCAGCAAAGTTACACTGAGTGAGGTATTCATTTATGTTAAAGTATTGTACTGTGGTTTTTGCACTGTATCATCTTGTTTTGCAGGGGGTTCCCGGGGTCCAGTCGACAGAGCCAGTCCTGGGGGTAAGTGTACATTGTGAAGATATTCCTGATGCATTGTGTGGGCCACTAGTGGGAAGAAAGGGGGGTTACAGTGTCCCAGAGGGCTGTGACCAAGCTAGTTTAACTACTGCAAACCCTGACCTCTGGGTGGAGGCACTCACCATTGGACCTAGGCCCCTCACCCTGTTAGTAGTTAAGCAGGCAGGGGTAGTAGCCCTTGGGATAGCGCCACCTAGGGGTTACATATGGTTTTAACTTCATTTGAAGCCACCTTCATTTATTAGCCACGGCCAGTAATTGATGACAACAGGTACCCACCACATGGCTTCTGGCATTTTTGTAAGCTACAGTAGTACATACACAATGGCACAGACTCCGTGAGCTCTTTAATTCTTTCAATTATGTGTTTTAAACACAATCAGCATATGGCACACAACAACCAAATAAGGTGACATTTTATCAGATACTGGCTTAGCAATAGTAGCATATTTCATGGTTTCAATCTTGCATTTTCGGAATCCAGCACCTGTGGAAACACAAAAAACAGAATGCAAAGTGCTCGTATGCCGAGTCACTACAAATGAATAGTGCTTTGTGGATGTGATATGCTGTTATGCTGTAACGGAATTAAATTTTACCTTTACACAAACTTTACTCAAGTTCACAATGGATGGTGTCAGGCGATTGGGTACCACCATGGCAGATTGGGGGGACTTCAGGGACAGGAGGCTTCAGAATCCTGTCCTAGTTCATGCTCACTACTCAGTAGTTGGTCCGTCTCTAGCTCACTTGGGTTGCTGGCACTGTCAATCTTGGCAATTTTTTTTGTGTGAGTTTGACCCTGGCTTCGCAAGCTGTACCCACAGTTTTTGTGCAAGGAACTTCATCAGGGTTGCAACTAGTAATTCCGCAAAACTGGAAGGACTTCACAGTGATGTCCTTGCTCACCGATATCCACATGTCCTTCAGCCACAGTACAATTTGCTGCTTACTCTGAGCTTTCGGGTTGCCAGTGTGAGTCAGTTCTCACTCCTCATTGGCCAGCCACTCTCTTTGCAACTGAGCTTGAAGCGGATGCTCCAGGATATGTCGGCGGGCTGTAATACCTTGGGGCAGCCCCCTGGAATGGCTGCAGTTGTGGTTCCAGTTTGTTTGACATCACGTTTTATTGAGGATCAGATGTGGCATTGGAAAAATGTCCCACACTGACCACTCCATGCAAGGTTGAACAAGATATGGTTTGGATCTTCGTTCATCCACCCATTCTCTGATGCAGCTATGACCACCCCGGGTATGTCTGGAAGCTCTTTTAATATCCGTTTTCCCTTGATCACTCTAAAGGGAGACAACTTTTGGTCACTGGCAATGGCCACCAGGCAGACAGTGACCCTTTGCTTTTAATGGCCGGTAGTCATTAGAAGGACAGAGTTTACTCCCTTCAGGTCCACACTCTTTTCGTCAGACACGTCTCCCCATACAGCAGTCTCATCAGTATTGGCCATGGATGAGACGGTGATGTTGAGTAATTGTATGCCTTGATAGCAAAAGGACACAAAGACTATTACCTTAGGGATATGGTCCGGGGGAGGGGGGTGCTGGCTGACTGTGTTTTTTCTGGCAGATGGTGAATCCCGATTCCCCCACCTCCAGAAAAAAAGATCCACCCCTCCACAGTTACCTTTGAATGTGGGATCCAGTATTAAAGAGCTAGTGTACTGCCTAAACCTAATACTAGATTTTAAAAGTAGCCAACCATTTCCTTTTATATATCGGAGGTACTTTTCCTTTTCCCTTTGTTTAATTAGAAGATCGTTTACCTGATGTTAGTAGGTGTGATGTGTGGAATAGCTCTTAGCCTGGTAGCTGACATACCTTGCTCTACTGCCCCACACTACATCATCAGCACTGTAACCTCACTGACTGTGACATCACTGCTACTTAGGAGCAGCAAGGGAGTGACTGGCAGGTCATTCGCCTGTGATGTCACTGTCAGTGAGATCATAATGCTGATGATGTAGTGTGGGGCAGTAGAGTTAGACATGTCAGCTGCCAGGCTAAGAGCTGTTCCACACATCCAGCAGAATATTATCACATAGAGGACTTTCTGATGAGCAAAAGGAAAAAGAAAAATACTTCTGAAATAAAAAGTTACAACTGTCTACTGCTTAAAATGTGTATTATTTTCCGGTCTGCCTGTTTTGGCTCAACTAGCTCATTAATGCCGTTACTTTCAGGATAATCACCTTTCTAGTCACCCTTAGGTGTTTCTCATGCTGCAGGGAAATCCACTTTGTCAGGTCAGCCTCCTGCTTGGGATATGGTGATTTGCACCCTCCCCATCCGGTCTGCACCTCTTTTTGTTGCTGCCTGCTAGCCTTGTCTTAGCAGGCTATGCCTCCCATTTGTCTGGTTTACCACACCAGTCATGGACTTGTTACTCATCAGTACTGAGATCTGCAGCCACTGACCGACTTCCCTCTTCCTTGTCACGGTGCGCTACAGGCAGCTTGAAATTTAAAATCGGACTGCTTTTGTTTACTCATTTTGTTCTTTTTTTTTTTTCCCCTCCACTCTCTCTCCTTCCCTCACGACTTTTTACCACTATTACAACACCCCGATTGGCTGGTATTTTGGGATGGGCGCAGTAGAATTCATTGGGCATCAATCAGGGTAGGGAAGCGGCTGTTAGTTAGAAGCCACCCATGGCTGAAAATTAGTTGAATAGAAGCCATGGTTAGTAATCAATGAAACACGGTACCCGACCTGTTGAACTAGCATTCAGGCAAATGCAGGACCCTGGTCTTGTTAACAGGAGGGGTGATACTGCATCAGCCTGTATCTGATTCATTCTATCTATCTATTTATCCATCTATCTATCCTGTTCAGGTGAGTGTGGGGTGGGGTGGGGTGGGGCTGATCAGTGATGGACCATTTTCTGTTTTCTAGGTTTTAAAAATAAGAGAAAAACAAAACAAAACAAAAACACACAAAAAAAACAAAAAACACAGGAACACATTGAGGGACAGTAATATCTCAGTCACACATGGATGAGACCTTTTCCCCATAGGAGCCCATTATTGTGTATTTCTCTGTGTACCTCATCAATTAAACCTACATTCCAAACAACTAAAGCTGCATACCTCTGCACAAAACCCAAATACCATGGGGGAAAAAGACAAAAACACCCACTGACCAACATTATGACCACCAAAACAAACAATTTAGTGGCCAATTAAATCAATAAACACATCAATGAACACACCAGCTGAACAAGTTAAGAAATGTCTGTGCTAATTAACACACCTAATAAGCCCCTGACAAAAACACAGCCTTACCTAATAAGCCTCCTGACAAAAACACAGCCTTCTGGTACAAAAAAGGCGCCATCCCCATGTATTATGTAAAACAAACAATAGGTATGTTTGGTGCATAGGGATATAATTCAATCATCTCAGGGTCTTAATGAGGTCATAATGACACTCACCCTTCGGGCCCATGGCTTATTGTCTAAGTGGTTGGCTAACTGCATTATTTACTGCTTCCGCAAGTACAACAAGCCCCTTATGGGTGTAGTAAAGGGCCATTCCACCAGGGGTATGGCTGCTACCACGGCTTACTTCAGAAATGTGTCTGCTGCTGACATCTGTACAGTTGCCACCTGGAGTTCTGTCCACACTTTCACCAAGCATTACAGTCTGGATATCACCTCTAGGTATAGAGCCAGCTTCGGCCTGGCAGTTCTTCAGGGCCTTCTGTCAGGAGCTCTTTACTGCCGACTTGTCCTCCTCCTGGTGATTTCATCCTGGTGATAACGGTATTGCTTGGGACTCAGTTCTACCAGTGTGGCCTGCTGCAAGACCCTTCCTTGAAGTAAGATAGTACAGTTACGCAAGAACTTACCATAACAGTAGATCTTCGAGAGAAGCTCTTGCACCAGGCCCTACTTTCCCTCCTTCCTTCCCCTTGCTGTTCCTTCTCTGTGCACCTTCTTCTGTTTGGCTCTCAGGAAACCTCCTTGATTCTCCTTCAACTGCCCGTATGGGGTCTCCAGCGGGAGAACTGAGGTGGTGTGGGGGACTGCCCTCCTATATAGGCTGTGCTGATGTCAATTGACTCATGTCGGTGGGAGGGTGGTCCCCTGTGGTAGACTGCTAGCTTGAAGTTTTCTATGTGGTCCTAGCGCCTGGCAGCTTAGTCCTACTGGTGTGGCCTCCTGCAAGAGCTTCTCTTGAAGATCTACTGTTATGGTAAGTTCTTATGTAACTGTACTTTACAAAAGCAGAGGCAGACCCAAACTGCTCAAATACATTCCTGAAATTTATAAAAGCATGTACATTTGAATCATATAAGGCATTTTCAGGTGAAATCTATAGGCAAGGCAAATTTATTTCTATGGCGCCCAATCTTGGAGGCTCTGGCTGCCTTACATAAAAGAAAACAGGGAGAAACATAGAATTTGATGGCAGATAAGGACCGCTTGGCCAACCTAGTCTGCCCATTTCCCTACCTACTGGATAAGCTGCAGATCCTAGCTAACCAACAGCCTATTTCTTCCTACCCCTTCCCCCACTAGAATTGCCTTATGTCTGTCCCATGCATTCTTGAATTCCCCCACTGTTTTTGACTCCACAACCTCCTCAGAAAGGTTGTTCCATGTATCCACAACTCTCTCCATGAAAAAAATACTTCCTCACTTTACTTCTGAGCAGTCCCCCTCCATCTTCAATCCTTGCCCCCCTTGTTCTTGCACATCTCTTTTTCTGAAAGATGCTGCCCTCTTGGACTTTGTTGATTCCCTTGTGGTATTTGAAAGTTTCCATCCTGTCCCCCCTCTCCCTCCTCTCATCGAGGGTATACATATTAAGGTCCTTTAATCTCTATTCATATGTCTTCTGGTGTAGACCCTGCACCATTTTAGTTGCCTTCCTCTGGACAGCCTCCATCCTGTCTATCTCCTTGCGGATATGGGGTCTCCAGAACTGCACGCAGTTCTCCACATGGGGCCTCACCAACTGTCTGTACAGAGGGATGACAACTTCCTGTTTTCTACTGGTGATGCCTCTCCCTATGCATCCCAGTATCCCGCCAGCCCTTACTGCCTTCTCACATAGCTTGCTTACCTTTAGGTCATCTGATATGACTACCCACAGGTCCCTTTCCATTGTTGTTGTTGTTAGTACCTCCCCCTACTGTGTACTTTTCCCTTGGGTTTTTGTTTCCCAGGTGCATTACTTTGCACTTCTTTGCACTGAATCTAAGCTGCCATGCATTTGACTATTTCTCCAACATTGCCAAGTCCCTTCTCATCCTTACCACCCACCCCCTTGTGTATCAACCCTGTTGCAGATCTTTGTGTCGTCTGCAAAGAGGCATACTTTTCCTTCCAGTCCCTCTGCAATGTCACTTACAAAGACATTAAAAAGGACTGATCCCAGTACTGAACCCTACGGTACCCCGCTAGTAACCCCCCCCTTTCTTCAGAGTTGACTCGGTTTACTATTACCCTCTGTGTCCTGTTGTCCAGCCAATGTTTTACCCAGGCTAGCACCCTGGAGCCCACTCCCAGGCTGGCTAACTTGTTTATTAATCTTTTGTGTGGGACTGTGTCAAATGCCTTGCTAAAGTCTAGGTAGACCATGTCCACAGCCCCTCCCTGGTCTACTACTTTGGTCACCCAGTCAAAAAAACCTATTAGATTCGTCTGACATGACCTTCCCACTGTGAATCCATGCTGCCTTGGGTCCTGTGCACCACTGGCCTCTAGGTACTCAACAATTCTTTCTTTCAGAAGTGATTCCATCATTTTCCATGCCACTGAGGTCACGCTAACAGGTCTGTAGTTCCTGTCTCTGCTTTAATCCCACTTTTGTGAAGGGGAATCATATCCACCCTCCTCCAGTCCTCAGGTACCACACCATCCTCCCATGATTTTTAAGAGTTCTTTCAGAACCCTTTCTTCTGTGAATGGACTGGTATTCGACCCCCCTATCCAGAGTGCTTCTACCGACTGGATTAGGTACCTCCCACCCCTACCTTTTCTGAATACTGAGCAGAAGTATTCATTCAGCATCCTTGCTTTTTCACTGTCACCCCCTGCCCACCCCCACCTTTATTAAGCCTCACTATCCCTCCCTTGTTCTTTCTTCGCTCCCTAATGTACCTATGAAAAATTTTATTTCTTCTACTTAACTGAGTTGGCTATCTTTTCCTCAGTTTGGGCCTTTTCTATTCTGAATGCCTTCCATGATTCCTTCTGCTATAACGGGTACAATTCTTGGTCCTGTTCCTTCGGTTTCCTTTACTTCCTGAATGCTATCTTTTCTCTCTAACCTTCCCCACCACCTCTTTTGAGAACCAAAGTGTTTTTTTCCTTCATTTTGATTTGTTTATTTGCTTCACACAAAGGCTTGTTGTCTCTGTGATGGCAGTTCTGATGCTTCCTCATTGCTCCTCCACCCCTCCTTCTTGCCCGTTTGCTAGTGCTTTTCTGAGGCACTCTCACATTTTGCTAAAGTCAGCCCCATACCCTCACATTTGTATGGTTTGACTCTACGGATGTGTTTATTGTGAACCACACTGTTGGCGATCACTTGTTCCCAGATGGCTACCCACTTCTAAATCTGAGATCCTCTCTCCATCCCCATTTGAGAATACCAGGTCTAAGACTGCTCCCTCCCGAGTGGGTTCCAACACTAGCTGTTTGAGGCATGCCCCCTGTAGGGCATCGAGAATGACCCTGCTCTTGGATGTGGCTGCAGCAAAGGTGCTCTAGTTGATATCCGGCATATTCATGTCACGCATCAACAATATCTCCCCTTTCTCTGCCATCCTAAGGATGCCTTCTATCATTTATTTGTCCATTTCCTCCCCCTGAGACGGGGGGTCTGTATACAACCCCCGTGCGGATTGTGGTGCCATTTTCTGTCTCCAGGGTTACCCACAGTGCCTCCTGTCCTCCCCGTTTACTCTTTAGTTCCATTGCTTTGATCCCTTCCCTAACCTAGAGACTTACTCCTCCTCCTCTTCTACCCTCCCTGTCCCTCCTGCAGATGGTGTACCCTGGTATGTTGAAATCCCAGTCATGGTTCTCTGTATACCATGTTTCTGTGACTGCCATGATATCCAGTCTTCCCCCTTTCATCAAAGCCACTAGTTTAGGATGTTCGTTACTCAGACTATATGCATTGGCACTCATTGCCCTCCATTTTTTGATGGTCTTACCCCCTTTTAGCCCAATCCCTGTCCATACTGCCTTTGTCTTTTTCTCCATTTACCCCTGCCCTTCTCACTATCGACTTTTCTATTTAGGTGTTTACATCCCCAACTACTGTTTTCTGTTAGTGGGGCTGGGGCTTTCCTGCTCCTTTTCAGTGCCTTCCCTCTTGACTAGTTTAAATGCTTACCAATTAAGCATTTAAACCTATCACCTAGGGTCCTGGTTCCCCTCCTGGACAGATGCATACCATCACGCTACTATAGGCCTGTATTCCTCCATGTGGACCCCCAGTCCCCAATGAAGCCAAAACCCTGAGCTCCGCGCCAGTTTTTCAACCACAGATTGAATCCCATGGTGTGGAGCACCCTAGCCTCCCCCGTGCCATAGACAGTCAGCACCTCCGACAAGGTTGCCATGAGTGCTACTTGTCTAAGGCCTCTCCAACTCCACAAACTCCCCCTGTACTGCTCTGGTCCCATTCCCAGCCAGGTCATTTGTTCCCAGGTGGACAATGATGTCCAACTCCCTCCCCCGTGCAGCTGCTCTTGCAATCCCGAGGATCCGCTCCCTATCCCTCCAAGCCATGGTGCAGGGCAGGCACCTTACCTCCCTCTCCCAGTTCCACCCCCCCCAACAACTGAGTCCCCCACCAAGAGCTGTTTCCTTCCCCTGTGGGGTCCTATGTCACCCTCCTGTGGGTCTTCTCTCTGTGGAGGTTCCCAGCATCCTCCTTGGTCTCCACTGCAGGTACCTCCACAGAGGAACCACGCTCTGCCAGAACAGTGTACAAATTGTGGAGAGGTACAACTGGAGGGATACACTTCTGTTCCACCACCCTCACCCTCCCAGAGTCCACTGTGGTCCAACCACTCCTCTTTCTTGGCAACCTCTGAGGCAGCGGCAACGGCCCTGGTAGTCCCTGGGTGGGAGAGGAGGTCCTCCGAATCCTGGCCAACTCAGCCTGGAGATGAGCAACCTCCTCCCTCAGCCCAGAGAGGTGCCTGCAGATGGGACAACACCACATCCTCCAGAATGTTTCCCCAAAGACTGTCGCTCCACAGCCACTGCATTGCACCACTCCCATCATGTCTTATTTGTGGCTCCTCAACTTTTTGTATGCTTATTCTTTCCACTCTTAGTTTTCCTTTCCTTTTTTTTTTCTTTCTTTCTCCCTACCGCCTCTGTGCCCTTACAGCTCCTGCCCTTCCTGTTATGGGACAGGAAGTTCCTGTATTCCTCAGTAGTCTCCTTACTTCTCAGAGACAGACCTCCAGCAGGTAACCCTTCCCCCCCTTCTTCTCTCCCTGTATATTGACTTGCAACTTTCTTCTCCTCCTCCTCCTCCTCCTCCTCCTCTTGTATGTGCCCTTGTGGACCTAGTTGCTAGCTACACCCTTTGTAATTCTGCCTATTTACCAGCCAGGCTATTGTTTGTTCTGTGCTGCCTAACTATTCCTGTGTTTTTAAGTATGTGGGGGCTAGCCTTCCACTATAAAGGTACAGCACCCGGGCCAGCCCGGGGGTGGTTGGGAAATGGAGGTGGATTGGGGGGGTGGGGTTTGTTCCTTTGGTACTCGGTGTCTACAAAAAACAATAATCTCGTTATGAAATAAAAAGACTTTCTTCTGTAACCTACACGGCAAAACACAGCTCTAGTTTAAGGTACAAAAAACTATTTAAAAGACAAAGAACCTCTGTGCGCAAGCACTGAGGCAATGGTTACCCCAAAGGGCATTTGGCTGGGAAGCCAAGTTTCAAAGAAATACAAAATCACACATGCCCCCACAATGCAAAGCATCATGGGCTGCATATGCTCTAGTTTAAGGTAGCTGCTCTCCCTCTCTCAGAGTCTGCAGCAAACAGAATTCACAGTCAACTCCTGTTTGTAATCCACAGTGCCTCAAGCCTTCTTCAGCTCCTCCCCTTTTCAGACACCTCTTTCACAGAGTTTCAGTAACAGCTCTAGTCACAAATGACCGCAGATATTCTCCCAGCTAGATTACCTCCCTGACAAATTAAAGTTACACTAAATAAAGACAACCCCAAAAACAGAGAACTACAACACTGACTTCCACTTACTATTACAGGCCCCTGAATTAAGAATTCAGTTCAATGCACTCAGTAAATCACCTCCTTGCTATATGGTAGCTGTTCTCCCTCCCTCAGCTTCTACAGCAAAAATAAATAAATAAAAAATGAATAAACGGCACCCAGAATGTGCGGTCCAGTGGCACGGAGGGTTGAGATGCTGGACGCCACACTCGCACCATGCTGGCGATCCTAATTCAGGAACAGATTCAGATCGCCGAGGTCGGCTAGAGAGGGGGAAGACTGGGCATCCACTTGACTTGGGTGGGGGGACGAACCTCACCGCTCCTACACTGCCACTACATGGAAGTGGGCTGGCCGGTAGCGGACGCTGTAGTGCGTATTCACCTCCACGCACATGTACGCCCAGCATCACTGTGTGCTGCCAGTCAGAGTTGGACCGGGGGGCAGAAATGCTGGGAGAGGGCACGTGCAGCTCCACTCACCTTCTCCAGCCCATTCCACCACCTGGCCACCTGCCACATTCTGGGTGTCTATCTCCGGGGTGGGAAAGACAGCCCTCACCCACCTCGCCCTGCCATGGGGGACAATCTGTGGGGAATTCAGCAGCGGGATGAGTTTAAGGGACGTGGGAGAAAGCAGGAGAGGTGGACAGGAGCTGAAGAGGTGTCCGTGACCACGGATAGAAAATACTTGTTGGAAAAATAAATAATGGCCAGCTGGAGATCAATCAAGGGCACAGATCGACCAACAAGGGCCTTGTTAGTCGAGCCATGCCCTTGACTAATCTCAAACTGGCCATCATTATGTATAAAAACGTACTTAACCATGGACTTTAATGGGGCATGCCCACACACTCTCCCTAGGTACACATCATTACGTGCCTAAACATGGGGACAGATTGGATCAATCAGGAAGTGGAATGGTCTGCTGGCTACCTCGTTGGGGCCAAAGCATGATCCCTTCCTTTCTTTTATAGACTGCACTGAAAATAATGAAACTAGCCTACAAAGACATTCACCGGCATCAGCTTACTGGACATGTGATACCGGAATCTTTGAAAATCACTTTAAAAGAGCAAGGGAATTCAAAAATAAACTGATGATGGCTCTTAGAAGGCCGAAAATACATTATTGCTGAAAACATATGACATTTTTTGACAACAAATACAACTGCCTTAAGGGGACCATTTTATTGAAAGTTTGAAAAGGACTGTTTGGGTGTCTCCTGCTGCAGACCTATAATAACAGATCTACAAATACAGTTTTCGCACAGTTTTCCTAAACTGTGGAACTCCCTTCCACTATCTGTCCGCCTTGCCAGCTCCCCTCCTGCCCTCTCCTCTCTCCTATGCAACTTAATCTCCTCTACCTGTAACTGCCTCTATACCTCTCCCCCTCATTCCCCCTTTCATGATATTTAGCAGCTTTATATGTTTGCACTTCAGTTGAATTTTTGCCTGTGCTAAATATTTGTCTATTTTGCATATTTCTGTCATTGTATGTACCGTAATATCTACTGCCCACTTTATTGCTGTAAATTTATTGTAATTCCATTTCACCCCAGTTTTTCCTACAAGCGAGCAATTCTGCTCGGTGTGCCTTTCTAATGTGAAACTGTTCAATAAATAAAAATAAGCTAGCTGTGGGGCAGTACCAACATACAGTAATCTTAACCAGCTGATTGAAGCAAATGTTATGTTAAAGGAGGAGATCTGCCAACAGAGATGAAACCCAGACCACTGCACAGATCAGGGCCCCAGCACCCAGATCCCACCCGCAGGCACAACACACATGAAACTGCATTCTCACCCGAAGACCCGCAAAAATTGCGGAGCGCTCCATACCAGCCGGCATGTTCCAACAAATACAAACAGGGTAAAATACACACAATATTTACAAGCAGACTCAGATTAAACTCAATAAACACAGTCTTAAAACATAATTTAGTGTAATGGCTCCGATTAATTTGGAAAAGCCATGCGAAAGAGGTGAGTCTTTAGACCCCTTTTAATATCCTCCACCACTGGTGCCTCCCTGACTGAGATAGGAAACGTGTTGCAGAGGGCCAGACCAGCGACTTCATAGGCTCGGTCACCAGAAGTTTTTAACCTGGCCCTTGGAACTGCCAGGGGGCCTCTGGTGGAGGAGTGGAGAGAGTGGACATAGGAGGCAGGTGTCAAGATCCACCAGGTAGCCAGGGCCCAGTCCGCATAGGGCCTTATAGGTGAGCAAGCTCACTTTGAAGATGATCCTCCACCTGACGGGCAGCCAGTACAGAGTTCACAGGACCCGGGTCACATGACTAGACCTTGACAGGCCCATCAGTAACCTGGCTGCTGCGTTCTACACCAGCTGCAGTCAGCGGAGGGCCCCTCCACTGATCACAAAATCCAGAGCTATACCCCCCCCCCCACGAAAAAAGGCAACCTGGCAGGTTTAAAGTTTTGAACACATTTCTAGTAAGAAACAGTACTTATATTGATTTGAAATGCAAGGCAACATGTTTTTTTCTTATAAAAATGTGTGCTACACACGATTTTCATTATTTTTTTATGTTTTAAGCTAACTCCCTAGTTACCAGAATAGGGACTATTTTTTTGCATTCAGAGTTAAAACGGAAGCATATTTCTACTTTCTTATTTTCATTCATTTTAAGTCATGCATTTAAATGCCATTGTACAAGAGCAATAAGACACTCCGGGGTGTGCATTATGGTGAAATAATCGCACTTCTCAAGTGCATTTAATGGCACTCGGCTGCACCTTGTGCCTAACAATGCACTTGAGGCATGTGATTATTTCACCATAAGGCACACCCTGTCTTATTGCTTACATATACATACCAAGGGAGTTAATTAGGTAATAAAGTCACTCACCCCTTCAGGATTGTAGCCTTATTATCTAATTAACCCCCCCATGGGTATATTCCCTTGTATACTACACATACCAATCATATATTCTGTGTGTGTGTGTGTGTGTGTGTGTGTGTGTGTGTGTGTGTTATATATAACAGCTGGTGACCCCTTATAATAACTCACTGTAAACTGCATTTAAAATTCTGTAATAACTCAATATTGGGTTACTATGGCATTTTTGTTCTTGCACGGTCACGGCTATCTATTCAGCCTCGTGCTGTCACTGCTATCACCTGTGAAATATACGCAGACTCCATACACCGTCTCGAAACCTTGCACCAGTTATTATAAAAAAAAAAAAAAAAAAAAATTATGCCTCTGCAAGGTTTGTGTTACACAGATACACAGAAATGTGACGGTAGAGAATGGCCCCATGGCCCATCTAGTCTGCCCAACACCCTACCTCCCCCCTTCTGTTATGCTTCCACCCTCTTTTCCCCAACCCCTTAAATCTATCCCAAGCCCTCTTGAACCCCTCCACTGTTTCAGCTGCCACTACCTCTTTCGGCAGCTTGTTCCAGGCATCCACCACCCTCTCCATAAAAAACTGCCCTCTGACATTACCTCTGCATTGTCCACCTTCCAGTTTGAGGCCATGTCCCCTCGTGTTCGTTTCCTTCTTCAATTTGAACAAGCCATCACCCTCCACCTTATTTATTCCCTTCAGATACTTAAAGATTTCAATCATGTCCCCCCTCTCCCTCCTAGTCTCCAGAGGGTACAAATCAGCCCTCTCAATCTTCTCTCATAGGGTACATCCTGCATCCCTCGTACCATTTTGGTTGCCCTTCTCTGTACCCTTTCCATCAACTAAACATCTCTTCGCAGGTGAGGCCTCCAGAACTGCACCCCATACTCCAGATGCGGCCTGACCATGGTTCTGTATAACAGCATTAGCACCTCCCTCTTCCTGCTATTAAAACCCCTCGCAATGCAGGCCAACATTCCATTTGCCTTTCCCACCGCCCTGCTACACTGGCTGCCCACCTTGAGGTCACGCAATACCATAATCCCCAGGTCCCTTTCCATTTCCTTCTCCTTTATTAGGTGTGTGTTATGGGGATCTTTCACACACCCTCAGTATGTGATAATCTCATAAACACCTCGAGCTACGCTCTCGGGGTTTATGGATTATCACACACCTCGGGTGTGTGAAAAGTCCTCATAATACACACCCGCAGCAGGCATTTTTTTTTTTTTTTTTTTATAAACACAGCTGCTCTCTCTATGCCCCCAACAGCCCCTTCTGCCTGACCCCCCAGCTCCATCCCCAGAATTACTGGAGCTACCTTGTGCCGGCCCGTAGCAGTGCCTGCAGGAGTTGGGTGTCATCCTGCCACTGGGTATTTTTCTCGTCTTTCACCCCTTTGCGCCCGCGCAACGTGCAATGGGTGCAGCAGGTGTCTCCGCCTCCGTGGAGGCAACCAAGCACCGTGGGCACTGGTGAGCCCCCTAGCTGTACAATTCACAGCACAGACCCCCCCCACCCCAAGGAAGGAGAGTTGTGATTCTCAATCCTCGTCTCCCCCGCTGGCCTCCGAGTGACCCGAGTCTGTTCCCGAACCCGGGTCGCCAGCATGGCGATGGAGTGTGGCGTCCTGCGCCTTAACCCTCAGCACCACCGGGCCGGGCATAGGCATTATTCTAATCAGATGTAGACTGATGCAGAATTACCCCCCTGTTAATAAGTGCAGAGTCCCAAGTTGTTTTTATTTATACATTGTTACATAACTTCTGTAGTGTGTCATGTCACTTGTTCTGCCCCTGGCTTCAAGTGGTAATGAATCAAACACAGTCAAATGAGGAAAACAAGGTTGGCAACTAGTTGCATTAAGGTCCAGACTAAGGTGCATTATAACACTTTTGACCATTTTAAGAATGCTATAAGTGTAATAATCCACTCTGGGTGTGCATCAATGCTGTAATGGTATCACTACGAAAGACCAAAACTTCAAATACCGAGTGTCGGGATCCTGAGACTGAGTGTCCAGAACTCGGAATCCCGACACGGGGTAATCCCTCAATGATCTTTCCCTTTTTGTTGACTAGTTTCAGCCTGCTCCCAGTTGATGACCATGCCCTTTGGCTGCAATTCCTGCTCTCTCCAACTTCGCTCCTCACGTTTATCTTCATCTTCCACCCTCCCTCCTACTTATCCCTCTGTTACTCTGTGTTCCCATGTATACATTCTACTTATTCTAGCTATTGTATTGATCTACCATTGTAACTTTATATGCCGAACTATTTATTGTTTTGTTCCTATTTCTGTAATTTGTATTGTATTTGTTCTCTGACACAGAACCTTTGTAAAAGAGCTTGGCTCAAAGGTACTTGTAATCCTAGTTGTAATACAATAAAATAAAATTAAATAAATAAATAAAAAAATAAATAAATTGCCCATGGCAAAGTTTTAGCCCCCCGCATTGGGGGGGATGCAGGGGCAAAGCCCCCCAAAACAAGTGAAAAACATCTGCTGCGGGCAATTAACCCTTGTCGGGATTCTGAGTTTTGGGCACTCAGTCTTAAGATCCTGACGCTCGGTATTTGAAGTTTCAGTCTTTCATAGTAAATCTGCTGTAATAACCTCAGTTCCAGGGTGGTTGAAGACCCTCAGTTGCACCTCAGGCCTCACAACCCAGCCAGGTTGTTTGGTTGTTGCAATACTGCTGCACAGCCAACTGTGGATTATTCCATATGTAATACAGTCTCGGTATGGGAGACCTGAGTACAGTAACTTGGTAACAGGATGGGGTCTTCCACCCCAGGCCAGAGGATGGAAGCATCTCTGAGCAGATATCTGTTCACTCATTGGAGGTGAGGGCTAGTGTGAGTTGTTAAATGTTGGTTGCTAAATGTTGGAGTAAACCTTTGATCCATACCCACCGTTTTGAAGGGTAGGTGCCTCTATGCTGGGGGCAGAGAAACAAAAGAGGGGAAGGAACTGGGAAAATAAAGATAAAAGTTCTAATAATTTGAATGTCTGAGTTTGCAGCTAGGAACCCGATGAATGGCCTTATTATGATTATGCTGTTTTATCTAGAATGAATTAATTAAGCATAGGCGACTAAAATGAAACATTTAATTAACCTTGCGCGTCTACTGCTGTACCCAGTTGGAGGTCAAGAGACTTGCTCAGGGTTGCACACTGAGAGTGCATCGGGGCGTGTGTGTGTGTGTTTTGGGGGGGGGGGGGCATGCTCCTAAAATCATTAAAGCTAGGACTGGAGCAGGATCTGTCCCAAAAAAGGGATGTTTTAATCAATTTTACTCATGACAACAAAGGATTTAAGCAGAATGAAGTCAGGGGTATCAAGTGTTTACTGCAGCTAGATGTGATCCCACAGCTGATGTGCCGGGGTTGCGTGATCACCATTGGGACTGGATCACACTACCGACATGTTCCGGAGCAGAGAACATTCACAGGCTACTGCTTAAAGTGGTAAGCAAATGCAAACAGTAATGTCACATGTACCGTTTTTCTCCTGCTTCCCAACACCATGCTATTTCATTCACCAAACAACCTCTGACACTGTCTCGCCAAACTGCTGGAACCAGTACAGCTCTGTTTGTCAGCACACTCCCAGTATAAATGAGGAATTAACTGGCACACACAAGGGTGCTGAAGGCAGAGGTACCAATGTAGTACTCAGCTCCATGGTATCTACGGGGTGGCTCAAAGCTACAATGCTCATTAATTAATCAACCGTGTTGATTCCATAAAGTGCAACCAATTTAAAGAACTGTAGGAAAACATTGAAATATTTAATTTTTAGACAAAATACCATGTATAAACTGAAATATATTTAATATTACTCTTTCTGTAGATTGTTTTTCTGGTTACTGGCATGAAGACTGGGTCCTAGAACCTGAATCCATGTTTGATGTTTATTTCCCCCTGAAGTCATAGCCCTCTCTGTGACATCACCACCTGCTGCCAAGGAAGTGGATGTAATGTTACGAGCGAAGGGTAAGGGCCACAAGTCCTGTTTACATGCAAATATCCTTAAAAGGGTCAGAGAGAGCTGGCCCGGTGGTATAGAGGGCTGTTGCACTTGACGCCACATCTCCTGTCATGCCGGTGGCCTGAGTTCAGGAGTGAGCTTGGACCTCAAGGGGTCATCTGGGGTGGGAGAGGATTGAGTGTCCAGAGAAAAGCTCTCCTCACCTGAGGAGGGGGGGTATCCAGCAGCACCGCTCCTAGACTGTCATCATGTGGAAGCATGATGGCAGGGCCTTCGCCACAGCTCAACAGGAGCGACGTCTGGCAGCGGGTGCATGGTGTAAGCATGCCTCTACATGCATGCACACCTGCATCATTGTATGCCATCGGGGACCAGAAAAAGAATAGCATGGAGGTCAAACTATAAATCCAGACTTATCATTTGTGTGTTGCCCCAGACCGTATCCATCAGGATTGTGCAGGCGAGGGGAGGGAAGAGGATGGACCTTCCTATCCCGGCCCCACTGGGGGTGTGTGTAAAATCCACAAGGGATCTCAAGGTGACTCCTGGGTGAGGCAGTTGCTAGTCAGTGTGATTTGAGGCTGATGGGCACCGGAACCAGGGCCAGAAAAAAAAAAAAAACACTTAATGAAAAGAAGGGTCAGTGAGATAGCAGGACCATTGTCGCAATAATAGGACTTCGCTCATGACACAGGCTACCCGGGTTTGGGAATTGGCTCATATCAGAGTGCTGGACAGGGAAGGAAAGTTGAGCATCCCAAAGGATACTCCTTTGGTTCAGGGAGGGAGGTTGATGAACCTTGCTGCTACACTGCACCTGGGTTATCACAGGAGGGGTACGGCCAAGGCCACTTGTTGGGGAGGGAATGATGTGCCGTGGTCAACATGCATGCATGCACACAGTACCAAAGGTGGTGCTATCCTCAAGGGGTGGGAGAAACGGAAGGAAAAAAAGGCCTCCACCCGCTGTCGCATGAAGAACCCCCCCCCCAACTATGGGCTCCTCACCCTCCAAGTCAGGCAGCCTTGACAACTAGAAAGGAATTTTCTGGAAGGGATTGGGCCACCTCAAAGGCTCTGCCATGGGGTGTTAGCCACTGTAGCCCACTGGAATGTGACAGACCACAAGAGACATTGGGGTGATGGTGTTGGGGGTTAAGGACTGGAATAGTTGGCCCCAGTTCTGGATGGAAGCAGGAGGGTTATATATAAAAAAAAAAAAACACCATACAGGACAAAGAGATACAGTATGAACTATAAACCAAGCTATATCAACATATTCCATTTTTAGAAGTTTCCCCGAGGCGGCAGCTGTTCTTTCATTAAAACAAACAGGAAGTTATTTAACAAGAAGAAATTCCTCTTTTGGGGAAGCAAAACTGAAAATCCAACTGTCTGACATGTAAAAGCATTAAGTAATTGAATTAATTACTGCTGCATTGCTGTTTTTAACAGTAACCTCCAACACTTGTAAAGTGCTTTGGAATACAGACTGTATGAGGGACACTACAGTAATTCAGTCCAAAGTCCATTCCATTCTAGCAGTGGTCAGTGGCAAGGACAACTAGACCCAAAGAAGCATGCCAGGATATGCTGCCATGGACGCCTCCAGTCATTTACATTTATGACATTAACAATGTTGCTTTAGAGTTAGGTGCTGTAAATGATACCTGAATTTAAAGCAGTGTGGCCAGCAGTATACAAATCCCCGGGGGAAGGGGTGATGACCTGAAGTTAGGCAGTCTACACCTCACTTCCTCTATTAACTGACTTTACCTGACCTCAATGCAAATCATAAGGAAAACAGAAGGCAAAGACCAGAAGCAGTGTTAACCTCCAACATGCCAGGTGGGCGAGGCTTTTAATGAATTCCCAGAAAAATAACAAATAGCAGTCTAAGTTAATGCTCTGTGTATTTTAACTTTCAAATACAGGATTTCTAAAAACGTTCAGATCTAAAAAAGAAGACTATTGGCAGAAGGCTCTGTAGGGCGGCGCAGTGAGGGACCATCTGGAATGCACACAACCTGGGTTTGCACCCCTACAGTGGATTGTCAGGAGTCAGAGCCAGCTGGGGAGGGAATCAGCATCCACTCAGACATGCTCCTCCTCCTCGGGGAGGGTGGGATACAGACTTCACAGCTTGTCTACCCCTCAGCGGGCAGCAGCGGGCCAAGGCATGGGAGGCAGAGCATGCCAAGGTTGGCCTGCTTTTGAGACGATCATGCATCAGGAGGCTCCTAATTGGCAGGGAAGAAAATAAGGAAAAAGGGGCAGGGTCTTGTACAGACATGAAGCCCACTCTCCACCCACCCTTTATGGGCCAACCCACGATTTACTCTCTCCTCAGCTCCATCTCCCTTGCATCGGCCCCCCCCCCCCATGGCATTGTTGATCCATGGAGGCCCAGCTTAAGGGTGACGCAAAGGGCTGTTGAAAATATTGGCTTAAGGAGAGGAAGTTGTCAGGCTCTGGCTACTGAGACAGGCAGCTGGGGTAAGCATGGCAGAAGGAGATACTGTCAGGCCGCTCTACTGGACAAGGTGCCAAAAACAGATAATCAAAAAGAAAAATTGTTTACAAGATAAAAATGGATCATTTGTCAGAAAATGCAAATGCTAATAAAGCATTTAAACTTGGCCTAATACTTAGATGTATTTTCAATAAATAAATATTTGAACAAAACAGGACTGCAACAGCTGGCCAGTCAGCATAGTTGTAGTGGTACTGCTCGCAACACTAGAAAACCCGTGTTCAAAGAATGAGCCTCTCGGTCATCTGGGATGACCGGTCCCCCCCCACCTGACCCCTAAAGATGCTCTCCAACTCTGGGGAGGGAGGACAACCAGCTCCGCTGCTATATTGTCACCTGAGTGACCACAGGTGGCAGTACAACCAGAGCTGCTCAGGGGAGGGGCACACCTGCTGGTGCCATGCTATGTGCGCTTGCATGCACACCATAGCTATTGGTGTCCCAAGGGAAGAGATGGGAAAATAGCCCTGTCTAGAGCAGGAGAACAATTTGGTCTCTCCTGGCCCCACACTGATGACCCTCCTCCACTGGATTCTGTTTTTATCCCCCTCCCCCCCCAAAAAAGCTGTTTTTCTGTGCTGGTCTTGTATGGCAGCACCCCTCCCCCCAGCCCTGTCATCAACTTTCTCACGGACTGACGTATTATCCACAAGCTTGCCCAGGGCCATCTAAGGTGGGTGACCAGCCATGTTGGTCATGTGAGAACCTGTGTTGGCGGTGTTGACTTCAACGGCCAACCTTTTTTCCCTCCCCCTGCAGTTTTTTCTCCCCTGGAATGCTGACATGCAAGAACACGGTGGCATGCAGTTGTGACAAGCATCCGGCAGTAACCCCTCCCCTCCTAGTGCTCCCGACAGTGCTCCACCAGCCGGTAGTCACGTAGCGGGAGCAGCATCTCCCCCTCCCCAAGGAAGGAGGCTTGAGACATTCAAGCCAGCCCTGCGGCCTGTGCTCATCCCTGAACATGGGTCACCAGCGTAGCAGCATTGCTGTCATGTTACCAGGCCAGCTTCTCCACTAGATCCAGAACGGTGGTGGGAGTTAGAGAACCCCACTGCCCCTGCCACCGGGGATAAGCAATGGGGGACAGGAGGTAGGCCCATGAGAAGATGGGCGACAGGACTAGGGAGGGCAGCCAAAAGGGGGCATGGCCAGTGATGGGGGGGGGGGGCACAAGCAAAAAACAGGTACAGAATTAAAAAAAAAAAAAAGCAACAAATGTGCCAGCCCAGCCCCCACCCATTTCTTCAATACGATGTCCTGTATGTGAACTTCTTTATATTCATACTGTACATCGATACCTTCTGTATTTAGTACAATCTCTTTCTGATAATATATCGTGTACCCTCAAGTCTTTAATTTCCTTCCATTTTAGAATCCTATGGATGAAATGCTCGAGTCATCACAAGAACATCAGGACAAACCGGCCAGAAACGTAAGCAGGGCATCTAGAACGGTTTATGCCTCATTCCTACATTAAAGAGAAAGGACTGCTGCGATCTCAGTTGATTTGTTCTTGGAATTCTGCCCAACTGACAGGTGTTCACTAAATGCAGTTTTATCAGGACTTAGGGTCCGATTACTGCCGTGAGTCTCCCTTTATGACTGGTAACTGTTGCCTGGATAGAGCTGAGCTGATGTTCCAAAGCTTTGTGACCTCCTAGCAGAGTGGTTATTCTTGGGGTTTCATATACCAGAACTACATCTCGGGTGCCATACATACTACTCTCCCTGACATTACAGGCATTATAAACAGGATTACTAATTATTATTCACTCTGCCAAACATTATTGGACATTTCCTAATAAAAAAAAAAAACAAACATCACTGTTCAGACTTACAGACTTTCTTGCTGTTCAAGGGCTTTCTCCCTAGCCTGTTTTGACTTCTGATTCTGAGACTGGGACCCTTCCATTTTCCAAACTTTCTTGCCTCCTTCTGTGCTGGATGCTGCCTCCTCGGATCAGCTTGTGTCAGCAGGTGTTTGACTGAAGTGTTCCAGTAGCCTGCATTGCTGCAGTAGAACTGCATCGCCTGCTCACACAGGACAACAGAAGCTCCGGACTCTGAGCCGCTGCCAACTTCTTAGCCAATCACATGCCTCCCACATTCCCAACTAATGAACACAGGACTGCTCACTCAAGTGAAATAGATTACGGCCACTTGAAAGGTATTAAAGGGTATGGAATGGCACAATGCAGCCAGGGGGGAGTGGCTGGGGTGGTGACTGTTTAACAGAAAGAGACACGAACATCTAAATAAAGCCCTTCTTTTGCATAAAAAATGTGTGCTTCTAGTCATTTTCAAGTACATTTAGTTTTGCCTATATCTAATGAGGCAGAGATGGGCTTGTGGTTTGATGGGTCTCTACTCTCTGTACCCCTGACTGACATAGACTGTTCCAGCAGCACACTGAACTGCGATCTCCTGCTCAGAGCAGTGACAGAGAGCTGATCTGGGAGCTCAGTACAAAAGGAATGTATAGCCTCTGTGTGGCATTATAATTGCTCTCTTGCTCTTTGTTACGGTTTCTGCATACTACGTAGGCTATCCTTGGTACTTGATACCTTTTCCAAAGAGCAGTATAATTTCTCAGAAGTGTGCCAACTGCAAAGTGGATGTATTCTGTGTTTTGTAGATTAATTAGAGACTGCATGCTAAATATGGGGTTCTGTTACCCAGTGACACTAAATATGAGGTTACATTAGCCAGTGATGCCAAATATTTGGTTGTGTTACTCAGTAACACTAAAAACACAGTTCTTTTGCCCAGTTACATTAAATGTGGGGTTCTGTTACCCAGTGACGCTAAATATTGGGTTTAGTTACCTAATAACACTGAATATGGGGTTCTGTTACCCAGTGACACTCGGTATGGGGTACTGTTACCCAGTAACATTAAAAATGCAGTTCTTTTACCCAGTTACATTAAATATGGGATTCTGTTACCCAATAATGCCAAATATGGGGTTCTGTTAGCCAGTGATGTTCAGTATGGGGTTCTGTTACCCAATAACACTAAATATGTGTTTCTGTTACCCAGTGGCACTCAATATGGGGTTATATTGCCCAGTGACACTCAGTATGGGATTCTCTTAGCCAGTTAGGCTAAATATGGAGTTCTGTTACTCAATGACGCTAAATATTTGAGGTATGGTTACCAATGACATTAAATATGGGGTTCTATTACCCAGTGACACCCAATATGGGGCTTTGTTACCCAGTGATGCTAAATATGGGGTTCTATTAACCAGTGACATTCAATATAGGGTTCTGTTACCCAAAGACATTAAAATATGGAGTTCTACAGTGACGTCCAGTATGCGGTTCTGTTACCCAATAATGATAAATTTAGAGTTATGTTACCCAGTGATGCTGAATATGGGGTACCATTACCCAATGACACTAAATAAGGGGTTCTATTGCCCAGTGATGCTCAGTATGGGGTGCTGTTGCCCAACTACGCTAAATATGGGGTTCTATTGCCAGATGATGCTCAATATGGGGTTTTGTTGCCCAAGGATGTTGAATATGGAGTTCTATTGCCCAGTAATGCTCAGTATGGGCTGCTGTCACCCAATAATGCTAAATATGGGGTTCTATTGCCAAGTGATGCTCACTGTGAGGTTATGTTACCCAGTGATACTCAAGATGTGGTTCTGTTGCCCAGTGATGCTAAATATGGGGTTCTATTGCCAAGTGATGCTCAATATGGGATACTGTTACCCAATAAAGCTAAATGAGTGATTCTATTACCCAGTGATGCTCAATATGGGGTTCTGTTACCCAATGATGCTGAATATGGGGTTCTATTATCAAGTGATGCTCAATATGGGGTTCTGTTACCCAGTGATGCTAAATATGGGGTTCTATTACCCAATGATGCTGAATATGGGGTTCTGTTAACCAATGATGCTAAATATGGTGTTCTATATCCCCCAGTAATGCTCAATATGAGGCATTGTTACCCAGTAACACTAAATATGGGGTTTTATTACCCAGTGATGCTCAGTATGAGTTTTGTGTATTTTGTGTATCAGAATTATAACCCTTTGAGTCATAGACTCCTTTACAAAGGCTCTACATCAGGACAATATGACATTGCACAAGGAAAACATATCGAGGTATGACAGAAAACAAATACATAGCGTAAGGTGGAAACCCTGGATCAGAGTTACAGATGATGAAGGGTGTAGACCCTGTGTCAATGGATTAAACATAGATGGCCAAAGGAGCAACGAGAAGCTATACAAATTCAATCAATGATGCTAAATATGGGGTTCTATTATCCAGTAGTGCTCAGTATAAGGTACTGTTACCCAGTAATGCTAAATATGGGGTTCTATTACCCAGTGACATGCAGTATGGGGTACTGTTACCCAATGACACTAAATATAGATTTCTGTTACCTAGTAACACTCAATATGGGGTACTGTTACCCAATGACAATACATATGGGGTTCTATTACACAGTGACGCTCAATATGGGGTACTGTTACCCAGTGACACTAAATTGCAGTTCTTTTTACCCAGTTACATTAAATATGGGGTTCTTTTACCCAGTGACACTCAGTATGGGGTACTGTTACCCAGTAACACTAAAAACACAGTTATTTTACCCAGTTACATTAAATATGGGGGTTCTGTTACCCAGTGAAGCTAAATATTGGGTTCAGTTACCCAGTAACACTAAATATTGTGTTCTGTTACCCAGTGATGTTCAATATGGGGTTCTGTTACCCAATAATGCTAAATATGGGGTTCTGTTACCCAGCGATGTTCAATATGGGGCTCAGTTACCCAGTAACACTAAATATGGGGTTCTGTTCCTCAGTGGCACTCAATGTGCGGTTTGGTTACCCAATAACACTAAATATGGAGTTATTTTACCCAGTGGCACTTAATATGTGGTTCTGTTGCCCAGTGACACCCAGTATGGGGTTCTGTTACCCAGTGATGCTAAATATGGAGTTCTATTACCCAATGGCACTAAATACAGGATACTGTTACCCAATGACAGTAAATATGAGGTTCTATTACCCAGTGATGCTCAATATGGGGTTCTGTTACCCAGTGATGCTAAATATGGGGTTCTATTTCCCAGTAACACTCAGTAGGGGGTACTGTTACCCAGTGGCACTAAATATGGATTTCTATTACCCAGTGACACTCAGTATGGGGTACTGTTACCCAATGATACTAAATATGGGGTTATATTATCCAGTGACACTCAATATTCAATAAACATACCTCTCAGTATAAAAAGGCGGTGGCGAAAACTAACAGGATGCTGGGGTGTATTGCAAAGGGATTCAGTAGTAGGTGGAGTGAGGTTATTTTACCATTGTACAGGTCATTGGTGAGACCACATATCGAGTATGGGATGAGGTACTGGCATCCTTACCTTAAGAAGGACATCAGCATGCTGGAGGGGGTCAGAGGAGAGCAACCAAGATGATTGAGGGATTACAGGATAGGTCCTATGAGGAGAGGCTAAGAGCCCTGGAGATGTACTCCCTGGAAGAGAGGAGGCAGAGGAGTGCTATGCTAGAGACCTTCAAGTACATGAGGGGAATTAACAGAGTGAAAAGGGAGTGTCTCTTTAAAATGAATGACGACAGCACCACTAGGAGGTGTCACAAACCCACTCAGCAGGTCACGCCCTCTACTCTCAAAGTGCCAACCTCTGAGCACAGTCTTGTGAACAGTGTAACAGACAAGGTAACCTTCTTGTCTGTTTTGTGAGTTCAGATCAACCTTTGGTCTCAAGTTCTTGAGGGATTCAAACTGTTAACCTCTTGTTAGCATATCCAATGCACATGCTCAGATATAACTGTCTTCAGGGCCAGATATCTTTGCCTATGGGCACCTAACCAGGTGTACAGAGATGAACCCTTTAAACTTTAATAAAGACCTCATATTAAAACACTTCTCTTTCCAGTTTGGTATCACCATTCAAGCTTATGTCTATTGTCTGCTATAACCATGTACTTTTCTTACAAATAAAAAAAGAAGTCAAAGACAGACCGAGTAAGTTTAAAAAGAATTTTACTATAATAGATAATAATATGTAAAACACAACAATACAGAACTGTTATATCACAAGACATACAAATCTATTAAAAGAACAAGGTTTTAAACAGTGCAATTCCCACTACAGTACTTAGTTTCTAAATACTTGCTTAAAAGTGCTCCCAAGATGTTTCATGGTCAGAGTCTAAGTAAAAATGTGTCTCTGTGAAGTAAAACAGACTAAATTAAATGCTGGCTTTTACCTCACCTCTTTTTAAGAGGTCACCTAGCTCCTCTCTGTCAGGATATATGAAAATATATATCTTATACAAAAGTATTACATTCTGCAACTTCACCATAATTCATGTCCTTCAAGTGACACTTTGTTTGATCTCATGCTGTATCCTCCCTCACACAGGCTTCACAGGGACATTTACAACCTTGCACCCCTGTGTAACAACCTAGGTTCCCCTTCTAACATCATAAATCTTCTTTATGATTTCTCTCTTAACAAAATTAACTTAAACAAGTCTGCAATTAACTCAGAGAAACAGGATCCTTGATTAAAGTCTTCCATGAAACACATTGTCTCTAATAACTGAGTGTGTGTGAACTCACATGCTGTCAGCATTTCCTCATGGCTTCCCTCTCTCAGCTGAAATCTGGGGGGGGATAAGTGAGGTCACTCCTAGAGCATTTGATTTTCAGCAGGAGACATTTAGTAATATATTTTATATTAAAAAGAAATGATGCAGCACTCAGAACTGGCTGTCTACGTCACAGGGGGCACAGCCTAAAGTTGATAGGGAGGGAGATTCAGAAGGGATGTAAGGAATCATTTCAGTATGGAGAGGGTGGTGTCCTGCAGTGACCTGCCAGAGGAGGTAGTATCAGCAAGGATGGTGGGAGCATTCAGGAGACCCTGGGACAAGCACAAAGGGAACCCTTGGAATCAAAGAAGGGGAGAAGGGGGGAAGGGAGTGACATTTGTGGGGGCAGGGTCATTTGTGTAAATTGTAAGGCCAACCCTGCATCACTTACCAAGTAGACACAATAGACCAGGTGGTCTTCTTCTGCTGACTCTTTTTCTATGTTCATATGTTCATAAAATGGGGTTCTATTAACCAATTATGCTAAATATGGCGTCCATTACTCAGTGACACTCAGTATGGGGTTCTGTTACCCGATGACACTAAATAAGGAGTTGTATTACCTAGTGATGCTCAATATGGGGCACTGTTACCTGATGACACTAAATATGGGGTCCATTACTCAGTGGCACTCAGTACGGGGTTCTGTTACCTGATGACACTAAATATGGGGTCCATTACTCAGTGGCACTCAGTACGGGGTTCTGTTACCTGATGACACTAAATATGGGGTCCATTACTCAGTGGCACTCAGTACGGGGTTCTGTTACCTGATGACACTAAATATGGGGTCCATTACTCAGTAGCACTCAGTACGGGGTTCTGTTACCTGATGACGCTAAATAAGGAGTTGTATTACCTAGTGATGCTCAATATGGGGCACTGTTACCTGATGACACTAAATATGGGGTCCATTACTCAGTGACACTCAGTACGGGGTTCTGTTACCTGATGACACTAAATATGGGGTCCATTACTCAGTAGCACTCAGTACGGGGTTCTGTTACCCAATGGCACTCAGTATGGGGTTCTGTAGTCCAGTGAAACTCAATAGTGGGTTGTGTTACCCATTGATGCTAAAGATGCAGTTCTTTTACTCATTTGCATTAAATATGAGATTATATTACCCAGTGCCATGCAAAATTGGGCTCTGTTACCTAGTGACACTAAATACAGCAGTTCTTGTACTCAAGTTACTTTAAATATGGGGTTCTTCACCCTCATCATTCATTCTGGTTACATCTTCCGCTCTGATCTGGCACCATGTTGATATGTACAGTGGCATCCACTGGATCCAAAGCGTGATCCCTCCGTCACCCTGTGTACTGCTTTTGCTGGGAGGCTCACTCGTTCTAGTACTGACAAATCTATTTTTCTATCCATCATCTTCCAGAAGATATATTACTTTCAGTTTATGCCCAAGAAGAAAATGTGACCACCCACTGGCCTAATAGTATCAGGTTATAGCTAACCATGCAAGCGACCCTGGATTCAAGTACTGACTACATGCTGGAAAGCAACTGATGGCAGACACAGTGCTAAGTGTCTGTCTTGGATGCCTCCAACCTTTGGGAGGCTGGGAGGGTCCTGCCATTACATATCTGTCCTCTGGTCCAAAGGAAGGGGAGAGTGTCACATGAGCAGGGGCAGGAATATATGTCTCCAGACGTAGCTGGGGATCCTGCCATTGGTTCCACATAGGATGCATTGATTCAGTCCCATGCTGGCATATGTGTCAGTCAAAGTGTCAAGGAAGGGAAAATTATAATATGTGCAGGCATAAGTCATGTGGGCAGGAATAAATGTCTTCAGAAGGAGGTTGGGGTAGAATCTTGCCCTGAGTCCAATGTAAGACACTGAACACAGTGGCATCATAGGTTCAGTCCCATGCTGGTGAGTGTCAGTCAGAACGTGGTGCATGGGCTTTCTCTTAACCCACTTCATATCAGGTTGTGCCTCAGCAGGATAGGGGGTGGGACACATGAGCATGACCAGTAGGTGGAAACCAGGAAGAGTTCTTGCTGATGCATGCTGCTGCTTGCCTATTCCAGTTACTGTGCCTAGAACTCTGGGTACCCAAAGTGTCACTGGCCAAAACTCCAGGGGAGTCACAGGCCAGCGTATTCACGGTTGCAAACCCAGTCTGAGTCCACCAACATCTGGTCAACTGATTTGCATTGCAGCCTTGTTGCCAGGTAGAACCCCCGCTGAACCACAAAGCTAGATATCTGTGTCTGCCTGGCAGTTTTGGGTGGCAGCACAATGCAGAGTCTGTTAGCACCCTGAATTCATGCACCCCACCTACCAACTGTGACTGAGGACTGGGTCCCAGACATCCTGGTTCTGACTACCAAACTTTAGTTGGCTTGCTTCCCTGATTAATCAGTCTTTCTGCATGCTTGTCAGTCCCTAGCACTGAATCTGTCTTGTTTCCAACTCTTCAAAACAATGTTAAAGAAGACTGGACCATGGTTACAGTGAGAGGACAGCTGCTTATGCCACCAGTGGCCCAGGTTCAGGAATAAGTCTGGGATGGATGTCAGAGGGCCAGAGAGGGGAGAAGGATCAGGCATTTCAGAGGATGCTGTCCTCCTCTGCAGGGAAGGTAGCAGTCTCCACAACTCAACCATCCTCCTCTGCAGGGAGGGTAGCAGTCTCCACAACTCAACCATCCTCCTCTGTAGCGATGGTAGCAGTCTCCACAACTCAACCATCCTCCTCTGTAGGGATGGTAGCAGTCTCCGCAACTCAACCATCCTCCTCTGTAGGGATGGTAGCAGTCTCCACAACTCAACCATCCTCCTCTGCAGGGAGGGTAGCAGTCTCTGCAACTCAACCATCCTCCTCTGTAGGGATGGTAGCAGTCTCCACAACTCAACCATCCTCCTCTGCAGGGAGGGTAGCAGTCTCTGCAACTCAACCATCTTCCTCTGTAGGGATGGTAGCAGTCTCCACAACTCAATCATCCTCCTCTGCAGGGAGGGTAGCAGTCTCCACAACTCAACCATCTTCCTCTGTAGGGATGGTAGCAGTCTCTGCAACTCAACCATCCTCCTCTGCAGGGAGGGTGGCAATCTCCACAACTCAACCATCTTCCTCTGTAGGGATGGTAGCAGTCTTCGCAACTCAACCATCCTCCTCTGTAGAGATGGTAGCAGTCTCTGCAACTCAACCATCCTCCTCTGCAGGGAGGGTAGCAGTCCCTGCAATTCAACCATCCTCCTCTGCAGGGAGGGTGGCAGTCTCCACAACGCAACCATCCTCCTCTGCAGGGAGGGTAGCAGTTTCCACAACTCAACCATCCTCCTCTGCAGGGAGGGTAGCAGTCTCCACAACTCAACCATCCTCCTCTGTAGGGATGGTAGCAGTCTTCGCAACTCAACCATCCTCCTCCCTAGGGATGGTAGCAGTCTCTGCAACTCAACCATCCTCCTCTGCAGGGAGGGTAGCAGTCCCTGCAATTCAACCATCCTCCTCTGCAGGGAGGGTAGTAGTCTCCACAACCCAACCATCCTCCTCTGTAGGGATGGCAGCAGTCTTCGCAACTCAACCATCCTCCTCTGTAGGGATGGCAGCAGTCTCTGCAACTCAACCATCCTCCTCTGCAGGGAAGGTAGCAGTCCCTGCAATTCAACCATCCTCCTCTGCAGGGATGGTAGCAGTCTCCACAACTCAACCATCCTCCTCTGCAGGGAGGGTAGCAGTCTCCACAACTCAACCATCCTCCTCTGTAGGGATGGCAGCAGTCTCCACAACTCAACCATCCTCCTCTGCAGGGAGGGTAGCAGTCTCCACAACTCAACCATCCTCCTCTGCAGGGATGGTAGCAGTCTCCACAACTCAACCATCTTCCTCTGTAGGGATGGTAGCAGTCTCTGCAACTCAACCATCCTCCTCTGTAGGGATGGTAGCAGTCTCCACAACTCAACCATCCTCCTCTCTAGGGGTGGTAGCAGTCTCTACAACTCAATCATCCTCCTCTGCAAGGGTGGTAGCAGTCTCCACAACTCAAACATCCTCCTCTGTAGGGATGGTAGCAGTCTCCGAAACTCAACCATCCTCCTTTGTAGTGATGGTAACAGTTTCCACAACTCAACTATCCTCCTCTGTAGGGATGGTAGTAGTCTCCACAACTCAACCATCCTCCTCTGTAGGGATGGTAGCAGACTCCACAACTCAACTGCAACATTGGGTACTACAGGTTTCAGTGCAGCTGCTTGAGCCAAAGAATTGGCAGGGAGGATGCCAGCTGGCTCCAACTTGAATAATCATGCCCTAGGATGCAAACAAGTAATTAAGCCTGGGCTGTCAGTGTCCCATGGCAGGGAGCAAAAGCCCTAGGAACACAACGCAGGCACGCAGAATGATATACAAGGGCACTTTCAGGCCCTGACATGCCCACTGCCCTCCGCCTCCCAAAACTGAGTTGTTTGAGTGGGGAGTGTGTTGCCCAGCTCCCCATAGACCCCACCCTGCGGGGGGTGGGGTGGGGGGAGTCTAGAATAAGAGGATGGTGAGGTAAATGGCAGAGAAGGCATTGGCGGTGCTGGGATGTTGCCCAGATGGATAGGGGCTGCCATGGAAGAAAGGGGCAGAAGCAGAATGAAAAGAAAATGTAAAACAGTAGTACTGTGCTCTGTTAGGACATGAAATGTTCCTGGGAAAATCCTGCAATCTGACTGGTGGAGAACAGGGCTATAGCCAACTCAGCCTCTGACCCTGAACCCGGGTCATTGGCAGGGACTGCAACTTCAGGCATTTCCAACTGGGATTATTTTCACCATTACTACCATAAACATGGAGAGGGGAGACATTATAAAGAGAGAAATTGGCGTTTAAAAATAGTCTCCTGACTAGAATTATGCAGAAAATATTATATCTGCACTCCCTGGCTAGGACAATACTATGGATGGATTTTTCACACAGTCCTTGGCGAAAGGCCAGCCTTTCTGAAAGGTTCTGGAACACCCAGTCCATGCACAACAACAATGCTTGTTTCTGGTAAGCATCATGTTTAAAAATATCAAATGAATGAGAATTACTCGTGACTCAGAAATGGAACTCAAGAAGGAATTACATCTCACATGCTGTTTGACCCGACAGCTAGTGGCTACAAAAAAGGAAATTGGGAAATCTCTTGTAACTTTTACTCTCAGAGGTTACGGAGCACCTAGGGCTATCAGCTGTGTGTTGTGGCAGTCCCTAGCTGATGACCTACGGCTACGGAGCGCCTGCACTGAAGAGCGCCTCAGGTATGGCACATGAGCAGCCTGCAAGAACGTCTTTAGGGGGAGGGGTGTTCCGGTTTGGATTTGCAGAGCTATTTGCCTGGGGTTTGGTGGAACAGCGGGCTACTAACACCACGCTCTCCAAGGAGCACTGTTAAAGAGCACATTCCCCAAGCATTCTTTGGATGCTTGTTTCTTTGATGCTTCCCTGTAGCACATCCTATGATCTGTTGTCCTGCTCCCCTGGATTTCCACCTGCTGCTGCTTTGTCCTCCAGTTTAGCTGCCCTGTTGCGTCAGCCGCCTCCTTTTCCATGTTCTTCCCACTAGACTGTTGCTTGCTGCACTGTAGCAGATTCTGTCCACCTGCTGGCTCATTGGATGGCCACCTGTTGCCTTTCTGTGGCTTCCTCCTTCATTTGCTGTATTTCCAGGTTTTCGCTCTGTCTCTGGGGCACCTAGCTGGCTGATGTGGATTCCTGCCCTGCTTTTCGCCAGCTGCCTCTTTCTCCCTCATTCTGCTTGGCCTCAGCTGCTGCTGGTCAACTGTTTCTGCAAGCCTCTCCTCTGAGGCGTGACTCCCATTACCCTCAGCAGCCCCACTGCCCCCATGTTTGTGCCACTGCTTTGACCGTTGACTGCATGCCTATCGCCCCCCCCCACTGCCTTCTGCTTGGGGGATTTGCTGGTGGGCTGGTGTCCTTCCTGCACCTGATCTCACCTGCTGCCCTTTTTGTCTCTCTCTGACATGGAGGTCATCAATTCAGGCCATACTTTACCCTTTTGTGCTTTTGGGCCGTTGATACACTGCTTGCTTATGCATGATGCCCACCAGACTGCCCAGATTGTTGTCCAGTCCTCTTCTCGGGGCTCAGCACTCATACTTACTACCAATGCCCACATACCTTGCTTTTCTCACAGCCACATACATATATATATATATATGTATGTATGTACGTATATATTTTGCCATAAGCACTTTATTCACCAGTCCCTTCCTGGACCCCTTCTGCCCAGCCCTTTTACCCACCATCCCCAGGACTTACCTGGACTCCAAAGATCCCCCACAGATTTTGCCCATGGCAGGGTCAGATGGAGAGGAACCCCCCCCCCCAGCCTAGAGCACAATCCAGATGATGGAGCCAGTGCCTGGTTGATGGTGCGGTACCTGCGGCAGGCTGAGTAGCGTCATCCTGCCAGCAAGGTTTTTCTGCATTACTCCCTGTCCACCTCCCCTGATGTCGGGCATAGTCCCTACAGACCTCGACGTGCATCTGACGTCTCCTGCGTTAGAGACAAGCTATCTGGTCCACCCCAGGGGTTACCAGAGCAGCGGAACCCAACATCATCCCCCTCCAGGCTGGGAGGGGTACTGCGTGGCAGTGTTTCCTCAGTCCATGGGCCACCCAGCTGGCTCCCTGAGTTTGTTTCTGAATTCAGGTCAACCACGTGGGAGCATGTAGCAGTACCCAAAGGGCCGTCGGTTGGCCAGGCAACATCTATTTTCCTTTTTTTACCACAAACATATTTTTCCCCCAGGGCGTACGCTTCCACTAGTGCCTCCTTCCACTAGTGCCGAACCACTATTCCTGCTCATTGAGACACCACTTGCCAGCCATTCCAGGACCCTCAGGCCCACCCATGGCATGCTGCTGTTCTGCCCCCTGGCTTGTGTCCCAGGGCTGGGTATGCCTTCAGCAACTTTGGCATTTCTTTCCCATTGTCTATCTGGCCACCCACAGTGGAGGGGAACACCTGGGGTGATCACAGGATGTGGTGGCAGTGATAGTCTAATGGTGAGCAGGGAGAGTAGGCAGAAGTTTCATCTGCCTAGTGCTGCCTCAATTTTCCTCTAAAGTCCTGCCCTCCCACCATGAGTGTGTCATGTCATTGGGGGCCAGCATGGCAATGCACCTGACTGATGTCTGCACTCATTCCAACTTCCCTCAGAATGCTTTCCCTGCACCGCCACCTGTGGTCACACAGGTGGTGATAGAGCAGCAGACCCATGAGGCCCCTCTCCCCAGAGGAAGAGAGTGTCAGCTGGTGTGCTCAATTCTGCTCCCCCTGGCTGGCCCTCCAATGGCCTTGTCTTGTTCCCAAACCTGGGTCGTCGGTGTCACGAGCTGTAAGGCTACACTGCACTGGTGGGCCAGTCAACATATATTTTAATGAAGGAGGGAGTACAGAGTTCTAAACTAATGTAGTGTGCTACTATGTGGGGAGCAATAATGCTGGAAAAAGAGACTCACTACTGCACAGGATCCTGGGGGCCAGACAGTCAACACCTTTCCTCAAACAGAACGCTCTCATGACATTTTGTTAGGGTTGTAAACATTCACTGTGCAAGTACAGGCCTCAAAATACTAAAACCTGTATTGGGCTATTACAGTCCGAGACTTCCAAGCATCAAGTCAGCGAGACACAATGGCATCCGATGCCATGATGTTTCAAAGCACCCATGTAAACGTTGTGGCATCTGATGTGAATAGGTCTCGCTGAATCCATGCTAAATATGTGACTTGCTAATGACAAAATACAGATTTTAGTATTTTGAGACCTGCATCTGCACATAAAATATTTATAACACTAACAATGTCAGAGCCGGCCTGGTGGTGCAGAGGGTTGAGGTGCTGGTGCTTTACCTCGAGCCACGCCAGTGACCCAGGTTCGGGAATAGACTCAGGATGCTGGTGGCTGGCAGGGGAAGGAGAGGATTGAGCGTCCGTAGGACTGCTCTCCTCTCCTGGGGTGGGTACAGGGGTGGCGGCGCTCTGCAGTGGAGACCGGAGGCACTATAGACGCAACAACCTGTTCCATGTTCAGCCGGATGATGGCTGCCTGGCTGTCCGAGGCCATCGACATCCCACAGAGCCATCCATTCCAGCAGCTCCCTGGGACCAAGCATTGTGCTGGTCTGTCCCCTCGGCCAGTGCCTTTCCCCTCGGAGGAGGGGGACCTGCCCCGTGAAGGATTACATCGGGGTTACCTTGGGGGTCGGCTGCTATATGGAACGGTGGTTCGGGGGAGCGAGATGGGTCAGATTCAGCCTTGGCTCATGCCTGAAGGAGTGGCTGAGATGGAGCATGTAGGAGGGATAAAGAGATACTACAGAAAAAAAACAAAAAAACAATGTCAATGGAGTGTTATGTTTGAGGAGGGGTGCAGGTGCTGATTTTGTGCATTTATTACAATGACTTTTTGCCTTAAAATCGTCTTATGAACGTTGGAACAACACCCTCTCCATGTGGAACGAGGGCTTTTACACAGTAAAATGAGGGACTGACCCCATTTTGTAGGCCAGTTGAGAGGTACAAAGAAAGTATGTAAAACCAACCTTCCTTCCTCCCTCCCTTCCTTCCTTCCTTCCTTCCTTCTTTTTAATTTTATTTTTATTGAGTCAGACATTGTGACAGAAAGCAACCAGTACAGTGCTCTACAGGTATTCAATAGCACATCTTATACAGAAAAACTGTCTGACATAAAAAAAAAAAAAAAAAAAACATGGAATATTTATATTATATTAACTGGTTGGTGACGATTATAACTTGCAGGCAGAACCTCACAAACTCCGTTATACATACGTGTGAGTAATGGCCCCTGTATAACGGAGTTTGATTAGACACCTTTCACTAAAGTTATAAAACTGCCTCCTATGCCAGCTGAACTGCTTTCTCACTCTTTGTCCTTGCACTGCCAGGTCCCTCGCACTGCCTCACTGAAACCGCCAGCACAAATGACAGAATTCCTTCATGAAAAATGTAAAATAGGGCAGCATTTCTCACAGTACATTTTCAGCACAGAAAACATTTTCAT
Source organism: Neoceratodus forsteri (assembly GCA_016271365.2). NCBI lineage: Eukaryota > Metazoa > Chordata > Ceratodontiformes > Ceratodontidae > Neoceratodus > Neoceratodus forsteri. Next base: position 38,851,668 of record JADMNL010000026.1, on the reverse strand, counting down.
TTTTAGGCAGAGCACTGCAGCTTGTGTGTATTAACTTGCACTGTAGTAAGGTGACCACGACGTGACTTAAGGGTACCAGGGGCTTAAAACTCACCACTCAGTGGACGTGGCAGTACTATTGTGAAAGGTTGCTGTTGAAAGTGTTGGGCAGCAGACACCATAACTTGCACAGCCGTACTACTTGGAACAGTAGCCACACCAAGAAATAGATATTTGCTATTTTTTTGTTATCACTGGGCTGGAAGTATAGCCTAGAGGTTGGAGTAATGAGCTGTGAATGAGCTTGGTGCATCCAGCAGACCTGACCTGGGTTTGATTCTCACAACCTCCGCTTGCATACTGTGTGACTCTGAGCAAGTCACTTAACTGCCCAGTGCTCCCAGGTTGCCTCTGAAAACAGGCACTTGTGCCTAGTGGGCCTTAACCGGTTACCAAACACTAAAATAAAAATTAGCCTAGCCAAGCAATAAATATTTGCTGGGGTGGGGGGGTTGTCCTGGAAGTTGTAGTTTCCTAGTATGCACTAGAAATAAAAATGTGTTAGTCCAGTCAACAATGTAGAGAAAAAAACCAACAAATATGTTGCAAGTGATACCTTTTATTGGACTAACAAAATTATTTCTAAGACTAGCTTTCGAGAGATGAAACCCTCTTCCTCAGATCAAAGTGGAAAAAGGAGCTAGTATGCACTAGGAACTACAAACAATGTCTGGGTCCTGTAAGAAAAGTGTTAACTTAAAAAAAACAAATGAACCAGTTAATATAAAAAATAAAACATGGGAACATGTCTAAACCTGGATTTTATGCACACTCTCAGTGTGCATAAAATCCTTGTTATACACACTTCCCCATGCATTATTCCATACATTAATCTTATTACAGTAAAAGCATACTGAGAACCCAAAGTATAAAACTATGCAGACTATGGGAGGGCTTTAAGCCTGTGGTTCGATGGACAGAGCAACAAACGTCACTCCTCCATCGAGCTTAAAAACATCAACATCCTGGGCTTACCAGGATTCTTTTTCGTCGCCCACCATCCACCCCTCCTCCTCCAGCGGTTCATCTCTCTTCCCCGTGGGCTTCTTCCTAACCTACCTTTAGCCGACTCATTCATTCCCAGCACCTGTAGGGGGGAACCCTCCTCTAGGGTTCCTTGCGTCGTAACCCTACAGGGTGGTATATCCCACGGACAGAGAGGCGGAAAGCCACAAAGCAAATCAAGTTACACAAGCATCATCTCATATTATCTCATTCAGTTGCATAAGCACATCGAACCTAGTGTTTTGATATTTTGCAGAAACCTAAACCATTCTAAATGACGGTGATCTCTAACCCTTCCAGAAGCCTATGACTGGAATTGAGGGACAAATGAGTCATTTACTGACATAATGTAAAGGACCCATCCTCACTATCTGGTCTAGCAGGGATGCTAATTACTATTCTTTCCATGTGATAGATGTCTGTAAGAATCTGTGCCAGAAGAATTCCACAGTAGGTAGTTGTTGCTGCCACCATAAGCTTGTAATATATAGGAATACCAGAGAACCCTTCTTTCCTTCTCTTCCCTCCTACAGTACCCGCCTCCCTACATTCCCTTCCCTCCCAACAACTGTTTATTCTCCTTCTGTCAGAGTCACTTTAGGAGGTGGGGTGAGGGACAGCTCAAAGATGAGATAATAATGAAGCGGGTGCGGCTGGGCTGGGAGATTTGTTTTGAAGCTGAGTGAATTGTTTCCTCAAAGCAAAATTCTTGTGCAGGTGGCAAAACAAAACATACAGGTTTAGGGTCACCTGTGGTTTCTGACCTTCAGATGAAGCAATTCAGGAAAAATCAAAGCTGGTAATCATAAAGCAGCCCTAACAACACCCACAGGTAACCAGTGTTACATGTTAATCGACTACTAATCCAGTTTGCTATTCTGCCCAGTGCTGAAAATTGTAAAGTTTCACTGGAGAATCCCAGCACCTTTATGTAAGATCAAACATACTTAACAAGGGTCTGGGAGTGCCAGCTCATCGGCGCAGCAGTTGGATTTCTGCTTGCGACACAGCGGCCGGGTTCAAGCGGACTCAGGTTGCTGGAAACCATCCGGGAGGAGAAGTCTTGAGCATCCTCGACTGCTCACCTTCTCCGGGGAGAGGGGATGTGGCTTGCTTCTGCTGCCTCCTGGTGGAGGCCGCGAGTGTGACAGTCCAAGTGAGCCCCACTGTACACAGGGCGTGGTGGACATCGGCATTCACCTAGAAGTCTGTGGCACACCTTGCCCCCCCGGGGAGAAAACGTGGAAACTCGGCTCCCTGGTTGGCTGGATGATGGCTGCCGGCTCCTGCCGACTCGAGTGCCCTGATAACCTGGAATCCACCTCAGCAGCGCCCGGGGACTGATCGTAGAGCACGCTGGTTGCCCCTCCTGGCGCCTTCCCCGTTGGAGGAGAGGGACCTGTACGGTGAAAGGGACAGACCAGGCCACCCCTGGGATGGTTGCAATTTGAGGTGAGTGGAAGGGGGTTGAGGAGGTCCTTGAGCAGACGGAAGGAGAGGCGGGCCAGGGGAGCAAGTAAGCAGCAAAAAACACAAGGGTCTGGGAAATGTTTTCTCATTATGTATTGCATTGCTACACTTTATTTCGTCAGGTTTGGGGTACCTTTTAGAGAGAAGCCACCTCCCCCCACTCACCACTGCACCCTCTACTCCTCCCTTTCCCTAATTCCTCTACCTGCTAGGCACCATATCCATAGCCTTACTTTCATTTCCAAATACTGGTTTGGAACCCTCCCCCTTACCTCAGCTTCTGACTGTCCCCAGTTTGTTCCTCTACGTACTCCCTCCAATCCAGGGATGCTCATACGTTCTCCTCCCCTATCCACGCACTTGCTCTGGCAAGGCTGCTTTCTCTTGCCATCTCCCACACCTCTGGAATCAACTCCCCCGGGGCACTCGCCACTCCCCCACCCTCTCCGCCCTTAAATCCCTGCTCTGAGCTGCCCCCACCACTATATGCTCACGTTTTTCCTGTCCTTCACAGGCAACGACCTACAGCCTTCCCAGTCTAGTACCACCTCCTCATAAATTCCTATACCTTTCCTTACTACCAAGGCCTCACTGACACCTGACCTGAATCCTCCTGTCTAACTCCTCTATTATATTCCCATATTGGTCTCCCACACTATTTTATTTTTCTAGTCTTTCTAGTGCTCTCTCACTCCCCACACTGCACTGCGTTACTCATATCTTGATTTAATAAATCTGTTGCCCCTGTATATATTTTGCTTGCATTTTGTGGTACATTATCCAATCCAGTAATGTGCTGTACATATTTATTACCTGTAACTGGGATGTACATTATCTAAACTTGTATTGTACATAATCAAACCATTTTCTGCTACTACTGTACTGTATATATATCTTGCTTGTTATGCTATGTATTCATCTGTATCTTTTCTCCTCTGTACTGTATGGTTTTACTGTACTTTATGAATGCTTTTACCACTGTATTGTCCCCTACCCCTGGGCTGCACCTGGAAACGAGCCCCGGCTCAGTGTGCGGAAGGAAGGAAGGAAGGAAGGATCCGTCCTCAGTCTGCTCCTGGAAATAAGCCATGCTTTTAATTTAACTCCGAAAAATGAGTCCCCTGAGGTTACCCCCCCCTTCCCCCCATTTCCACAACTGACTTTGCCTAGAAGAAAAACTTTTTTTTTAAATTTAGGATATGTTGTTGAATTTTCAAGCACACACAACATAACAAGAACATTACAGTACTACACAAGGACAAAACCTACAGTAACTTTGCAAACATGTCAAACATGTATTCTCCCCCTCCCTGGCACTGGCCAGGGTAATGAATGAGAAGAAAGCATTGATTGGCAGTTTTATGGATGAAAGTGCTTATCAGCTGCAAACATGCATAGCACTTGGCAAAGACTGATTAGCAAAATTAAAAATAAAATATTGTACTTTCCATGTAGTCTCTTGTGCTATGGAGTCACTTAGAAAAATGATTAGTGATCTACACAGCACGGGGTCATTATGTCACAATACATAATGCCGCGAGCCAGCACTATCGGCGCTCGCGTTAATGCCATGTCTTTGTTTGGTGGGGTTGCCTCTGTCTGAACCCCTCCACTAAAGATCTCAACTCCAGGGGTCCAACCTGGGAGCTACAGGTCTGGGTTTCGCCATCATGCCGTACGCTATTAAGCGTGTGACATTATGACCCAGTACAGTCTAACTAATGCTATATATTTCTGGAAATGGTTAGCATTACCTCCTATTCCTAGTAGAATCTTGTTGTGCTATACCTGCTGTTTAATACCCATACTGACACTTCAACAATATGCAGGTTGATGCACCCAAGAAGTCCAGCATCTCTTAGTCCGTATGATGTAAGTAGTCAAACTCATAGTTACTTTCCCAGTGCAAAGCGGTATGGTGGGGCAGCAGCCCCCCAACCCTTCTTCAGTGCTATTTCCATTACATAATCATAGGGGAAAGACTTGAGGAGGCTAACATGAACAGTAAGGCAAGTCCAACATAGGAGTAAGAACACAGCACGGGCTCACCATGAGATCCTGGGCAAGTCATTTGGCCTCACAATGCTTCTGTCCTCCCAGAAGTCAATCCCATGAGGTCGGAGCAGCACTTCCTCAATCACACTGCCAAATGTAAACTTCGGCTACAACTAAGTGTGGTCTAGTGGTTAGAACAGCAGATTGGGAACAGGGAGACTGCAGGTTCAAACCCCACTAGTGGCAAATACTCACTGTGTGACCTTGGGCACATCACTTAACCTCCTAGTGCTGCAGTCCAGCCAGCAACAAGCATTAGTACAAAAATGAGATACTGCATCCCATATGGGCTATCCAATGGAAAATAAATTGTTGGAAAAAAAAAAAATCACTTTGCAACCAGTTTCTCAGGACCACAGATGTCCTAGGTCCTAGGTGACAGCTGCTTAATGTCAGCAATACAGAGCATACAGCTGTGCACATTACAGTTATGGAAGAGGGTAGCCTAGCAATTTCATATACAGTAGTTCAAAACAAAGGGGAAACATCAGATAACAGAGCCTGGCTTGTGAGATAAAAACAATCTGCATTCTGTGCTTAAGTGGAACTCAGCTTTTCATCTCGACCCCACCTCCGAATTAAATAGAAGTCAAGGCACAGTGAGCAATAACCAGGACTCTTAGGCATGAAGGGGTTTAACACTTGAGGTTCCACAAATGGGCCCTGGCAGAGTTCCAGAGGTAAACAGTTATGGACGATGCGTACTAGTACTTTTTTTTGTTCAACATTTATTTACCCAGTGTAGCTGCTCTTAGAAGCAAGATCTCTTTTTCAATGGTTCTACCATCCTCAGTTTTTACAGCTGGGAGGACCGAAACAAGGAGGTAAAATGACTTGCTCAGAGCCACATAAGGAGCCTGGGCTTTGCCACACTGGCCCAGCCAGACTACCCACTGCACAAAGAAAGCCATCGATGAGAGACCTGCCTGGAGATCAGCCCCCTGCTCATGCTTTGTGTCTGTGCTATAACCACGGATCCACACTGCCACCCCACACCCCCACCTCCACCCCCAACCCCACAGAAGAACCATACTACTCCCCGACCCCAAAAAAAGGGAAAGGAATTTGCTTTCATACAGCACCTTTCATAGAAAGTGCAGCCCAAAGCATTTTACAGTCCAATACAGGAAGGGCAGAAATTATTGTTACAATTTCAGGTGCACCGGGAGATTCAAACAGCACAGAGCTAGGTCTGAGAGAAATTAAAGGGAGCTTAAGCGACTTGCTGAGGGTCACATAGTGTGCTAGTGGTGTTTGTGGGATTCAAATGTGGGTCTCCTGGATCACAGCTGCGCACTCTAACCACAAGGCCAAACTGCTTGTGCAAAAGGTCAGCCTCTTTGCTCCACTCATGTTCTTTTCAAGGCAACCTTTAGCTGAGTAACACTGTTTGGCTCTAGATTATAGAGATAGCCCAACCTTTGAAAATGATGGCCCGGATACTTTCTATCACATTAGAAAGGCATGAAGGGTTCGGTGGTTAGAGCACTGAACTGTGAAACAGGAGAGCCCAGGTTTGAATCTCCCCACATACACTGATCTACTTGGTGACCCTGAGCAAGTGACTCGATGTTCCCATACTTTACAGCTTCCAGGCCCACTGGGAATAAGGTGAGACAGTCTCAGAGTTGCTATTCTGGGTAAATGACCAGCTGAGATACAGCATTTCATTTATAGTGGGGTCTTGCTTCTAGGACCACCAGAGCAGGAAGGCAGTGTAGCCTCGTGGTTAGAGGGCAGAGCTGTGAACCAGAAGGTTCCAGTTCCATCACTGCCCCTTACTGTGTGACCCCAACAAGGTCATTTAACCCCTGTGCTTAAAGTGAGTTTGTTACATTTGACAAAACTGAAAAACAATATTTATGCAAAGTTTACCTTTTTTTTTTCCGTCATTATTCCAAAGTACATATGAAAGATGACCCCTTGGTTTCAAGGTATAGAAATAGTACGTACAGATACAGTTTAATATAGGATCATTCTTTTGTTATCCCTTGCTACACATAGCTGGGGAGACTTCCAAACTGCAATTAGCAGTTACACAAAGTAATGACATTGAAGGCTAACTGTGACCTTGACCGTGCCCCAAAAATGTAAGTCCAATAATATCGCAGGGTGAAGCACTCAAAAAAGGTTACCAGAGACTTTGTTGTAGTCCACGAAACCAGCAATAATTGGGTGTTACCCAACGATATGGGACCCAAGAGAGTACTCATCTACTTTCACTGAAAATTCAATTGCTAAGACAAAACAAGATATGTAGTGAACATCTTAAGAACACACCCACGCACCTGGTAACTTAGTGCAGTGCAACAAAGGTATTCAAGACAGGCACATAAACTGAGAATGCCCCACACTGCCATGTGTTACTTCATGTGCAAGGATCAGTGCATACATGGTTATGGCCATAATGGTGCATCCGGCATCCGCCGTGAAAACCAGATCACCTAGGAAACAATTGTAACCCCCCCCCCACAAATGGGGTTTCCCAAAAAGTCTTCCTTGAGCTTGCCTAAATGCTCACTGCCAGGCTGGTGTCCTGCGTTTTAGCAGTTTAAATGTATTGCCAGAGAGTGCCTGTATAGCCTCTGTGGTACTGTCTCTTTAAGAGCTGCCTGGATTGTAGTCTTAATTAATCTGGGAGGGGCTGAGTGTTTCTATGCTCAAGTCCCGCCTGGGCTGTCAGATAATTGCTCCGTTCTGCCGTCGCTACTTGTGCAGAGGGAGCTCTGTTAGAAGATGTACTTGTTTGCCGATCATTTATTACAATAGTAATAATATTGCAGTTTGTCTAGCCTGCCTTCCTTGCAGCATGCACATTTCTGTTTATCTCCACCATCTTGGTCCTGGACTGCTGAAATGGGCCAATCAGTACCTTTGGGGACTCTAAAATGGAGCCTGTCCCCAGGGGTCTTGTGGGAGCAAAATTCTGTAGGAATTGTAGTTTGGGGCTTTTGGCACCTAAATGAACCTTGAGGAGGAGCACTTGTTGTGACTGACAGAGGAATCGGCCAACCAAACCTTTTGGATCCTGGGGAAAGTCCCAGACTGCTTGCAGTTTCATTTCAGTCTGAATTGGGAAGTGAAAGTGGCAACAGCCCCTGTGTAATTTGTACAAGAGAACTGTGAAAGGGCTGTGTTTTGGCCTGCCTGTCTGCTTGCTGTCCCTGAGAGGGAAAATAGAGCCTATTCAGACTGAATCCAAGTTGTGAGAACAATTTAAGCCACTGAACTGTGACCAGGCTTTAACCTGAAGAAGACCGAAGAGTTGCTGAATGCGATCGGCCTGTCAGAATTTCAAGCCACCTTTAAACTCCCAGTTTGTGCAGAGACTCTGTAGTTGCGACTGGATAGCAATCTGCCTGGTACAGTAGAATTTCTTACATGTAAATGTGCTGTGTGCTGTTAGTGGGTGGCGATTTGGTTCCCCATTGTGTGCTGAACTGTGTTCTGCTTGCTGGAGGCCGCATCCAGCTCCCACAGACTGAATCCATATTCATCTCCATTGGTCATGGGCTTTGCCACACTGGCCCAGCCAGACTACCTACTGCACAAAGAAAGCCATCGATGAGAGACCTGCCTGGGGATCAGCCCCCTGCTCACGCTTTGTGTCTGTGCTATAACCACGGATCCACACTGCCAGCCCCCACCCCCACAGAAGAACCACACTACTCCCCAACCCCAAAAAAAGGGAAAGGAATTTGCTTTCATACAGCACCTTTCATAGAAAGTGCAGCCCAAAGCATTTTACAATCCAATACAGGAAGGGCAGATAATTATTGTTACCATTTCAGGTGCACCGGGAGATTCAAACAGCACAGAGCTAGGTCTGAGAGAAATTAAAGGGAGTTTAAGCGACTTGCTGAGGGTCACACAGTGTGCTTGTGGGGTTTGTGGGATTCAAATGTGGGTCTCCTGGATCACAGCTGCGCACTCTAACCACAAGGCCAAACTGCTTGTGCAAAAGGTCAGCCTCCTTGCTCCACTCGTGTTCTTTTCAAGGCAACCTTTAGCAGAGTAACACTGTTTAGCTCTAGATTATAGAGATAGCCCAACCTTTGAAAATGATGGCCCGGGTATTTTCTATCACATTAGAAAGGCAGGAAGAGTTCAGTGGTTAGAGCACTGAACTGTGAAACAGGACAGCCCAGGTTTGAATCTCCCCACATACACTGATATACCTGGTGACCTTGAGTAAGTAACTCGATGTCCCCATACTTTGCAGCTTCCAGCCCCACTGGGAACAAGATGCGACAGTCTCAGAGTTGCTATTCTGGGTAAATGACCAGCTAAGATACAGCATTTCATTTATAGTGGGGTCTTGCTTCTAGGACTACCAGAAGCAGGAAGGCAGTGTAGCCTCGTGGTTAGAGGGCAGAGCTGTGAACCAGAAGGTTCCAGTCCCATCACTACCCCTTACTGTGTGACCCCAACAAGGTCATTTAACCCCTGTGCTTAAAGTGAGTTTGTTACATTTGACAAAACTGAAAAACAATATTTATGCAGAGTTTACCTTTTTTTTTTCCCCGGTCGTTATTCCAAAGTATATATGAAAGATGACCCCTTGGTTTCAAGGTATAGAAATAGCACATACAGATACAGTTTAATATAGGATCATTCTTTTGTTGTCCCTTGTTACACATAGCTGGGGAGACTTCCAAACTGCAATTAGCAGTTACACAAAGTAGTGACATTGAAGGCTAACTGTGACCTTGACCGTGCCCCAAAATTGTAAGTCCAATATCTCAGGGTGAAGCACCCAAAAAAGGCTACCAGAGACTTTGTTGTAGTCCACGAAACCAGCAATAATTGGGTGTTACCCAATGATATGGGACCCAAGAGAGTGCTCATCTACTTTCACTGAAAATTCAATTGCTAAGACAAAACAAGATATATAGTGAACATTTTAATAACACACCCATGTACCTGGTAACTTAGTGCAGTTCAACAAAGGTATTCAAGACAGGCACATAAACTGAGAGCACTTCATACTGCCATGCGTTACTTCATGTGCAAGGATCAGTGCATACATGGTTATGGCCATAATGGTGCATCCGGCATCTGCCGTGAAAACCAGGTCACCTAGGAAATAACTGTAACCCCCCCACAAATGGGGGTTCCCGAAAAGTCTTCCTTGAGCTTGCCTAAATGCTCACTGCCAGGCTGGTGTCCCGCATTTTAGCAGTTTAAATGTATTGCCAGAGAGTGCCTGTACAGCCTGTGTGTACTGTCTCTTTAAGAGCTGCCTGGATTGTAGTCATAATTAATCTGGGAGGGGGCTGAGTGCTTCTATGCTCAAGTCCTGCCCGGGCTGTCAGATAATTGCTCCGTTGTGCTGTCGCTACTTGTGCAGAGGGAGCTCTGTTAGAAGGTGTACTTGTTTGCTGATCATTTATTAGAATAGTAATAATATTGCAGTTTGTCTAGCCTGCCTTCTTTGCAGCATGGACATTTCTGTTTATCTCCACCATCTTGGTCCTGGACTGCTGAAATGGGCCAATCAGTACCTATGGGGACTCTAAAATGGAGCCTGTCCCCAGAGGCTTTGTGGGAGCAAAATTCTGTAGAAATTGTAGTTTGGGGCTTTTGGCGCCTAAATGAACCTGGAGGAGGAGTCCTTGTTGTGACTGACAGAGGAATCAGCCAACCGAACCTTTTGGATCCTGGGGAAAGTCCCAGACTGCTTGCAATTTCAGGTCAGTCTGAATTGGGAAGTGAATGTGGTAACAGCCCCTGTGTAATTTGCACAGGAGAACTGTGAAAGGGCTATGTTTTGGCCTGCCTGTCTGCCTGCTGTCCCTGAGAGGGAAAATAGAGCCTATTTGGACTGAATCCGAGTTGTGAGAACGATTTAAGCCACTGAACTGTGACCAGGCTTTAACGTGAAGAAGACCGAAGAGTTGCTGAATGCGATCGGCCTGTCAGGATTTCCAGTCACTTCTGAACTCCCAGTTTGTGCAGAGACTCTTTAATTGCGACGGGATAGCAATCTGCCTGGTACAGTAGAATTTCTTACATGTAAATGTGTTGTGTACTGTTAGTGGGTCGTGATTTGGTTCCCCACTGTGTGCTGAACTGTGTTCTGCTTGCTGGAGGCTGCATCCAGCTCCCACGGACTGAATCCATATTCATCTCCATTGGGCCTGGGCTTTGCCACACTCGCCCAGCCAGACTACCCACTGCACAAAGAAAGCCATCGATGAGAGACCTGCCTGGGGATCAGCCCCCTGCTCACGCTTTGAACAGGAATGACGCCTCGGTGATTCGTGTGGGCCCTGCTTCTCCTGGCACTGCAGCTCAACAACCTGCAGTCTCAATTTCATCCTGCCTGTGTCCTGCATTGGGTATCATGAGTAGACATCAGGGTAGCTCCCTGCAACAACAGCTAAATCTAAAGTGTTGTCATCTGATTGCTTTGTTGTCTTTTCCGTCACAAACTGAGCCCTCCGGCTTCGGATTACAAATAGTGTGTGTTGTGCATGTTGCTTTCTTCCATCACAGGGCCACAACTAGTTGTGAGCCGGCCTACCCCAGACAACGATCCTGGCTAGCCCATCGTCTTCCTACCTGGGTACCCAGAGTGTATGACTGTGTAGGGACTCTGAAGTGCATGCATAACTGTCTGATTGATATCGCCTTTAAGCAAATCAACCTCACTACGCCCCTCCCTTGTTCAAGTCCCGTGAATAAATCAGATCTGACTTTTTGCATTTAACCTGACTGTGGTTCCAGTCTATGCCAAGAGTATTGTACTGTTGCTATTTGCTGTGCATAACCTTGTTTTACAGGGGGTCCCCAGGGTCAAGCTAGAGGAACCAGCCCTGGTGGTAAGTGCAAACAGTGTGGGTAATTGCATGGTGAATAGGGGTCATTGTGAAAGCGATTATTGTATATTGTTCAGGCCACTAGAAGGGAAAGAGAAGGGTTACAGTGTCCCGGAGGGCTGTTCCCAGGTTAGCTTGACCACTAACAACCCTGACCTCCAGGTGGAGGCACCTGTTTCAGTACCCAGGCCCCTTAACCTGCTACTAGCCAAGCAGGCAGGGGTAGTAGCCCTTGGGATAGCGCCACTTGGGGTTACACAATGTTCAGATAAAAAAAAGGCCCGCAATTCCTGGCACCCAAATATCAGTACACAACCCCCAATAACCTGCCAAATAAGTAACACAACAGTAAACTCGGGCAACAGCTTACAACAAGAACTGAATGAACTATATTGGTTTGTGCAGTAAAGTTAAACACGATTGAACAGTATACCAACTGTTAACCTCCCTGCTCAGTCCCCCTCATTGTGGCCCCTGTCTGCTTCGTTTGCAGCAGTCTTCTTTCACATTTAGTTACTCTTTCCCTTGCCTCCACAGGTTTGTTAAACAGACTTCACCTGCGTAGGCAATTTTTAATTTTGCAGGAAGCTGTAAGGAGTGTGAAATGCCTAGTTCTTTCAATCCTGTATGAATGGCATCAACAACCTTCCTGCATTGTCTCATGGCAAAGCTAAAGTCTGGAAAGCTGAATATGCAAGTATTGTCTGTGAGCTGGAGTTGCCTCTTTGCCTTGGCTGCCTGCAGTACTTTGCCTTTTACGTAGGGTCCAGCTGTAACAATTACAATTGTCCTGGGCTGCTCTTGATCTGCCGGTTTCCTTCTAGGGTAAACTCTGTAACTGAAAATAAGTCAGACTAAATCAAGGTCTAGGAGTGATTTCAAAAGATCCATCACATACAGTACTATATTTCGTCCCTTTGACTCCTGCGGGATTCCTACAAGACGAATGTTGGCCAGTCAAGCCTCATTTTGCAGTTGTCCCAAGCAAAGGTGCAGGGTTTTATTTTCATTAATTATCCCCGATGTTGCGGCCACTGACTTGTCCACCACTTCCTTAGCTAAGTGGGCCTCAGTAGACACCAGCTCCACTTCTCTGTCTAGTACTGTGACTCTGTTATTGAAAGAGTCGAGTTTTTTAGGTCTTTGACACACTTTTCCAGGTTTTTAATTGCTGTGAGGACAGCATTAATCAGAGGTCCTGCTCCCACTCCAATGCCATCATCTAAGCCACCCTTCTCTGTTGCCTCATGCTGGTTACCTTGTTTTCCTTTCCTGGGGTCACAATTTGACCTACCGTCGAAATAGTGTTTACCTTGAAATGATCCCTTCATTTCCTGGCCCTCTCCCTTACCTCCTGCCTCCCACACCTCCCCACCTTTCAGGACCATAATGCCTGAGAATGAGTCCCAGGCTTGAACCCATTTATAGACCCAGCCTTCACCACCTCTTTGGGTAGTCTATTCCATTTTTCCACCACCCTCATGGGCGAAGAATTTCCTAATGTCCCTTTTTAATTCTCCCCCAACTAGTCTCCATGCATGCCCTTGATTCACCGTATTTCTGTCCTGTCCTCCCTGCCAACTTTGTTTACAGCCCTCAGGAACTTGCAAGTCTCTGTCATATTCCTCATCTCTCTACTGGCCCCCATAGAAACATAGAATTTGAGGCAGATGAGGACTGCTTGGTCCACCCACTCTACCCATTTTTCCCTGCTTATACTGTCGCCGCAGACCCTACTTGCTCTCCAGCTTCCTCCCTCCCCCTGCTTCCCAGCTAAGATTCTCTCATGCCTCTCCCAGGCATGCTTGAAGTCCCCCCCACTGTTTTCACCCGCCACTACCTCTGCTGGAAGACTGTTCCAGTCATCCACCACTCTTTCATTGAAAAAGTACTTCCTTACATCTCTTCTAAATCCCCCCCTTTCTGGCTTCATTGCATGCCACTTAGGTCTTGTGTACCTTCTTCTCTGAAAAATACTCTCCTCCTGTACTTTATTCAACCCCATGAGGTATTTATGTAAGCAATACTGCCTGACATGGTGGGTGATACTGGGATATACCAGATACCCTAGGAGCATATTGAAGCCTGACATTGCAGGTGGAGGGCCTTATAGCCTCTGGACGGTCTGATGTATCCCAATACCACCCACCCTATTGGGCATTATCGCACTTAGGAAATGGGCTACATGTGACATTTCTATGTACTGTATGTAAAAATAAGAACAAAATACATAAAAAAATTATTAGAAATCAATTGACAGTCTTTTTTTGTTAAAGTAGTCCCTCTTCTGGTATACTTGCCAATAGAGGGCACTGCCATACTTAACTGTAGTTTTGTTTACTGACCAGTGTTTCCCTTTCCTTCATTGTTAAGCCCTGTCCCCTGCACACTCACAGGTGCTGTTTATTTATTGATATTTTTTCTTTCCTTTACATTCAGGAGTTTGCATTGTGTAACCAAGTCACATAACGAGGCAGAGTGCAGTGGGCAGATAGAGTGCGATCGGGTGGAGGAACATTTTAGCATGGTAACAGTTGTAAAGGTGATGTTGCTGTTTCTTTTCTGTGTTTGGGTCGAGCATGGCTGCAGTTAAAATAAGCTGGGCTGTCTCACACTAGCACTGAGTAAGACACGTGCTAGCGCTACTAACAGGCAAGTAGTTTAAAGTGAGAAAAATGTGTTTTTTTTAAAGGGGAACAATGTTATTAAAGGATGTCACTCTGTGGCACATTAATGGCGAGCTTGCTCTTCTGGTTTGTGTGTCATGTTCAGTAACCTATTATGGGGGGGGGGCGTCGCTAGCTAAGCAAGCAGATTAAATGGTGGCCATGGGCACGAAGATATGGTTAGGTAAGTGAGCACTGCCAGCTGGGACTTGTTTTTCAGTGAGCATTGTTGAAAAATAAATGTATGCTTGAACAGGGCTCTTCTCCAGTCAGCATACAGTATTTTTCAAGCCCATTTTCTAAAGGTTTCTATCATGCCCCCCACCCCCCCCGGGTGTGCATATTTAGATCCCTCAGTCTGTCTCCATAGGGCTTATGATACATAGAAACATAGAAGTTGTCAGCAGATAAGGACCTTCTGGCCCACCTAGTCTGCTCTTCGCTCCTACACCATTTTAGTTGCTCTGTCTGGACAGCCTCCACCCTATCCCAAAGAGTACACAGTTAGGTCTGCGCATCTTTCCTTGTATGTTTTGCCATGCTGACCCAGAATCATACTGGTGACCCTCCACTGCACTGTCTCCAGCCTGCCCCCATCCTTCCTCAGATGTGGTGGACTCCAGAACTGAGCACAGTACTCCAGGTGGGGCCTCCCCACTGCTTTTATATTTTCAGAAGGAATATTTTTATAGCTAAAATTATTATGGTTGCATTTGTATGTAACCTCCCTACAAATGGGGGTTCCCAAAAGTCTTCCTTGAGCTTGCCTAAATGCCCACTGCCGGGCTGGTGTTCTGTGTCCTAACGATTTAAAAGTGTTTGCATGTGAGTGCCCTGTTGGCCTTCATGCCTGGCTCTTTAAGAGATGCCTATTTTGTGGTGTAAAATTAATCTGGGTAGGGGCCAAGTAGTTTCAGGCTCAAGTCCCGCCCTGGCTGCGGTCTTATCGCTCCATTTCTGCCATCACTAATTGCGCAACGGGAGCCCTGCTAGGAACTGTGACTGTTTATCTGTTTTAATAATAATAATATTGTAGTTTGTCTAACCTGCCTTCCTTTGCAGCATGGACATTTCGGTATTGCCCCACCATCTTGGTTCTGGACTGCCTATTGGGACCAATCAGTACCTTTGGGGACCCTAAAATGGTGTCAGTCCCCAGGGGTCTTGTGGGAGTGAATTTCTGTAGGAATTGTAGTTTTTACACTTTGGCACCTAAATGGACCTAGAGGGGGAGCTCTAGCTGTGACAGACAGATGGATCAGTCAACCGAACCGTTTGGATTTCTAAGGAAGTCCCGGTGCTGCCTGGAGCAGAAGTCATTCTGGAGGTAGAGTTTGGAGAGTGAACAGCTCGAGCAATTCGAGCAGCTGCCCCTGCGTAGTAGAGTGGGACACTGGTGGGAAGGCTGTGTTTGGCCTGCCTGCCTCATCTTCCCTTGTGAGGGAACCTTTCTGAGCCAAAGAGAAATCTGACTTTCTCCGAAGTTGCTGTGTTGTGACCAGAATCCTGAACTGTGACGAACTGACTCTTCCTGAAGGGGACTGAAGATTTGCCTCAGTGTGATCGGCCTGTCAGGACCTGAGACTACCGCGGAGCATCGGTTTGCGCAGAGACACTGTATATTGCTGCCAGACTGCTATCCGCGTGGTGGTATGGTGATTGGTTTACTATAAATGTGCTGCATGCTGTTAGTGGGTTGCAATTTAGTTCCCCACTATTTAGTCATGCCACGCTTGCTGGAAGCTGCTTCCAGCCTTCCCGGACTGATATCCAAACTGTTTCACCTGGCCTGGGCCTTGCCACACTGGCCCAGCTGGCTACTTCAGGCACAGAGAATACCATCGATGAGAGACTCGGCGGGGATCATCTCCCTTCTCAACATCTCGAACAGGAATGACACCTCGGTGATTCATGTGGGCCCTGCTTCTCTTGGCATACCAGTTGTCAACCTGCAGTCTCCATTTCATCCCTACTGTGTCTCGTATTGGGTAGCATGAGTAACAATCAGGGTAGCTCCCTGCAACATCAGCTAAATCACAAGTGTTGTCATCTGATTGCATTGTTGTTTTTCCTTTCATGAACTGAGCCTCCTGGCTCTGTATTACAAATTGTGTGTGGTTGTGCATGCCTTTTCTTTTCATCAGCTGCAACGCTGGCCTACCCCGGGCAACGTTCCAGGTTAGCCCACCTTACTTCCAACTGGGTACCCAGAGTGTGTGACTGTGCAGGGACTAAAAGTGCATGCATAATTGCCTGACTAGATCAGTTTCAGAATCAATCAACCTGATTATGCCCCTTCCTTGTTCAATTCCCCTGAATAAATGAGATCTAACTCTTTTTGCATTTAATCTGAGTGTGGTTCCTGTTTGTACCAAAAGCACTGTGCTGTTGTTATTTACTGTGCCTAACCTTGTTTTACAGGGGGTCTCCAGGGTCGAACTGGTGGAACCTGTCCTGGTGGTAAGTGCAAACAGTGTGGGGATTTGTATGCTGACTAGGGGCTACTGTAAAAGTAGTTGTTGCACATTACTAGGCCACTAGAGGGGAAAGAGAGGGGTTATTGTCCAGGAGGGCTGTACCCAGGTTAGCCTTGCTACTAACAACCCTGTCCTCTGGGTGGAGGCACCCGTTTCAGTACCCAGGCCCTTTAACCTGCAACTAGCCAAGCAAGCAAGGGTAGTATCCCTTGGGATAGCGCCACCTAGGGGTTATATGTACATGAAGGTTTCCAGCCAATACCATCATTGTAGAATGTTGTCAGCCAATTGAAATTCTCTATTTTTAGCCATTGTTTTATAATGAAGAATAAAAGGAACAGAAAGTAATACAGAAAATCTGTAACATCTAACGTGAATTGTGTCTCAATATTCTGCTTTTTCAACATTTTCCCCAAAAGTGAGTTGTTCACTTGGGTTCACTGTCTCTTTAACTCTAACTTAACATAGAAACATAACATTTGCCAGCAGTTAAGGACTGCCTGGCCCACCTAGTCTGCCCCTCTTTCCCTACCTACAGCATTACCGCAGATCCTGATTGATATGTGGCCCTTTCTCCCTCCTCTCTCTTCCTTTCCCCTAAGATTCCCTTATGCCTATTCCATGCATTCTTAAACCCCGCCACTGTTTTCCCCCCCACCACTTCAGCAGAAATCCACCACTCTTTCTGTGAAGAAGTACTAACCAACATACTAACATACTAAAATGCCAGCAGAATAGGCCTAACGGTCTTCCGTGTCTGCTCATTTGGTCAGCCCCCACACTAGGACCTGATCTTGCTGCCCCCTCACCTTCTCTGGCTTCTCCCTTCCCAGTTCTGGATATTCTCGCTGCACTGGATTTTGCTTCCAGAACCCTTCCCCTGTACCTGTATCACCCCCTCTTGAACCCCTCCACCGTCTCTGCCTCCACCAGGCCCCTGGGCAGTGCATTCCATGGCTCCACCACCCTCTCAGTGAAGTAGCACCTCCTCCTTTCTCCCCTGAATCTTCCCCCCTCCAGCTTCCACCCATGCCTTCTAGTTGCCCCCTCCTCCTTCCTTCGACGCACCCTGACTGCTCCTCCCCTATTTACCCCCTTCACGTGCCTGAAGACCTCTATCATATCCCACCGGTCCTTTTTCTCTTCCAATGTGTACATATTTAGCTCTTCGAGCCTCTCCCCATAGGTCCTGTTCCCCAAGCCCCAAATCATTTTGGTTTCCCTCCTCTGGACCCTCTCCAGGAGTTTAATGTCCCTCTTTAAGTGTGGCCTCCAAAACTGCACACAGTACTCGAGGTGTGGCCTCACCAAGCAGTTATACAGAGGAGTATGGTGCATCAGACCTGGACATTGTGGCCATCACTGAAACCTGGTGTAATGATAACCACGACTTGGGGTTGGCCATACCTGGCTACAACATATTCAGAAGAGACAGGGCAGGCAGGAAGGGAGGAGGTAGCTGTATGTGAAAAATGACATAAGGGCCACAGAGATCCAGGAGGAACAAAATGGGGGAGAGATATGGGTTAGCTGGAAAGGAAAATGGGGCCCAGCCATCCACGTGGTGTGGTCTATAGACCACCAGCCCAGGAGGAAGAAACAGATAGGGAGCTGATGCTAGCCATCCAGAGGATGGCAGACAAGGGTGATGGTAGTACTGGTTGGAGACTTCCAATATTCCAGGCGTGGACTGGAGCATCCCAGCAGCAGCAGCATCAACTAGGAGCAGATTTATACTGGACTTCCTTCAGGGTGCCTTCCTCAAGCAACTGGTCATGGAACCAACTCGGCAGAAGGCAATACTGGACCTTGTGCTCACAAACAGGGACAGTGTGATGGGGTAAGAGTGGGGAGCACCTGGGGAACAGTGACCACCAGTCACTGTGGTTTGAAATCACAGAAAGAGCAGAACCAAACCACACAAAAACACGTATCTTGGATTTTAGGGGGCAGACTTTGGGAAAATGGGAGATACTTGAAAGAGGCATTAAGGGAATGGGGCAGGAATCAGGGTTGAGGAACAGTGGGAAGTATTTAAAATGGGGATTACAAGAGCAACAGAATTGTATTAAGCAGGTTAGCAAGAGGAAAGGAAGGAGGAGACCATTATGGTTTTCCAAAGAGGTAGCAAAGAAAGTGAAATCCAAAAAGATTGCATTCAGGCAATACAAAAAGACACAGGCAGAAGGGGATAGGGAGAAGTACCAGGAGAAGCAAAAGGAGGCAGGGAGGTCAGTAAGGGAAGCCAAAGCTCAGACAGAAGAACACATTGCAAAATCAGTGGGTAGAGGGGACAAAACCTTTTACAGGTACATAAGTGAAAAAAGAAAGGCAAAGGGAGGGATAGTGAGACTGAAGGGGGAGGATGGGGGCTGTGTGGAGGATGACAACAGTAAAGCTGACATACTGAACAGGTATTTCTGCTCAGTCTTTACTGAGGAAGAGGAGAGTAATGGATCTGAGCGGAGTACAAGGAGTGAGAATGGTGCAGAAATGGACACAAGTCCCTTTACGAGAAAGGGTCCTGAAGGAACTGGAAGTATAAGAGTTGATAAGACAATGGGGCCAGATGAGAGTGTAGCAGGTCCTTAAAGAACTAAGAGAGGTGGTGGCTGAACCTCTTGCTATCCTGTTTGGCCGATCACTAGAAACAGGGAGGTACCCAAAGACTGGAGGATAGCAGATGTAGTCCCCTTATACAAAAGTGGGAACAAAGAGGAAGCGGGAACTACAGACCAGTCAGCCTCACCGGTAGTGGGGAAAATCATGGAAGCACTACTGAAGGAGAGATTGGTGGAACATCTGGTTGTCAATGGACTACAGGACCCAAGGCAGCATGGTTTCACCAGGGAAGGTCATGTCAGACCAACCTCATTGAATTTTTGACTGGGTGACTAGGGAGATGGATCGGGAGGGCAGTGGACATGGCCTATCTGGACTTCAGCAAGGCCTTTGACACTGTGCCACATAGAAGACTATTGCACAAACTGGGAATATGGGTGTGGGCAGGACAGTAGTACGGTGGGTAGGAAACTGGCTGGGCAGCAGGACACAGAGGGTGGTGGTAAATGGCTGTCACTCCACAGAGGGAAGAGTGACCAGTGGGGTACCACAAGGATCAGTGCTGGGACCGGTACTATTCAATATCTTCATCAGTGACATTACATGGGACCTAGAAGGCAGAATTTCACTGTTAAGCTGATGACACAAAGCTCTGTAACAGAGTAGACACACCAGAGGGTGCAGACAGAATGAGAAGGACCTGCAGAAACTTGAAGAATGGTCAGGGGTTTGGCAGTTGAAATTCAATGCAAGGAAGTGCAAGATAATGCATATGGGCACAAAAACCTGGCGCAATATATCAGTTGGGGGTGAGGATATAGCATGCACCAAGCAGGAAAGGATCTTGGGTTATCATCTCTAATGACCTCAAGGCAGGAAACAGTGTGACAAGGCAGCAGGTAAAGCAAATAGGATGCTGGGATGCATAGGCAGGGCATCACCAGCAGGAAAGGAGGTCATAATTCCACTATACAAGACACTAGTGAGGCCACCTGGAGTACACTGTGCAGTTCTGGAGACCTTACCCACGTAAGGACATAGACAGGGTAGAGAAGGTTCAGAGGAGGGCAACAAAGATGGTGCATGGATTGCATCACAAGTCCTATGAGGACAGGTTGAAGGCACTGAACATGTACTCCCTGGAGGAGAAGAGGAGAGAGGGGATATGATAGAGACATACAAGTATCTTACAGGGAGGAACAGGGTGCAGGAATGCACTATTTTTAAGCAAAAGATGTTCCAGGACTAGAGGGCATGGGATGAAGTTGGAGGGAGGGCGATTCAGAGGAAAGCGTGAGGAAGAATTTCTTCACAGAGCAGGTGGTGGACAAGTGGAACACCCTGCCAGAGGAAGTGGTGGGGGCTGAAACAATCACGGGATTTAAGAATGCATGGGATAGACATAAAGGAATTCTGGAGGTCAGGGGTAAGGGGCAACAGACTTCTTGGAAAACAAACTGAACTTACAGACTTAAATGGGCAGACTGGGTGGGCCATAGGCCCTTATCTGCTGACACTGTCTATGTATCTATGTATGTATCTATGTAGTATCACTTCCCTCCTTCTGGAAGTGATTCCCCCTAGTGATGCATCCCAGCATCCTGTTGGCCTTGGCTGCTGTCCTCCTACAAGTCTCCGAGTTGTTCATCTTGACATCCACCACCACCCCCCCCAGGTCCCTCTCAGCCATCGAGATTTGTAGCATTCCCCCCCAGAGTGTACACTTGGCCTGGGTTTCTAGCCCCCAGGTGCAGTACCTTGCATTTCCCTACATTGAACCTCAGCTTCCACCTTCTAGACCATCTTTCCAGAGCCTCCAGGTCCCCCTGTAGGGCCACCCTCCCATCTTCCCATCCACCACCACCCCAGTTTTGAGTAATCCAAAGAGACTCATCTCACTCCTGATACCTGTCCTTATGTCAGAGACATAGGCGTTGAACAGGAGGGGCCCAAGGACTGAGCCCTGTGGGACCCCACTAATGACCCTCCTTTGGGATGAGACTATCCCGCAAACTACGACCCTCTGGGTCCGGTCCTGGAGCCAATTGCCCATCCATCTGATCATTTGGTTCCCTACCCCCATTTCTCCCAGCTTATCCAAGAGGACCTTCCTCACATCTCTCCTGAATCTAACCCCGCCAGCTTCTTATCATGCCCCCTTGTCCTTGAGCACCTTTTTTTCTGAAAAATAATTCCCTCCTGTACCTTATTTACCTCCCATGAGGTATTTAAAGATCTCTAGCATATCCCCCCCCCCTCTCTTCCAGGGTTTACATATTTAGGTCCTTTAGTCTCTCCTCATAGTGCTTCTGTTGCAGACCCTGCTCCATTTTAGTTGCCTTCCTCTGGACCGCCTCCACTCTGACTATGTCCTTTCTGAGATGTGGTCTTCAGAACTGGACACAGTACTCTAGGTGGGGTCTTACAGTGAGCTATACAGAGGCAATACCACCTCCCTCTTTCTGCTGGTGATACCCCTCCCTATGCATCACAGCATCCCATTAACCCTCCCAACTGCCTTGTCACACTGCTTTATCACCTTTAGGTCATCCAACATGATCACGCCCAGATCTCTTCCTACTTGGAGGTCGTTAGTACCACACCCCCATTTTGTACTCCGCCCCTAGGTTCTGTGCCCCAGGTGCATTATTTTGCACCTTTTCACATTGAAACCCACCTGCCATACCCTTGGCCACTCTTTGAGTTTTCTCAGGTCTCTGCTGATCCTTTCCACACACACCCCCAAGTGTCCACCCTATTGCAGAGTTTAGTGTCATCTTCAAAGAGGAAGATTTTCCTTCCAGTTCCTCTGCAATGTCACTAGTAAAGACAGTAAAGGGGACCAGTCCTAGCACTGATCCCTAATGCATCTCGCTGGTCACTGTCCCTTCCTCAGAGTGACCTCTGTTTACTACCACCCTCTGCCACCTATCCCTTAACCAGTTTCTTACCCAGTTTATCACTTTTGGACCCACTCCTAAGCTACCCAGCTTGCGTACTAGTTATTTATTTATTTACTTCAAAAGTTTTACCAGGAAAGACATACTGAGCTGATAGCCGCTCATTTCCAGATGTGTCCTGGGGTGAGGGGAGGAGAAGAGAACAGATGCAAAATATAGTGTATAAAATACAACAGAATGGAAATAAATATGTCAAACTATACAATACAGAAATTCTAAAAGAGAAAAAATTGACGGTTAGTAGTTACCATATAGCAAATTGTGGGACTGGCAAAAGAACATTAAACAGTAATAAACAGTAATCAGCACAATAAAATAAGGAAAAAAGGGAATGACTGACACTATGGAAGTGGAGAAGTGCTGTTGTCAGTGATTGGGTGAGATTACAGGTGAAAGGAGTCCAACCCAATATCAGAAGCAACTGCAGGAGTAAATAGAGAACTCAGAGAGGAGAGATTTCAGAGCAGAAAACAAAGGAGCAGTCGAAAGGAAGGTGGAAGAGATCCCCATAGTTCAGGGAAACAGAACAAGAGAGGAGCTTGGCCAGCATTAGATTTCATTAGAAGGAGCGCTAAAGAACGGAAACAAGTATTGTGGAGGGAGTAAGAGGACGAAGGGGGAGAGGAGAGGAGAGAGGTAAGATATGCGGGGAGAGAACCAAACTAAACATTTAGAGATAAAGGAACCACAGTGAGTAAGGTACCTGGCATCAATACAGGTGAGGGAAGGGTAAGAATACAAGGTGCAGTGATGTGTATGCAGGTGTTCATCAAGGGCAAAGTGACAGAAGGAGTGAACGACAGGATCCAGTCTAGCTAAAATGCACTTTGGAGCAACACTATAAACAATGTCTCTGTAGTAAACAATGGGGAGACACATCAAAGTGAGGAGTTCTCTGCACGCAGGAAGTGGAATGCTTCTCTTATTTCTTAAAGCACCCCAAGCTCGGGGTGGAGCTTCTTGTGGATAGCATCCACATGAACAGAAAAATCTAGATGGGGATCTAGCCAGGCCCCGAGGTGCTTGAAGGAGCTGACATCTCCAATAGTTGTGCCATCAAGAATATGAAAGGAGGGAAGGGGGAAGACTCTAGCAAGCCTTTGCCTGGTGCCAAAAGGCATAGAGACTTGTTTTCTTTGCACTGAAGGATAACTGATTATCTTGTAACCATAGCTGGATGTTGCCGGGGTCCCATTGGAGTCTATTTGTGAGGTCCAGGGCAGAGGAGGCAGAGGAAAAGAGAACCGTATCATCTGCATACATATGAAGTGACACAAAGGAATAGGAATTGTGGCGGTCATTTAGAAAAATGGAGAAAAGAGCTGGATTCAGGACAGACCCTTGGGGGACACCTGAACTGATAAGGAGTTGGGGGAGGATGGGAGTCTCCAATACAGACAGCTTGTGACCCGCCCTTGAGGCAGGAGTGGATCCACTCAGCTGAGGAAGCTGAGAGTCCAGCTGCCTTAAGGTTGTCCAGGAGATCTGCAACAGGGTTGATGCACAAGGTGGGGTGGAAAGGATGAGAAGGGACTTGGCAAGGTTGGAGGAATGGTCAAATCCATGGCAGCTTAGATTCAATGCTAAGAAGTGCAAAGTAATGCACCAGGGGAACAAAAACCCAGGGGAAGAGTACACTATGGGGGGGGGGTGAGATACTAACAACAACAAAATGAAAGGGACCTGGGGGTAGTCATATCAGATGACCTAAAGGTGGGCAAGCAATGTGAGAAGGCAGTAAGGAAGGCTGGGGGGATACTGGGATGTATAGGGGAGAAGCATCACCAGTAGAAAACAGGAAGCTGTTATCCCTCTGTACAGACAGCTGGTGAGACCCCATCTGGAGTACTGCATGCAGTTCTGGAGACCCAGTCTCTGCAAGGACATAGACAGTATGGAGGCAGTCCAGAGGAGGGCAACTAAAATGGTGCAGGGTCTGCACCAGAAGACTTGCGAAGAGAGACTTAAGGAGCTTAATATGTACACCCTTGAGGAAAAAAGGGACAGGGGGGACATAATAGAAACTTTCAAGTACCTAATAGGAATCAACAAAGTCCAAGAGGGTAGCATCTTTCAGAAAAAGATGTGTAGAAGAACAAGGGGGCACAATTTGAAGACAGAAGGGGGACAGCTCAGAGGTAACCTGAGGAAGTATTTTTCCATGGAGAGGGTTGTGGATGCATGGAAAGGCCTTCCTGAGGAGGTTGTGGAGTCAAAAACAGTGGGGGAATTCAAGAATGCATGGGACAGTCATAAGGCAATTCTAGGGGTTGGGGGTAGGAGGAGGTAGGCTGCTGGTTAACTAGGATCTGCAGCTTATCCATTAGGTAGGGAAATGGGCAGACTGGGTGGGCCAAGCGGTCCTTATCTGCCGTCAAATTCTATGTTTCTATGTTAGAATGGGATGAGTTACAGTGTTGAAAACTTTGGCTAAATCGACAAAAACAGCTGAGGTGGCAAGGCCTGATCCATGCCAGAGAGGATGGTATCAGTGAGCCTGAGGAGAGAGATGGAAGTGAGGTGTGACTTTCTAAAGCCAGACTGGAAAGGAATGAAGAAGGATGTTAAGTCAAGAAAAGGGGAGAGCTGAGATAGAAGAGGGTGTACCTGGAGCTTAGCCAGAATGAGAAGGAGAGAAATAGGTTGAAAGTTACTAGGGGAAGAGAGAAAGAGGGAGATCACCCCCCTTTTGGGAAGAGGAATGACAGTAGATAACTTCCAAGAGTTAGGGACACTGGAGAAGGAGAAAGAGAGGTTGAGGAGGTAGGTAACAGGGAGGGCAATAGCATGAGAAGAGAGAAATAGGAGTCATGGGTCAAGACCATCAGGGCTGCCACCCTTGTGAGGATGTTAGAGCCAAGAGGTCCTTAACAGCAATACTAAGGCTAATGGATATTAAGGGTAATGGGTGAAAAAGAAAAAAAGGAGGACGGGGCAGTAGGACAGGTAGAGGAGTAGAGGGAGAGGGAGAGGAGGAGAAGGAGGAAAGGGTAGATGGGCACAAGAGGAGGAAAAAGAACATAAGATGAAGCAACTGGCTGGCCGGTGGCGCTGAGGGTTAGTGCTGGGCGCCACACCTTGCACCACGCTTGGCGACCTGGGTTCAGGGATGGACTCAAGGAGCCGGGGGTTGGCAGGGGAAGGAGAGGATCGAGCATCCGGAGGACAACTCTCCTGTTCCTGGGAGGGATCCTGGGGCTGCTCGGTGCCTTTGTGACCCCCGATGGAGATCAGTAGTACTGCAGGGATCACCAACCAGACAAAGGAGCGGGAGTGCAGCAGACGTCAGCAGGCAGCCTTGTGTGGACGTCCTGGCACGCTGCACTCCCGGGGGAAAACATAACAGAAAAATCCCCAACCGGGGATAGGTGACGGCACATCCGTCCACCCAGCCACACTCCACCGCCGGTCATCCTCCATTCCTGGGCTAAACCCAACCTGGCCCGAATTAAGAGATACAGCACCCTGGGCAGATAGGGCGACCCTACCTTGGGGGGCTCAGAGATGGGGGGATAGCCAGGTCAGTGCCAGGAATCCAGAGACCTCTAGAGCATAGAGGTAGAGCAGGGTGAAATGGAGGATGCCCGAGAGAGTTCCCCGGGTCGGTGCTAAAATAGAGTTCAAAAAAATAAAAAAAATTAGATGAAGCAACTGCAGCAGGATCAGAGATAGGAGTACCACCCATCTTGGGAACAGGGAGAGGGGACTGGGTCGGAGGGGAGAAAAGTGCATGGATAAGCTTCCAGAACTTAGAGGGATGACTAGGGTTGTTCTGGAGTGTGGATGCAAAGTAGTCAGACTTCACAGGCCTAATAGCTTCAGTACACGCATTATGAAGGTACTGGTAATTAGTAAGGTCAGAAGTGGAGCCAGAGGATTTATAGGACTTCCAGGCAAGGTCACGCGCACGGTGACAAACCAGTAACTCAGTGGAGATCATAGGAAGTGTGAACCTCGAATGCTGGTTCTTCTAAGTGGGGCATGATGATCCCAGGCAGACATAAATTTAGAGGTAAAAGAATTTGAGGGCATTATCAATTTTGCCAGCTGTACAAATAGGGGACCAGTTGGTAACTACCAGGTCAGCATGAAGGCAGGACAAGTCCAGCAAATGGAATTACCAGATCTGGATGAATTTGGGGGAACTTTGGGATGATGAATTCTGTGCATACAGTAGACCATATGGTGGTCACTGAGTGCATCTGGGAAGGTGTTAGCATCCACAATATGATGGGGATGGGAGGAAAGGGAATGATTTTAAGATTTGAAATTAAAAAAATTAAATTAAAGCAAATAGGGACAGAAATCAGCTGAGTTAAAAGGAGGAATTTCATGTTAAGGTCAGATTTATGAAGAGAGGAGGACAGCCAACTTAAACTGAAATCTCCTAGTATGAGAAGCTAACTAGAGGAGGCCTGGGAGGAGATGGTGGTGGGCAACTCAGTTACTGAAGGTGGGGACCTGGCAGAACAGCAGTAGACACCAGCAATAAATATGTGCAGATAAGGGGAGGGAGTAGAGATGTAAAACACAGGCTCAAACTGAGTCTTGGAGGAGAGGTAGATGGCTACACCCCCCCCCCCTTGCTCGATCCTGATGAATAATAGTGAAACCTGGGATGTCAACAGAGGAATCAGGGACCTTAGAGGAGAGCCAGGATTACGAGATCAACAACATGTCAGGTTTAAGTTTAACCATAAGTGGTTGCAGTTGGTCAATCTTAGGGTGAAGGCTACAGATGTTGACGTGGACCACTCTCTAACCTTTGGGGAGAGGGGAAGATGGGGAAGGGCCAGGGCTGAGTTCAATGTCTCCTGCAACTAAAAGCAACAAGGAGACAATGAGCTTAAGAGAACCTATGAGATGCTTATGGGAAGAGGAGGTGGGGTGAGAAGGAAGAATAAGATTTTGCAAGGTAGGAGGGAAGGACAGACTTGAGGGTTTCGAGATGAAGCCAAGAAGATGAGAAGAGACTACAACCAGGATGCCAGGAGAGTGAAGCAAAGCAGAGGACAAGAGGATGGGAGGGTGGGAGAGGATGAGGAAAGGAGGGAAAAGGACAGGGGAGGACAGGGAAGATGGAAGGGGGGTGAGGTGAGGAAAACTGAAAGGGTCATGAAGAGTTCAATAGGAGCAGCATAGTGGAAATGTAAAACAAGTCAAAAACACACACTGCAGAGTACAAGTAAATTTTTTTTTGGGGGGGGGAGCAGGTTCATGCCAAGGAGCAATAGCTGAGTAAGGTGAACAATGTCAACCAAATATGGAAGACCAGAATTAAACTAATTCAACAAGGCCTAGGACATAAATAATAAAACAGCGGGGGTGGGGGTGTTAATAAACTAACCCTAGAAGGAGAAAAGGAATAAAAACTAAATGGGAAAATGGCACAAAACGTAATGTGTAACAAGGTAAACCTGTAAGGATAGCAGAAAAGCCTTGCAGTTCACAATATACATGCAATTACCACACAGTAGGAACTCTAGAAAAACCAAGTGAGAAATATGTACACACAATCAGATAAATAAATAGATTAAATACAATAAAGAAAAAAACCCAAAGGGTGTACTAGGATACTATAACTTTAGGTACAATTAACAATGCAGAACTAACTGGTAGATAACAGAATAATAGCCGGCCAGTACTTAAGCAATAAGGCACAACAGGGTGTGGGTTATTGAAGGTTTACCCACGCCTTGTGTGGTGTGTCATGAGGAAGCGAGCAGTGACAATTACACAAGAAGTGGGTAAATCCCAATAACCCACACCTTGGAGTGCCTTATTGCGATTATACAATGGACCCATGTGTAAAATAAATGTAAAGTGTGTTTATGTTTTTTATAAATGCAATTCCTCAGTCGTTGGTAATGCAGGATTTACCCACAGTCATGTGACATGTATTGACCAATGAGGTTACAGGATTTTCACACACCATTGTATAATGACAATTAATAAACAGATGTGGGCTCACAAGAGCTGCATTTCAATCTAAAGGAGGAAATTACTCATATGGCACAAGTTAAACTCACAGTTCAACAGTAAAACGACAGTCCAGAGAGGGATAAAGTACAGAAGCCCAGGGGAGCAGCATGGTTGGCCCACAGCAGACTCACGTCTGACTCCAAGCAGATTCCATGATGCCCTTTAGCTGCGGCCCTTCAGGTACAGAACCACAGTGGAGGACAACTAGCAGCAAGGTGGAAAAAGGGAGAAGATGTCCTGCTCAACAACACTGGCAGTCTCTTAACTGGAGGAGAAGGAAGCAAGGGTCAGGAACACAAGTCCTGCTAGTAGCAGACAAAGTCAGCCGATCCAGTAAATCCAGCACCAAACAGAAGTAGACCAGAATCCAGGGATCCAGAGCTGACTCCCGCGATAGCTCACTGATGCTGCGGCACTGACAAGTTCAAAAGTTGCATGGACTCTGGCTGATGAAGCACTGCTCAACACACCAGCAGCCTCCCAACTGGAGGAGAGGGCAAGCAATGGACAGAAACACAAGTACTGCTAGTTACTGGTAGATACTAGTCTCTGACCTTTGTGGAATGGTGTTGAATGTTTTATTGAAATCTAGGTAGCCCACTTTCACCGCTGCATCATGATCTAGTTCCTTGGTCACATGGTCAAAGAAATCAATGAGACTTGTTTGATGTGACCCCACCCCGTGAATCTATGCTGCCTCTGGTCTTGTAACTCATTGGATTCAATAGTATGTCAGTTTGCATCTTTATCCCCCCTCACCCCTGAGACGAGGATAAAAATAGAGAGAATTGCCTAGCCCTCCTTTCCCAGTAAACAAAAAAATAAAATTAAAAAAAAATTTGATTAGAATCTCCTAGTGTGTTTAAAGGCAGCAGCATTCTCTCCCCTCCTTGTCCTGGATTGTAACCCACGTTGGGACATAGTTTCTATTAAAGGGCCTATACAAAATCATGTTCCCTTCCTGTCTTCCCATTCCAGGTTCACAGCTGTGAGGGACAGAAGCACAGGGAGGTCACCTGACTTGCTCAAGGTCACACAGTGGCAAAGTGGCTGAGGTCGGATTTGAACCTTGGACCTCAAGTTTCATAGTTCAGGGCTCAAAGTGTTTCATAATTACAAAATAATGGTTGTAAATGGAGCATTATGATTGGCTGACAATCTTCTAAGAGGTTATGTTAACAGTCAGAAGCCCTCATGCACAATTGGGGTTGTGTACAGGCCTCCAGACCAGGAGGAGGACATAGACACATTATTGTTAGAAGATGTACAAAACATGACAGCTAAAGGGGAGGTTCTGATAATGGGAGACTTCAACATGCCAGATATAGATAGGTCAATACCAGCAGGAACATCTGCCAGAACTAGACACATGGTGGATTCCCTGCAGGAGGAGGGCCTCAAACAACTGGTACAACAACCCACAAGAGACTGGGCAATCCTAGATCTAGTACTGACTAACGGAGAAAGGATCACAGATCTCCAGGTAGAAGGTCACCTGGGTGCCAGTGACCATTACATGGTATGGTTCAATTTGGCCACTAGAACAAAATCATCCCATTCCAAGGCAAAAATATGGGACTTCAGAGGAGCTGACTTTGATAAGATGGCCGACAGAGTTAAGCTAGCCCTGGCAAAAAGAAATACAGGTGAGGGGGTACAGGCAAAGTGAGCAAGCATTAAAGATGCAATACTTGAAACAACATCCCATTGTGTTAGTGAGAAAAGGAAGTGCAAAAGAAGAAGGAAACCACTTGGTTCTCAAACACAGTAGCAGAAAAGGTCAGAGCCAAAAGGCTGGCCTTCAGGAAATATAAGGAACACAGCGGATGAAGATAGGAGGCATACCAAACTTCCCTAAGGGAACCAGGGAAGGCAGTAAGGCAGGCAAAGGCCCAAACTGAGGAAACCCTAGCACGAACAGTAAAAGAAGGTGACAAGACTTTCTATAGATACATTACTGAAAGGAGAAAGTCCAGAAGGGGCATTGTTAAGATCAAAGGGGATAAGGGTGTGTGTGAGGAGGAGGACCATGTAAAAGCATCTATCCTAAATAGATATGTAACCCCTAGATGGCGCTATCCCAGGGGCTACTACCCCTGCCTGATTTGCCACTAACAGGTTGAGGGGCCTGGATCCAATGGCGGGTGCCTCCACCCAGAGGTCAGGGTTTGCAATAGTTAAACTAACTTGGTCACAGCCCTCTGGGACACTGCACCTTTCTTCCCACTAGTGGCCCACACAATATATCAGAATTACCTTCACAGTATACACTTACCCCAGGTCTGGTTCCGGCACTGGGACCTCCTGTGAAATGAGATACAGTGCAACAATCACAGTACAGTACTTTAACATAGACAAATACCTCAGGCAGTATAACTTTGCTGAAACAAGCAGCTCTGATTTATTTAGGGGGATATAACAAGGACAGGGGGAAATCAGGTTAATTAGCTTATCACTCTAATAATCTACCTATGGCTCTGTGCACAGGCCTATCCCTATCAGTTACTGTCCCTAGGTACCCAAGCCCTAGTGGCTAGTCCAACCGTGGCAGCTGGTAGGGGCCCTTTCACAGAGAAAGGAGAATTAAACAGTCAGCAGTACAGTAATTCCATTTGGATTTAATGTGGCAATTCAACAGGGAGCGACCCTGAATTAGTACTCACGACCTCCAAATAAGATAGGTCCTTCAATGTCAGCAGGGCTCACTTGAGGTACACAAACCTCTTCCACATCCATATAAAAGAAAGCACTATACCAGGCAGGCTGCATCTGTATCCCGATCGCAATTACTGCACAATACCGGGAGAACACACAGCAGATTCAGTTCCTGACAGACCAGTGCAATTTTCAGCAATTCTTCCAGTCTTCTACAGGGTGAGCCTGTTTTCTACTCTTCAGAGATCCTTTGATTCTTTTCACAGGACAGTTCAGTCCTAACAAGCTTTTACACAAGCTGCAGACGGAACTCTGGGCCTTACACACGTTTTTGACTAAAACTGCACACTGAAAAAGCACAGGGCTCCTTCCTTCTTCACTGCCAAAGCTCAACTGAAACTCCAACCGACAAAACGGGCACTTCCTTTGAGTTCCTCCCAGTTCTTGACTGGATTGGCTGTCACTCACAATAGACTGCTGCTGTTGGTCCAAAAGGCACTGAAGTCTAAACTACATCTCCCAGAGTCACTGCCCATACAATCCTCTTGTGGCTGGCTCAGATTATGAGTCCAAGTTCTGATTCGTCAAGGCACCATTTTAGAGCTAGCTTACCCACACTGATTGGTCCAGTTCAGCAGTTCAAAACTAGAATGGGAACTAGCAGACACAGTTCTGACTGCAAAGAAAGCAGGTTAGACAAACTGTAATTTCATTATTACTCTAAATAATTTCTGGCAAACAGTTACATCTTTCAGATAGGTTCCTTTGCACTCCTAGTGACTGCAAAATGAAGTGAATTGGCAGCAGCTTGAGTGGTACTCAATCAAAGAAACACACAGTCCCCATACAAACTAATTATGTCTGCAAGCAGACAGCTCTTAAAGAGACAGTACCAGAGGTTCTAAAAACACTCACTGATAAATGGCTTAAATGCCAAACACCATTCAGGCTTGGAGCATTCAAGCAAGCTCCTGGAAGTCTTTTGGGAACCCCACTTTGCAGGGGGTTACACCCTTCCTGAGCCTGGGAAAGCTTGGCGTCCAGCGTCAAGCAAGTACTATAAGTTTCAACTGCAACCATATACATTTGCATTAGGCTCGCACATGTAATCATCAGTCAATATATCATTTTACCAAGAACACATTTCTGAAACATTGCAGTACGTCCTCTTTACACAGTATTACATACACATTGTACCATAACTCAAGTTATTACCTCTTGTACATGAAACCTGAAGAGAGGGCCCTTCCTATCAGTTACCTTGGGGATGGACGGGCAAGGGCACCATACTTAGAGGGCAACACAAGTAACTTGAGTTAGCACTGATGCTCAGTTTGGGCAATGAGCTCGGGGACACATACACTCCTTTATGGACAACATTGAGAGGCAAATCCACAGGCCTCCCAAGGGAATCATAACTGAGGTGCACCACAGGCTTTACAGCTCGACCAGTCTTTCTAGGGGAACTGTTACAGTCTCTGCACTCTGAGCCTCATTTTCAGCATTGTTCTCACTTGTCAGGGAGTCTCCATGGGGGTAGAGAGGCTAGAACTTGGGGCACTTTCAGCTCCAGGAGTTACAGTTTCTGAGTCCACAACATTTGGCTCATGGAGAGCTTGGACACTGGCAGTGGACTGTCAAGACACTCAAAATACTCTTTCTTGTTCGGTGTATCACCAGTCTGCCCCAATCTATCATTTTCCTCCCCTGAAAACTCAAACAGTTCAACCATGCACAATGATTCCATTTCATCTGATCTGATGCTTTGCACTTCACTTTCTGGGAGCATTGGCTCCAGGGATGAAGCTGGGGGCTTAGACAGTCCGGAAGGCCCAGCTTTGTCTCCACTATTGACTAGGGGATTGCCCCGAAACAATTGACTCAGTTCGTAAGAAGGATAGTATTCAAAGTCACTCTCACTTTCTTCCGATATGGACTGACAGTCATGCTCAACTGGGACTTGTGGAGGGGAACACTTTAACTTTGCTTCTGTAGGTGCAGATTTTCTTGATCTTTTCTTAGCAGCAGCTCTAGTCACTGGTCCAGAGGGGGCATCTTCTAGGGGCTCAGACTCAATTAAGATTTGTCCAATGGGCAGTAAATGATTTCTATGCATTGTTTTTACATCTTTTGAATTATTCTCAGGCCTTACTTTGTACACTGGCAGATCATCTAGTTTGCCCACTACAATGTGAAGGAGATGGTGCCATCTGTCAGCAATCTTGTGCTTGCCATGCAGTCCCAGATTTCTTAGCAATACCCGATCTCCTCCTGGAGTTCCTGTGCTTTCACCTTTTATCATACCTTCTTTGTTGGCCAGATTTCTTTTGGCAGCCATGGTTTGAGCCAGTTGGTACGCATGAGTTAGCTGGGCCTTTAACTTTGCACATACTGTAAATAGTTGTCAGCTTGAACCCCATCAGGAGACCCCAAACACACATCTACTGGTAGTCGAGCTTCTCTTCCAAACATCAGGCGGTAGGGGAGAATCCAGTGGCATCACTTTTGGTGCAGTTATAAGCATGTACCAGGGTGCTAATTTGTTGGCTCCATCTAGGCTTGTCCTTTGGGTGCAGGGTGCCTAGCATATCTAGCAAAGTGCGGTTGAAACGTTCAGGCTGTGGGTCCCCTGGGGTGGTAAGGAGTGGTTCTGACTTTTCTCGCACTCCCCACAGAGAAAGCATCTCTTTGATCAGACGAATCTCAAAGTCTCTCCTTGATCAGAATGGATTCTTTGTGGAGCCCCATAGAACAAAAAGTTTTCTACAAGTACTTTGGCCACAGTGGATGCTTTCTGGTCTTTGGTGGGAAAGCTTGGGCATATCTCGTGAAATGGTCAGTGACCACCAGCACATTACTGATATTTCTTTGATCTGACTCCAAACCAGAAAATCAATACAGACCAGCTCCATGGGTGCACTTGGTGGTGATGTGTAACAAGGGGCAGCCCTCTGGGGGCAAAGCTTTCCTCTGAAAGCAGCGACTACAAGTTCGAATGTGTTGCACCACATCAGCCCCCATCTTAGGCCAATAGAATCTGGATCTCACCAAGTCAAGTGATCTGTCTATACCAAGATGCCCCATGTGGTTGTGCAAGGACCTCAGTACTGAGTCTCGAAAGGCAGTGGGCAGCACTAGTTGTTGTTTGTCTACTTGTCCCCCTCTGTCTACTGTTTCTCTGTATAACAGTTTATTGATCAGTTTCAACTTAGGACCTTCTTTAGTATAACAGTGCAGTTCTCAAATCAGTGGGGTAATTTGGACACATCTTTTCCTGCATAGAGAGCTTCTAAAGCTGCTTTGATCATGGGATCAGGGGATTGAGCCCACGAATACTGTCATTGTCCAGCTGAGGCAGTGCACCAATGTCTATTGCAGAAAAGTGGCAATAAGCAGCAGGTATGCAATTCTCAGAGCTCCCAAGCAATCCACCATGCAGTCCACTCGTCCAGTGGACATTTGTTCCTCCCTGTCAAACTTCCGGCAGAGTGCCGAATGTCAGGTTCCTGCCAATCGGACCCAATCATTCTGGGGAACAGGCCTCCGGGAGAGAGCATCAGCATCTATGTGGTTCAGACCTGCTCGGTATTCGAGCATAGTCATATGTAGATAATGCAGAAAGCCACCTATGGCCAGTGGCATCCAACTTAGCTGAGGTCTGCACATAGGTCAAAGAGGATTATTGTCAGTTTTACTAGTATTTTAGCCCCATACAAGTACTCATGGAATTGGTCAACAATAAGCCACTTCAAAGCTAGGAACTCTAACTTATGTACAGGATAGTTCTTTTCGGATGGGGTCAGGCTTCTACTGGCAAAGGCCACTGGTCTCAGGCCATTCTGGTACTCTTGGTACAACACAGCCCAACCCTTGCAAGCTAGCATCAGTGTGGGGCGTAAGGTTTTCTTGGATCGGCATAGGCCAGCACTGGAGCATGGGTAGTTGATATATGATCTCATGAAAAGCAGTCTCACAATCAGGAGTCCAGCGGGCCCCAAATACTTCACTCGGATGAAAATACACTCTTTCAGTCTTGAGGGGCTTGACTTTTGGTATTTTTTGTGGGTTGGGGATACCCTTGAGTAAGGTTAAGTAAAGGCGGATCACTCTTGAATAGTCCTTGATGAAGCGCCGATAATAACCACAGAATCCCAGAAATCTTTGCAGTTCTTTTAGATTTTTGGGCTGTGGCCAGGTGGTCAAAGGCCTCAACTTTACTTAGGTCGGTCTCTATTCCTCGGTGGATACTATGTGTCCCACATACTTTACTGATGTTTGAAAAGAATTGACACTTATCAATGGACAGTTTAAGGCCAAAGTCCTCCAGTCGGTCCAATACCTTAAATAATCTGCTCTCATGTTCCTCCAGTGAGCTGCCAAACACAATAACATCATCTAGGTATACCAGGCACTCTAGTAAGTTCCTATGTCCCCACTGCACGCTCCATCAATCGTTGAAAAGTGGCTGGGGCACCTGAAATCCCTTTGAGGCATCCTCATGAATTCATAGAAGCCAAGCGGACAGATAAAGGCCGTCTTCTCCACGGTCCTCTGGGGCCATCGGGATCTGTAGTACCCACTGCAGAGATCCAGCACAGAGAACCACTTGCTCCCGTTTAGGCAGTCCAAAGCATCCTGAATGCGGGGCATTGTGTACTGATCAGGG
Source organism: Neoceratodus forsteri (assembly GCA_016271365.2). Classification (NCBI taxonomy): domain Eukaryota; kingdom Metazoa; phylum Chordata; order Ceratodontiformes; family Ceratodontidae; genus Neoceratodus; species Neoceratodus forsteri. Next base: position 38,816,310 of record JADMNL010000026.1, on the reverse strand, counting down.
ATAGTCCGCCGCGGTTTAAAGTGCGATAATCCACACACATCCTTACTGTTCCATTCTTTTCCTCACTACCACAATGGGGGAAGCATAAGGCTTCTGGATTCTTGTATTACACCAGCAGCTAACATCTCTTGCAGATGCCGTCTCACATCATCTATGTCAGCAGGTGCCAGGCGTGAGACCTCTCACGAAATGGTCTTTTCGTCATGCAGCGGATATTGTGCTCAGCTCCTTGCACGCATCCTACATCCCATTCCTTTAAAGAAAACACCTGGTCTCTCTGGGCAAGCTTCTCACTGATCCTTACTTTCCATTCAGCTGGCAGCGGAGAGTCGCGAAATCAAACAAGTCAGGCGTTACTCTGTCATTCTTCCTTGAACTCTTGCTGCTGGGTAGCACTGCAGTGTCTGCACAATGCACATTAGCCAGGATGCAACCTCTGTTTACTCGAATGTCTCTTTCAGACACATTATGAACTTGGACCGTACCCTTCTGGCATAAGCATGGGCTCTAGCGGGCAAAATACTGAGGCTTGACCAGCAGTCCCTCTGGCAATTTTCCATCGCCTGGTGCATCCAACATTAATATTTTATTCTTAACATCCTTTCTCAATTACGGACCTCTCCTGTAAGGTACACTGGGCATTTGGCGCCTGGGATCAGAGACTCAGGATCCTTCTTCCATACAATTCCGACCGGTTCCTCTGGTTCTGTTTTTTCAGCATCTCTCTGTGCCTCATAGGCCTTCTTAATTAAAGCCGGAACTCTTAAAGCTCTACTAGTCTTTGACCCCTGTTTTCATAACACAACTGTGCCAGCCTTCGAACATATGAGCATTTGTTCCAATCAACAAGGGACACCATCATACAGTCCAGTGGGGGAGACACACTAAGGCTAGGGTCTCTACTTGTTCGGCCACTCCAGCCACGGAGGTGGGAAAGACAACCAAATTCGGATATACCGGAATGAGGGGTAGGTAGCCTCATAACCCCCATACATGCAGTCCTTCTAATGGTTGTAAGGGTACGTCTGACAAATGCTTCTGATACTAATCCTGGAACATAATTGTCACTTAGGGAGCCACTGTCTAATACAGCTCTTGTAGACACTCCATTCTACCTTACAGTGGTCTCCATGGAGGGACCCACTATTCTGGACCAGTCTGGAGAGGCGGTAGTGGGGCCTGGGCAACTGACCTTGCCACAAAGGACGTGAATTAGCATTTTATGCCCTCACTGGATCATGTCGTGCACCTCCTTAACCACTGATTTCTTCTCCAAGCCTCCTTGTAGCCTATGTCAACTTTGTCAGTGTCTTTTGGGACTGGCATTCCCTTTTCATGTGCCCATCTTTCCCACAATTATAGCAAAACATACTTTCTGGAGTTTGAGCTGGCCGAGGCGCCACACTGGGGCCAGGGCGGGGTATTACTAACTGGAAACCTGGTGCCATCTCTGTCTGCGGCGTGATAAGCATTTGGAGACATCTCGTCAGTTTCTCCACTTCCATGGTCAAGGAATTGAGTTTGGAGCTGTTATCAACAGGAGATACATGGTGGGTACCCCCACCCCATAGTAGATGCAGTCGGATATAGGTCAGGGCCTGACTTGCAGGCGTGGCCTTCATAAAGGGACTGTTTTTGAATTCCCGGATCTCTCTCAACAGTTCGCCCCATTGTGGCATATCTTTTCCTTGTCAGAGCACTCATTGACTCAACCTCTGTCCCTGAACTTCACTTGATGGGTCACCCTCAGTCACTGGGTCGTAGCCACAGCTGTTGGTGCAGGTACCTCCGAGGTCGCCTTTTCTCAACTCCTCGAGATTTCTCTCATTAACTCATCATAGGAGGGTGGGGATTCCAGTCGATTTGCCAGGCGTAACTGAAGCAACAGCAGTTCTGAGAAGGGGCAGACTTAAGGATTCTGTCCAGTCTGGTTCGGTCCAGTTCAATCGCTGGCAAACTACCCTTTCTGAGGCATTCTTGCAACAATTTTTCCAGCCGAGAGACATACACAGACAACAACTCCCCTTGGTACTGTTGTGCATTTCTTACTCTCCACCATAGGTCCTCATCAGAATCTGGGCTCCCATACACATTCTCCAAGACCTCAAGATAGGCCTGTGCAGTCGCTTCAGGGTTACTGGCCCGTTTAGCACGGATGGTAGCCAGGGCAGGACCTCGGAGGCTCTCACTAACCCTCTTTCGCCGCCTTCGAGCATTGCCATTCTAGCACTTGGGGCAACATAGTCTATCCAGGTCCCCCAGTCATCCTCCTCTTGGGGGTGGAGAGGTGCCAGAGAAGATCCTCAACCTTCGGTAAGAGTCGTGACTAATGGCAGGTGCAGAAATAGGAGTCTGCATTGGTTCAGCCACCATTACGGGCACTGGAGCAGGAGAGGGTGTTGGGGGAGGAACACCCCCAGGTGGCAAGAATAGTTTCTTCAAGTCCTCCACAGTTTTCCTCTCCCAGCAACCATTCAGCAAATTTCTCCTCAAAAGTTTCAGATAGTGGTGGGGGCTGATTCCCCCCCGGGTCTTTACTGTCCTTAGTTATCACTCTCCAAGCAGTGAGGGCTCCCTCTGGGGTAATGGTCTGTGGCACTTTGGAGCTATCTATGGGATCCTTAAACTCTACTAGGGCCAGGAAAGTGTGGGTGAGCAGATTAGCATGCCGACCCACCACCACAGGGTTTTGTAAACCTTCCACCTTGGAAAGTACTCCCTGTACAGTGTCCGTATTGATACCCAGGGGGATGTCCAGGATAAGCATAGCATTTTGGGGGTCGATCTCCTCCCCAGTACACCACTCCACCAGCCGGTGCACAGCCACTTCTGTCGGGGTACCCATTTTTTTCTTAACAGTGGTTCAGAATATGGCCACTAGAGGACACACAATCCCAGCGGTGAGCCTCCAAGATGTAACCCCTAGATGGCGCCTATCCCAGGGGCTACTACCCTGCCTGATTTGCCACCAACAGGTTGAGGGGCCTGGATCCAATGGCGGGTGCCTCCACCCAGAGGTCAGGGTTTGCAATAGTTAAACTAACTTGGTCACAGCCTCTGGGACACTGCAACCCCTTTCTTCCCACTAGTGGCCCACACAATATATCAGAATTACCTTCACAGTATACACTTACCCCCAGGTCTGGTTCCGCACTGGGACTCCTGTGAAATGAGATACAGTGCAACAATCACAGTACAGTACTTAACATAGACAAATACCTCAGGCAGTATAACTTGCTGAAACAAGCAGCTCTGATTTATTTAGGGGGATATAACAAGGACAGGGGAAATCAGGTTAATTAGCTTATCACCTAATAATCTACCTATGGCTCTGTGCAGGCCTATCCCTATCAGTTACTGTCCCTGGTACCCAAGCCCTAGTGGCTAGTCCAAACCGTGGCAGCTGGTAGGGCCCTTTCACACAGAGAAAAAGGAGAATTAAACAGTCAGCAGTACAGTAATTCCATTTGATTTAATGTGGCAATTCAACAGGGAGCGACCCTGAATTAGTACTCACGACCTCCAAATAAGATAGGGTCCTTCAATGTCAGCAGGGCTCACTTGAGGTACACAAACCTCTTCACACATCCATATAAAAGAAAGCACTATACCAGGCAGGCTGCATCTGTATCCGATCGCACTACTGCACAATACCCAGGAGAACACACAGCAGATTCAGTTCCTGACAGACCGAGTGCAATTTTCAGCAATTCTTCCAGTCTTCTACAGGGTGAGCCTGTTTCTACTCTTCAGAGATCCTTTGATTCTTTCACAGGACGGATTCAGTCCTAACAAGCTGTTACACAAGCTGCAGACCGGAACTCTGGGCCTTACACACGTTTTTGACTAAAACTGCACACTGAAAAGCACAGGGCTCCTTCCTTCTTCACTGCCAAAGCTCAACTGAAACTCCAACCGACAAAACCGGGCACTTCCTTTGAGTTCCTCCCAGTTCTTGACTGGATTGGCTGTCACTCAATAGACTGCTGCTGTTGGTCCAAAAGGCACTGAAGTCTAAACTACATCTCCCAGAGTCACTGCCCATACAATCCTCTTGTGGCTGGCTCAGATTATGAGTCCAAGTTCTGATTCGTCCAAGGCACCATTTTAGAGCTAGCTTACCCCACACTGATTGGTCCAGTTCAGCAGTTCAAAACTAGAATGGGAACTAGCAGACACAGTTCTGACTGCAAAGAAAGCAGGTTAGACAAACTGTAATTTCATTATTACTCTAAATAATTTCTGGCAAACAGTTACATCTTTCAGATAGGTTCCTTTGCACTCCTAGTGACTGCAAAAATGAAGTGAATTGGCAGCAGCTTGAGTGGTACTCAATCAAAGAAACACACAGTCCCCCATACAAACTAATTATGTCTGCAAGCAGACAGCTCTTAAAGAGACAGTACCAGAGGTTCTAAAAACACTCACTGATAAATGGCTTAAATGCCAAACACCATTCAGGCTTGGAGCATTCAAGCAAGCTCCTGGAAGTCTTTTGGGAACCCCCATTTGCAGGGGGGTTACAGATACTTCCACTCAGTATTTACTGAAGAGAAGGTAGGGCAGGGCCCACAGCTCAGCACCATGGACATGGGGGAGGGAGGTGTGCACTAGTCCCTTCACAAAAAAAAGGGTCCTACAAGAGCTCGATAAGCTCAGGGTAGACAAAGCAATGGGACCTGATGGCATACATCCCAGGGTACTAAAGGAGCTAAGGGTGGAACTAGCAGAGCCATTATCAGAACTGTTTAGTGAGTCTCTGAGCACAGGAGAGGTCCCAGAAGACTGGAGAAAAGCTCATGTGATCCCACTCCACAAGAGTGGTAGCAGGGAGGAGGCAGGGAACTACAGATCAATCAGTTTTACCTCAGTAGTGGGCAAGATTATGGAGACACTCCTTAAGGAAAGGATAGTGCAACACCAGGAATCCATAGGAGCACAGGATCCAAGACAGCATGGATTTACAACAGGAAGGTCCTGTCAAACTAATCTCATAGATTTCATTGACTGGGTAATCAGAGTGGTGGACCAAGGGAGAGCAGTTGATGTTGCCTACTTGACTTCAGCAAAGCTTTTGATGCTGTTCCACACAGAAGATTGATTAATAAGCTGGGTAGGCTCGGGGTGGGTCAGACGTTGGTCAACTGGGTGGCAAACTGGTTGACGGGCAGAAAACAGAGAGTGGTGGTAAATGGTATACAGCCAGAAGAGATGCAAGTCACAAGTGGGGAACCTCAGGGATCAGTCCTGGGGCCAGTCCTCGTCAATATCTTCATCAGTGACATTGCAGATGGACTGGAGGGTAAGGTTTGTCTGTTTGCAGATGACACCAAGATCTGCAACAGAGTAGATGATCCAGATGGTGTGGGCAGAATGAGAAGAGATCTGGATAAACTAGCAAAAAGGTTGGAAGTATGGCAACTGGGGTTTAACGCAAAGAAGTGCAAGATCATGCACATAGGGAAGAGAAACTCTGAAGCCACCTATAGGCTGGAAGGGAAGTTGCTGGCAACCACAAGGGAAGAAAGAAACTTGGGCATCATCATCACCGATGACCTGAAATCATCCAAGCAGACCACTAAAGCAGTAGGCAAGGCTAGAGGGATGTTGGGGTGTATTAGTAGGGGTATCACAAGTCAGAAAAGGGAGGTAATAATCCCTCTTTACAAGACACTGGTTAGGCCCCATCTGGAGTACTGTGTGCAGTACTGGAGGCCACACCTTCACAAGGACATTAACAAAATTGAGGCAGTCCAGAGAAGGGCAACCAAAATGGTGCAGGGACTGCATCAGAAAACATATGAGGACAGATTAACTGAGCTCAATATGTATACCCTAAAGCAAAGGAGGGAGAGAGGTGATATGATTGAAACATTCAAACACCTTAAGGGCATTAACAAGGTGAAAGAGTCTAACATGTTTCAATGTAAGAAAAATAGCAGGACAAGAGGACACCGCATGAGATTAGTGGGAGGCCGATTAAGGGGTAATGTGAGGAAGTTCTTTTTCACAGAAAGGGTGGTGGATGCATGGAACGGCCTACCTCAGGAAGTGGTGGATATGAATACAGTGCAGGGCTTCAAACAGGCATGGGATAGGCATAAGTGAGCAATACAGATGAGTATGAATAGATAGGCCATTGACAGAGCAAAGGCCAATGGCACATTCATAAAGTAGAAAAAGAAATGGGTAGACTGGATGGGCCTGCGGTCCTTATCTGCCATCAACTTCTATGTTTCTATAAAATGTAAACTTTTAAAACAATAATTAAAAAAAATTAAAATAATTTAATTTAATAACAAGATTAAGGCACTCCAGGGGTTGGGTTACCTTTGTTTATTTAACACTAGTGAAGTCAGACACCCGGCTATGCCTTGTGTCTCACGACCCCCCCCCCACCCCGGTTAGATTAACAAATGGTAACCAAGCCCTGGTTGTACCTTAATGCTAAATAACAGCCTGAGCCTAATAAGACAAGGATCACCAGACTACTCTTGTCCCGCTTCACATAAAGCCCACCAGCAGCTCTAAGAAAGTAGTAACTGCTGTAGCTGTTATGGCCACCACCCTGTTTTTCAGACTTTCAGGCTTGTACTGTCCATTTTTAGCAGTTACATTCCAGTTGTCAGTGTGCGGGACACTCCTTTCCCAAATCCTGGATCCACCCAGATTAAACAGCAGTTATCCACCGTATATCATTTTATAAATATACTCCAGTGATCGGCAATTACAAGTTCCTGGCAAATACCTTTTATACATTTCACTTGCCTTTCTGAAGCTTGGGGGAATATTTTTCCCCTCTATCCATGAAGCCTGTCTAAAGAACTTTCTTCAGGAATTCCCAACTTCACAGTGCACTTGTTATGACTCATTGTGTTACCAGGACAACAAACTGTGATGTCACAAACACAGCAATTGTTCAGTTCGGGACCGTCAATTGTTTTTGGAAGCAGATATAGCGGGTATGCACTAGGCTGACTCAAAATATGCAATTTATCTTCTCAAGTGAGGGTGGAGGGATCATCACTCATGAGTGGCGGAGCCACAAGCGAGTTATAAAAGTCCTGCTCCATCACAAGTGATGATAAACTGTATAATCTGAGTCAGCATATTGCATATTCGATTTATACAACATCAGTTTACAAGTTATAGCTTTTAATTCTTCTGTTTTTTGTGAAGAGTTAACTGTCTTTATGATTTCAACTGCTGGCTTTAGTGTTGCATATAGCTACTGTGATGCCTTTCTGATTGGTTCATATTCCACTGTGTTGTACCCATCTTTGCTAGATATCACTTATTACAAACTCCCAAATGAAAGATATTATATCATGCAAAGTGGGTTCAAACATATAGGTTACTCACCTGTAACTGTAGTTCTAGCAGTGGTAGGTGTAGAGTTCACATCCACACTCTGGCAGTTCCACTGAAATGGACTAATTCATTGGACATCTTCAAGCTAAGCTCCTCCCTCCACCTGGGTGGTATATCCTCTGGCTCAGCCCTGTGACGTCAGATCTTTCCATGCTGGAAGCAGGGATCCACGTGTCACTTGCCGGGGAAGCCAGGTGGGCTGTGTGGATGTGTACTGTATACCACTCCTAGAACTACAGTTACAGGTGAGTAACCTATATTTCTGAGGGCATGGATACAGTTCACTATCCACACTCTGGCAGACTCCTAGCGGTTCTCTGGGAAGAGGGAGCAAAGCACAAACTCTTATTTGCTGAACAGAGACTGGAAAAGTGAGGCCCCAAAAGCAGCATCATGGCAAAACATGATGTTAATACTGTAATGGAAGGTGAAGGTGTGTGCTTTTCTCCAGGTAGCAGCCCTACAAATTTCCTATATGGTGATGTCTCTGGATGCAGTCACTGAGGCAGCAGTATGTCTGATGGAATGAGCCCTAAGCCCTCTCGGAGGCTCCCCTTCCAGCCAACCTATAGCAGAGGTCGGTGCAGAATGTCGTCCACCTGTCAATCATCTTCTTTGCTGCCAGTCCACTAGTCAAGGCTTCAGCGTATGTTGCAAGAAGCTAGTGACCCTCACCATGAACTCCAGCTGTGTGCTCCTTATAATAAGATAGTGCCCTCTGCAGGCCCAAAGTATGAAGCCTATGCTCGGCCTCCTAAGATGGTTTGTTGAAGTATACCAGAAGGCTAATCACCTGGTTAAGGTGAAGCTCTGATACTACCTTTGGGAGGAGGTTTGGGTGGGGGCAAAGGATGGCCTTGTGCTTGTGGAAGACCAGATAAAGACTCCACTGAGAGTGCCTGGAGTTCACTATTCCTTCTGGCTGATGTGATAGCCACCAAGAAGATAATCTTCCATGATGGGTGATGCATTTCACACCTGTGCAAATGCTCAAAGGGCTTGCCATTAGTACAGCCATCACTAGCAATGTCCCAAGGTGATAGGGGTTCATGCACCACAGTAGATAAGTGGTCCAGCCCCTTGAAAAAGTGCCCAACCACCATCTCATGGGCCATTGTTGGTATATCGATATGCAGAGATGGCTCACATGTGCACAGTGAGGGTAGTCATGCATAGTCCCGACTAAGGAAGGGACCGAAGGTCTCCAGGATGCTCACCACAGGGCAGGTAAGGGGATCAAGCTCCTAGCCCTGGCACCAAATGGAGAACCTCTTTCATTTGAAGGCATAGCACTGACAAGTCAACTCTTTTCGGGAGGCATCCCCAATGTGGAGCACATCTTCAGAGAGACCCAAGGCCTGGAACTTTGGCCCTTAGACACCAGACCGAGAGGTGCAGGGATCGAAGACCTGGGTGCCAGACCTTCCCCTGTTGTCTGGTCAGCAGGTCTGTATGAAGAGAGAACCACCACAGATGCCTTCTGCTGAGGCCAACAAGATCTGGGTACCAGAATTGTCTGGGTCAGTCTGGAGCTATCGGGCTTATCCGTGCCTTGTCCTTCTGGGCCTAGACCATCACTTTGTGGATAGAGGAAGCGAGGGAATGGTGTATACAAGGCCTGGGGTCCAAAACCTCACAAAGACATCCCCTAACAGTGTCCCAGCCTGTGGGGGGGCTGGTCAAAATAGAGCCTCAGTTTTCTGCTCTCCCAGGAGGTAAGCAGATCCACCAGAAGGGTGGCCCACTGGAAAAACAGGTGGCTTACTACCTCCTGAAGCAGGGATCACTCATGCGACATCTCTTCTTCCCAGCTGAGAGTGTCTGCCAGCTGACTGTGGACTCCCACAACATGAATCACCAGGAGATCTGCACCCAGGATGTTCATGAGGTTTCAGGTGTGGAAAGCCTCTTGACACAGGGGAAGGGAATGAGTTCCGTCCTGCCTGTTCAGGTAAAACATGATCATAGTGTAACCCCCCTGCAAATGGGGATTCCCAAAAGACTTCCAGGAGCTTGCTTGAATGCTCCAAGCCTGAATGGTGTTTGGCGTTTAAGCCATTTATCAGTGAGTGTTTTTAGAACCTCTGGTACTGTCTCTTTAAGAGCTGTCTGCTTGCAGACATAATTAGTTTGTATGGGGGACTGTGTGTTTCTTTGATTGAGTACCACTCGAGCTGCTGCAATTCACTCCATTTTGCAGTCACTAGGAGTGCAAAGGGAACCTATCTGAAAGATGTAACTGTTTGCCAGAAATCATTTAGAGTAATAATGAAATTACAGTTTGTCTAACCTGCTTTCTTTGCAGTCAGAACTGTGTCTGCCTAGTTCCCATTCTGGTTTGAACTGCTGAACTGGACCAATCAGTATGGGGTAAGCTAGCTCTAAAATGGTGCCTTGGACGAATCAGAACTTGGACATAATCTGAGCCAGCCACAAGAGGATTGTATGGGCAGTGACTCTGGGAGATGTAGTTTAGACTTCGGCGCCTTTTTGGACCAACAGGAGCAGTCTATTGTGAGTGACAGCCAATCCAGTCAAGAACTGGGAGGAACTCAAAGGAAGTGCCCAGTTTTGTCTGTTGGAGTTCAGCTGAGCTCTGGCAGTGAAGAAGGAAGGAGCCCTGTGCTTTTTCAGTGTGCAGTTTTAGTCGGAAACGTGTAAGGCCCAGAGTTCCGGTCTGCAGCTTGTGTAACTGCTTGTTAGGACTGAATCCGTCTGTGAAGAGAATCAAAGGATATCTGAAGAGTAGAAACCAGGCTCACCTGTAGAAGACTGGAGAAATTGCTGAATTGCACTCGGTCTGTCAGAACTGAATCTGCTGTGTGTTCTCCGGTATTGTGCAGTAATTGCGATCGGGATGAAAGCGGCCTGCCTGGTATAGTACTTTCTGTTTTACCATATAAATGTGTGAAGAGGCTTGTGTACCTCAAGTGAATCCTGCTGCCATTAAAGGACTTTTGCCTGTTACTGTTCACCATATAAATGTGTGAGGAGGCTTGTGTAGCTCAATGAACTTGCTGCCATTAAAGGACTTTTGCCTGTTGCAGTTTGACATATAAATGTGTGAGGAGTCTCGTGGAGCTCAAGAGTAGCCCTGCTGACATTGAAGGACCCTATCTTGTTTGGAGGTTGTGAGTACTAATTCAGGGTCGCCTCCTTGTTGAATTGCCACATTGAATCCAAATGGAATCACTGTACTGCTGACTGTTTAAACTAATTTTTCTTTTCTCTGTGGAAAGGGCCCCTACCAGCTGCCACGGTTTGGACCAGCCACTAGGGCTTGGGTACCCAGGGACAGTAACTGGTAGGGATAGGCCTGTGCACAGAGCCATAGGTAGATGAGTAAAGTGATAAGCTAATCAACCTGATTTCCCCCTGTCCTTGTTATATTCTCCCTAAATAAATCCGAGCTGCTTGTTTCAGCAAAGTTATACTGCCTGAGGTATTTGTCTATGTTAAAGTATTGTACTGTGATTGTTGCACTGTATTTTATTTTACAGGAGGTCCCAGTGCCTGAACCAGCCCTGGGGTAAGTGTATACTGTGAAGGTAATTCTGATATATTGTGCTTGGGCTACTAGTAGGAAGAAAGGGGGTTGCAGTGTCCCCAGAGGGCTGTGACCAAGTAAGTTTAACTATTGCAAACCCTGACCTCTGGGTGGAGGCACCCGCCATTGGATCCAGGCCCCTCAACCTGTTAGTGGCAAATCAGGCAGGGGTAGTAGCCCCTGGGATAGCGCCATCTAGGGGTTACAATAGTATTGTCTGTCTGGACCTGCACAACCTGTCCGCTGATCAGAGAAGCAAATTCCATGAGAGCCAGCCTTAGTGCACGGATCTTCTGCAGACTGATATGTTGATGGGACCTTCGATGTGTCCATAGCCTGTGGACTCTGTAGTCTCCCAGGTGTGCTCCCCACCCCACCAGAGATGTGTCCATCATGAGCATGATGGGCGGCTCTGGACAGACAAACAGGATTCCTTCCTCCAGATGTTGAGGGACCAACCACAACTGGATGGCATTCCACATTGGCTGGGTATCCAAGACCAGCTGGTACAGATGACCTAGGCACTGGGATCACTGGCGGCTCAGCTCTCACTGCAGATGGTGTACCTATGAGTGTGCCTAACAGACCACACTGGTGGTAGATGCTATGTACCCCAGCAGCTGCAGGAAATCCTGGGAAGGGCATGAGTGCCCAACCTGACATGATCAGGCAAAGGAGGTGGGCCGGCCTCTTGGCGCAGCGATAGCACTACCTCACATGATGCTGATGACCCAAACTTGGTAGCAAGCATGAGTCATTGGAGAGCTAGCAAGGGGGAGGAGGATTGAGCATCCGGAGGACCATTCTCCTCTCTGGGGGAGAAGGATGGAAGAACCTGGTGTACTTCTGGCCCCTAGTGGTAAGCTAGGACAGAGGCACCTGGATTGCCACAGAATGAGCAGGGGGGGCATGGCACGAGGGTACGCGGGTCATGCATCATGGTGACATTCCAAACCATGCCCTTGGGGGAAGAAAAATGGAAAAATCCTTAGTGGCAGGATGGTGCGTGGACCCTCACAGGTCCCACGCCCAACTAGCTGGGCTTACCAGTTTAACTATTGGATTCAGTTCATGGTCAGGGATTGAGGGACCCTGCAGACCCTGCCAAGGGGGGGGGAAAGCCCAGTGGGTACAGGCTAGTGGTAATTTGCGGAGGATATTAGGGTTACAAAGCTGAGGGGGTCCAGGCAGTTGGGGGCCATCTGAGATGTGGGACAGAGGAAAAAAAACAGGAGGTAAAGTTTTTTTTTTTTTTAATTATATTTCTTCACCTCCAGGCTCGGAACTCTCTCAGGCTGCCTCGCTCGCCTGCATCGCTATACCGCCCACTGTGTTCCCCACCATCTTCAAAGTTGTTAGGACTCCCCAGGACACAGGGGGCTACAGCCCAGGAGAACTCAAGGGGCAGTGGAGGGGAACCAGCGTTGTGTGTGTGGCGGCGGCATGGAGGAGCCGTTGTCTATCCGGCTGGAGGGGCTTTTCCTCCTTGTGTGTCCTTCCCACTTCCCCTACCCCCACGCGTGCTGCATGTCCCCGACTGTGCAGCACATGGCAACCCTGCCTACGTTGGTCCACGCTATCTGCGTGCAGTTCAGCACTCTGCTGCACCCTTGGTCTCCACCAGGGGCTGCCAGAGCACCGGGTGTCCCAGTGCCCTTCCCCCGAGAAAGGAGAGCATGATCCTTTCCCTCCCCTGACGAACACGGGTCGCCGGCGTGGCACAAGGTGTGGCTTCCAGTGCCTCAACCCTCAGTGCCACTGGTCCAGCTTGGAGGTAAGGTCTTAAGCCCAGTCCACAGGGGGAAGGGCCTTGGCCCACTTGGAGTCTAGCTGTGCCCTGAAGAACTTGATTACCTCGGAGAGCATCAGTTCAGACTTGTCCAAGTTGACCAACAGGCCCAAGTCTCTGCAGGTCTGGAGGGCCAGATCTCCAGACTGCTCTACGGCCTCTTTGCATGGCCCAGCTATCAGCCAGTCATCCAGAAAGGGATACACCCTGATGCCCATGCACTTGGTGAAGACCCTAGGTGTGGATGAGATGCTGAAAGGCATGACCTTGACTTGATAGGGAACCCCTTCTGCATGGAACCGGAAGTACTGCCAGTGGGACAGATGGACCGGAATGTGGAAGAATGCATCCTGGAGATCCAGGGAGCAGAACACAATGCCCTGCTCCAGGGATGATATAATCTAGCTCAGAGAGACCACATGGAACTTGTGCTTCTGCATCAACTGGGTCAAATTGTGCAGATCCAATATGGGGCACCAGCCTCCCATCTGGTTTGGGACCAAAAAGTACCTGGACATGTACACCTGACTTACTAGGGCATCTGGGACACTGGTTATTGCCCCTTTCACAATGAGCTGAGCAATATCTTCCCTTACGGCAGACAACGAGTCCTGCAACACTGAGGATTCCCTAGGAGTGTGGAGTCAGTATGTGGGAGAGCCTCAAAATACAGAGGCAACACTTTGACTACCATCTCCAGTACTCTGTAGTAATGATGGACCAATGTGGCCAGAAGTGGTCAAGCTAACCCCCCACAGGGAGTTGGGTCAGGGACTGGACAGGCAGGAGGATGTCACCCTCCCACCCCATCACTGGGCAGCTTTGGAAGGGGCACTGGCCACTGGGGCAGGAGGGGCCCCACTTTCCCTACCCTGTTTCTTTTTGGCCCCTGAACTTGGGCTTTGGATATCAGGTTTGGTATTGCCCTTTCTGGGGCTTCTGCCAAGGCTGTTGTGTCTGAAAGGACTTTTTCTTGGGCTTCTGTGCCTTAGGGTCCTTCTGAGATGATGCCACAGACTCCAGGATGGCATTGGACTTCTCAGTCCTGATGAAATGTCCCTCCACCCTAGGGCCAGAGAAGTCAGTGCCTAGGAACAGGACACTGGCCAGCTTGCACTGGGTGTCTTTCGTGAAGGTAGACAGACTCCACCTGGCCCTGCAACACATTACAATGGCTGCTGCCATGGCGCAGGCACAGGAGTCACCCATGTCTAAAGCTGTCTTGAGCTTGTGTTTAGTCAGTGCTTGTTTTTTGGAACTTATATTTTATTAAGAAATACAACAATTACATTGTACATATGATACAGGTAAAAGCATCAGGGGAAATACATTCGATGTTCCTTTAAGCAATAAGGCATGACAGGGGTGTGTTATGGTGGAATAACGGCCCACCTTGGGTGGGTTGAAGCACAAAGGCATAGCCAGTGCTTCCACCACCAAGAAGGGCTCAAGAAGCACTATAACACACCCCTGTGGAGTACCTTATTGCAATTATGAAATGGGTCATTTTTAACTAAATTCTATGCATTTTTTAAACATATTACTTTCAGCTGGGCCGTTGTGCTGGGATAACAGCCCAGCTGAAAGCTTATCTCATCCAATCAGAATTCAACATTCTTTCTACCCATTTCATAATTCAGCTTAAGATCTTACAATTCCATTTCATATCAATATACAAGGAGAAATAGATCAGTGTCTCATCTGTATGGGGATTCTTATTATCTTATTAACTTTTTCTTTTCCCTTTATGTAGGTTCAAAGCTACTTTGGGAATGAGTCCAGCAGTGATGTTCCATTTCACGTCCAAGGGAATCGGACATGATCTACATTACAGATGCTAAAAATATTTCTGAAAGTGATTATTCTCCTTCCGTTTGTCTTAGAGTCCATTTCTACTGTCTTATACCTGCATCCTAGAGAGTTCTCTATTAGCTTCTCAATGAACAAAAAACATTGTGAAAAAACAGTTTTAGTTAAGCGGAAACATTAAAAAACAAACTTTTAACTAATACATTAACTAAAAAGAGAAATAAACAAAATGGCTTGTCTTTTGTCTTTTCCCCCTTTCTTTTCTGCTGAATTCACATTCAACACCCTGATGTGTTACAGATGTTAGTTTAAATTCATTCACCCTGATCTATACCCGTTATTCTCCCAAGATCCTTATATGAGGAGTTGGTCTAGCACTGTTTTGTCCTCTTGCTCTTCAATAAAATTGAAAAATAGGAGCCGTCTTGAATTGTATTTCTCAACCTGAAGGTGAAGTTTAGCTGTTATGGTCTCCAGACTTTTAATAGTGTGTAACGCCTCTCCCCCCCATTTGGGGGCTTACCTTTTAAATGCCTCTGGGTGTTCTCCCTTTGTCTCTGGTGTCCACCTGTTCCTCCGCGGCACTCTCAGCCGTTTAGTCCTTGCCCTCTGGTGCCCCGAGTTCTCTTGTCCCCCAAGCAGCCCAGTATTTTAGTTTAAAGCACCGTTCAGGCTTAAAATTAGAACTGCGAGCCGCCAGCATTGCTAAAGACTGGCTGGCACTCGTGTGAGCACAAGAAAGGCACGCTTGTTTCCCGACCACACATGCGGTCAAAATTAAAGGAGTTTTTTGTGGTCCTGGTCCCCTGGCTATGTTCAGCAGGGACTGGGGACCTCAGCAAGGCCACAGAGAGGCCTTTAAACTATGCATTAAGAAAGTGCAGTGAAGCGCTAAGTGAGTGCTAAAAGCAGGGCTCATGCATATTAATGAACCCCACATGCATATTAATGAGACGCTGCCAGCCATCTGGGGCACAGTATTGTGTTGGCAGCAACAGCATAGGGGGCTAAATGAAATTAAATAAATGAATGTATTTAAGAGAGCATTGTTGGGGCTATGAGACAGAGGGGCTATTATTTAATAAAAGTAATAGGACTGGTTGCACCAGGACTTTATATGTGGGGACATGGTTAAAACTGCACTAAACCTGTATCAGCAGCCACCATCTTTGCAGCCAGCAACCAATCGACGGCCAGGATTAAACAAAGAGGCTCTTGGGACAGTGCCAGAGACTTGTGGGGAACAAGCAGGGACAAAATCTAGGCGCCAAAATGTTGTCCAATTAAAAGACTGATACTGTGATTATCAGCCTGGATAGCCAATTGGATTACAGGAATTTTTCCCTTTATAAAAGGAGGGATTGTTTGAATCAGGGCAGTCAAAGGTGAGTTAGAGTCAGTTCGAGCAGCAGTTCGAGGGTGTCTGTCTGGAGCTCCTGCAGGGAAAGGAGGCTCCCTGCAGCTCAGGGAACTAGGGGAGAGGCCTGCTTTGCCTCTTCTCAGCCAAAATGCCTGCTGATTAATCGAGTCAGCTAAGTCTGCAGAACCAGCTGCAATCCTCCAAAAAGGGAGAATTCACCTGAGTGAATTTCCAGACTGAACGTGGGATCAGGGCACTGAAGGATCCCCCACCTGCATTCTGGTGAGAAACTGTTTATGCCTCGGCTCGGGGACTGCGCCTGAATTTAATACCTGTAGTCACTGAAATTGCCTCCAGTCCATCTGCCAGAGGGAGACCTGAACTGCTGTGTGCCAGCTTACATTTCCAGGCCTGTAACGTGCAAGTGAGTAAGCTGTGCGGCCTATTACCGAACTGTATCCAAGCTGAACTAGTGATGCCAAGTAATTTGCCTAATAGACTGTTGCTGCCTGTAAAGCCAAGCTGCCAGATGACCAGGGAAGGGAATCAGCTCCTGCAGAGAAGTTCCTCACAGGTTATGGCCAACCTTGGGGGTTACACCTTGACAAGGGGGTGAGTCATGCTAGCTCCGGTGCCTGTATCCTGGTCCTTGCCAGAAAGGACAGAGTCCTGCAGCCTACAGCCACATCTTGCCTCGAGAAGAGAAAGCCTGGAAATCAACCCAGATCCTGAGGTTCAACGTTCATTGAGTACCTCAGGATTTTACCCTGCAACACCAATTAATCCGATTGTTCCAACTGATTTGCCTTTCAAGTCTACACTTTGGTTTAGACTGTCTTTGCAGGCCATCGGGCCTGGGAATTACAAATTTCTGGGTTTCAAAAAGGTGTTTTATGATTTCTACAGTCAAGTACAAATTAAAGCCTTAACCATTTCTTTGTTTAAGGGCCTCAACCAGCTGCAACACCGGCCAACCCACGGCACCGCCTCAGGCCTGCAACATAGCTTATCCTGGGTACCAAGTGAGGTTAACGGGACAATTCAAAGAGGTAAATGCATTTGGTTGAATGCTTATACAAAGTCAAAATACTGCTAAAACCAAAAGTGGCAATTGATCAAGCTTTAATTTGCATCCCCTACCCCTTATTTAAACCCCTAAATAAATCTGTTTGTTGTTTAAATGTTAATCTGGTCCATGAGCATATTATTACTGAATACTGGTTTAATGCAAACAACTGAAAGGCTTTGTGTCATTGCTAGGCACTGCTCTTTACAGGTGCACAGGATGATGAAGAGTTCCAGACCCCGTTGGTAAGTGGTCACTGTGAGCATATTATTAGCACTCTCCATTAATTGTGAATCAAATGCAAAGCAAGGTGGTTATTGTAATTTCAAGTGTGGGGCCACTAGGTGGGGCTGTGGGTAGGTATAGCTTCCCAGAGGACTGTATCAATTCAAAATCTAACCCACTAAATCATTACTCTGGGTGGAGGCACCATAACGCAGTTTTACTGTTAGTAGTGACACCACAGTGACCCCTGATAGCAAACCCAGGCCTCTCAACCTGCAGTCAGGGAAGCAGGCAGGGGTAGTAGCCCTTGGTATAATAGCACCAGGGTTACAACTGTTTAGATTAGTTTTCCATTGAGATTCTGTAGGAGGTTTTGGTAATAGCCAGTGCTGTGTTATGGTTTTTAGGGCTGCAACTTTTAGCATTTAGTATATATACTTTTCATTTGCTGAATGCAGTTCTTCAGGTGAGAGACCCAGCACCATTTAGCCAGTGCTTGAACCTGGTCTCTGGCCAACTTCACCAGCAACTGCTTGTTAGCAGGAAGGTGAGGGAGGAGGTCATCCAGCACTCCTAGCAGGAAGTGACTAAAGTTGGCCATCATACGAACATACGAAGAAGCCAGCAGAAGAAGGCCATTTGGTCTATTAAGTCTGCTCATATTGCAGGGTCCATAGCTTGAGCTAATGTCCCTGCCCTCCCTCCCCACTCCTCCCATCCTCCCTACCCATGACCCTTACCCGCCCCCATGCCTGTCCCAGCCTCTCTTAAAGCTGCCCACTGTCTTCAACGAGATGACCTCTTCCAGCAGCACATTCCAAGTGTCCATCACCTTCTCTGTGAAGAAATGCTTCCTGATCTCCCTCCTAAACCTCCCACCCTCCAACTTAAGACTGTGTCCCCTTGTGTTATGGTTGCCACTCAGCTTAAAGAGACTCTCCTTATCAACTTTATTTATCCCTTTCACGTACTTGAAGGTCCCAATCATGTCCCCCCCCCGTCTTCCAGGAAGTACATGTTCAGTGCCCTCAACCTCTCCTCACTTGCTTTACCCTGCTGACCAGCTATTATCTTTGTAGCCCTCCTCTGAACCTTCTTCAGCAGGTTAATGTCCTTTTTGAGGTGTAGCCACCAGTACTGAATTCTATACTCTAGATGCAGCCTTACCAGTGACCTATACAAGGGCAGTATAACCTCCTCTCTCCTACTACTGATCCCTCTAGATAAGCATCCCAGCATCTTGTTTGCCTTTGCTGCTGCTTTCTTGCACTGCGTGGAGTGCTTCAGGTCACTAATGATCATCACTCCCAGGTCCTTCTCCTCCTCCTCTGATGCAGATACTCGGACTCCATCCAGGTAGTACTCTGTCCTGGGATTCTTGGCTCCAATATGCATAACTTTGCATTTCTTGGCATTGAAGCCAAGCTGCCATATCCTGGACCACCTCCTTAGCTTTTCCAGATCTTCCAGTAGGTTCTGTATCCCTACAGCTGTGTCCACTCTCCCACAGAGTTTGGTGTCATTCGTGAATAGGCACATTTTGCCCTTAATGCCATTTCCAGTGTCATTGATGAAGACTTTGAACAATACCGGCAGCAGCACCAAGCCCTGCAGGACCTCACTGGTTACCTGTCTGGAGCCAGATAACTCTCCCCCAACAACCACCCTCTGGGTTCTGTTCTTCAGCCAGTTTTCCACCCATCTGGCCATCTTTCCCCCAACCCTGACATCCACCAACTTCCTGATCAATCTTTTATGGGGCACAGAGTCAAAGGCCTTGCTGAAATCAAGATAGAGAATGTCTACCGCTTGGCCCCTGTCTACTGTCTTAGTGACACAGTCAAAGAAGTCAATCAGATTTGTTTGACATGATCCCCCCATGAACCCATGCTGCCTCGCATCCTGGAGACCATGCTCCTTTAGATATTCCACCAGCCTCTCCTTTAGTATGGTCTCCATGAGCTTGCCCACAATGGAGATCAGACTGACTGGTCTATAATTCCCTGGGTCATCAAGGCAGCGTAACTCACCTGACAGAGATGTCATATTATGTAAGAGCCTCTAGATGGCACTGTCACCAAATACTGAGTGTTAGGTTTACACTATAAAGGTATGTAGTTAGTTCTTGCGGGATGCTTTCTTCAAGTTTATTGCAGAAAAGACTCCGTTGAGCAAGCTCATTCACAAGGAGGTCCTGAGGCACATACACATACAGTTCGCAATTACATAGACAGGAGATATAAAATGTAGAACAACAAAGAAAAAAAAAATATATAATACAAGAGGTATACACAATAGAAGTCCTTATGCTATATATGCGGTACATTGCAGCTTTAACCTTGCCCTAAATTATGCAACACATTTCAACTTAATAAGGAGAGGGCCAGTTGGTACCTAGGAAGTTGACTTGGTGTTGGGGGCCTAGTAGCACCTACATATGTCTTTTAATTTAGAGATAGCTAGTGTTTTGTAGGAGTTAATTGATACGATGCTGGTTAGCTTCAGCATGGCTTATAGTTGGTTCCAAATGTTTGGGAGGGCGTATGAGACAGCTCTTTGGCCAGCTGTGGTACGTGTCCTGGGAACATCTAGTAGGATAAGGTCGGATTTCCTTAGGGAGTAGGCGCTATGCGAGATGTGTATGAGAGACGTTAAATAGACAGGTAGTTTGTGGAGTAGTAATTTGAGGGTCCAAATGCCAGCATGCAGGAGGCATCTGGTGGCAAGAGAGGTCCACCCAACTGCTGCATAAAGATCACAGTGGTGGGTCCTGTACGCAGAGTTAGTAATGAAGCGAAGAGCATGGTGATAGAGTACGTCCAGTTTAGATAGGCTCAAGGTTGGGGAAGAGATAAAGACAATGTCTCCGTAGTCAAGCAAGAGGTGTTACAGGGAACTCCTCTGGCAGCAGAAGACCATTGCAGGACAGGGTAGGTCAAGATTCTATAGCGTTCTGAGGAATAAATACACTGTTTAATTGAAACCTGAGTTTCTCTTTTGACCAGAGCAGTTTACTTAATAAAGAACTTCTGCTTACAGTTTTTCTAAGAAATTACTAAACGAAAAGCAAAACAGTACATGGTGTCAGAAGTCCCTATAGTGCAGAAGCAACTGATCAAACAGAAGATCAGAAAAGATTATGGAATTTTTCTGGGATCCGGTGGCAAAGTCTCTAATGGTGGTATTACTGGTTTAGAGTCATCATGAGAAACCAAACCATCTTGTGGTGTGGCAACAATGTTCCCAGAGTCTAAATCATCACTGACTGAAGTTGGTTGAACATCCTGCGACTTGAGCAAATGGCAGTGGTTACACCTGTATTCTCCTCCATTGTCTGTTCATACTAGGTATGACCCTGGAGTGTGCAATTTTGCTGCAACAATAGCGGGTTGCCATTTCCCATCAGGTCTTTGCACGCAGATTCTGTCTCCTTCCTGAAGGAGAGGTAAGGTTTTGGTATGTCTGAGTTTCTCTTTTGACCAGAGCAGTTTACTTCATAAAGAACTTCTACTTAGTTTTTCTAAGAAATTACTAAACAAAAAGTAAAACATCACAAGAGATAGAGAAGAAGCGGCATAGATCTTCTTGCGTGTATGATGAAGCTTTTTTGACTCTTTGTTGGGGGGCTTGCCCACATCCCCTTGGCCACCAGACTTCCGGAAGGCCAAGTTTGAGACCAACTCTTTGGCAAAAGGTGGTCCAAGAACCCTGAAGGAGACCCTGTAGGGACCACATACTTGCAGATCACGTGGATGGAAGGTGCCAGGCAAGATGCTGGATGCTGCCAAAGCTCTAGGGCCAGTCCCAAGATGGCTTCAGCAACGGGAAAGGTAACTCCTTGGGAATTGTCCTTGTCCAATATATCAGTGAAGGGCACTTAGCTGCTTTTAATCTGGTTCCAAAGGCACATTCATGGACTCTGATATGAGGAAGAGAAGAGCCCCAAAAGACATCAGCCCATGGTCGGCTGACACTTCCTTGACCAATGCATGGTCAAAAGTATGGGTCCTCGAAGACAATGTGAATGACCCATCTGAGTCATTCTAGGACTCTTCAAAATGGCTCTTCACCATTGCCACCATGGACCACCCTAGTGTCCTTGGACTGGGTGATCTCCATCAACAACTGGCCTGGTAAACAAAAAACAAACACGAGAGCTGAGTAAAATAAAGGGATTTCTATTAAATAACAAAATCAGGCATAACAGACACACTGGGCTAACACCCCAGGCCTGGTAAGGTGGCTGCCACATGGAGTCCTTAGTTGTAGCTCCTACCAAGAGCTGCAGTAGAGGTGGTTCCACCTGCTGGGGGTGGAGAGGCTGATGCTAGTGACATCTGTTGAGGATGGACCAGTGAGGGTATGCCTGGTGACTGCCAGGTGACCAAAGGTCCAGAGGGTAGAGCCCTACCCTGCCCTGCAATGGGCCATTGCTGCCAGAGGAGATCCTTGTAGCACCTCTGCATCTTACCGCAGTACCTTTCCTCACTGAAGATGAGGAGTTTGTGGAGTGTTGATGGAGGCAACTCCCTGTTGAGCAGGATCAAGAGTGCAAGTGGTTCTTTGACCTTAACCGTCGACCTGAGGGCTGACGTAGTGGAGAATCCTCCAGAGGGTCATGGTAGACCACATGCCAAGACAGTGTTTAAGAGCATCCGCTTTGGAGGCACGACTGCCAGTGTGGGCTGGTCCCAAGTGGATCTGGTTGGAGACACCGACCAGGTCACATCCTCCTGGGTGAGGACCGGGAGCACTGGGGTCTGGGAGATTGACTCCTCGTTTATCTCCTCTGGCAACTAGTTGACATGTTCGAGAAAAATCTCAATCGCCTGCTTGACCAGTGTTGAGGTTGACAAGCCTGATGGGCACAGAGGAGCTATTGACCAAACCCTTGCTGAAGGCAGCTTAACTGCATTTGAGCGCTCGTCCAGAGTCAAGTGGTCAGGGGAGTCGAGGGGAGCAGGAGGACAGAGATTTCTCCCAGTCCCACGACTGACACTGGCAGCACTTATGTTTCTTGCTGTGGCGAGAAGGGCTCTCTCCAAAGGTCTGGATATTCTGACATATCTCACAAAAGCCATCCGTGGAGGACCTGTTGATGCTGGCCCTAGCCAGGAGCAATGCCAAGGCCATTGAGGTACTCAATGCAGCAGCCACCACCTCCTCCTCCTCGAAAGCCACAAGTTGAGCAGTGGATCTAGCAGCTGATGAGGCCTTTTTATGGCTTTTCTGTCGATCTTTATGATCATGATCTGTTGGTTGACCGAGGAAAAGTCTGGCTGCATGATCTTCCAGCGATGCTGGAAGCATTGCCTGATAAAGGCCGCAGCCCCCCATGTTGTGCTATACACCCAAGCAGTAGAGGCAGGACACATGGGGATTGGTCTTCGACATTTTCTGTCAACAGGTCACACAGAATATAAGACTGCGAGACATTTTCCCTTCCTCCATTGCTGAGATCAACAAGGCAGAGCCAGAATGAGAGGAAGAATGAAGTAATCGTAGTTTTAATTGAAGAAGAAGGTTTTCACCAAAGCACCAGCTCTGGGAACCCTCGAATGATGCAGTGCTGTGAAGGAGTAGACCTGGCCCTTCCAACGGAAAGAAAGATCTGATGTTACTGGGTGGAGTCCAGTGATGCGCTGGAGGGAGTTGTCAGAGGCTCTATGGAGGTGGTTGTTAAATGTGGCATGGGGTCATGTCGCCACAAACAAAAACCGCACAGCAATAAATGCTCAAGGAAAACAGCATCCTCGCAAATAATGCCAGGCACAAGAGTGACCAGACAACAACGCAGCCCCATTGAAAACAATGAGACTTTTTTTGCCCCCGATATAAAATAATCCACTCCGGGGGTTGTGAACATCAGAGATGGAGAGAAAATCGGGAGGGTGGAAATTTTTTATTTTTTTTTAAATGGTTCAGCAGGAGGAGACCTGGCAGGACCCAAACCGCAGTCCCAGGTCTTCTGCTTCTCTGTGTGTGGGTGCCCTAGCCACTCCATCATGGGAGCGGCTCAACCATGCACCCCAGCACACAGCAACTTGATCCCTCTACAGGTAATCTGCAGAGTGACATGGGTAGCAATAATTTCCTGTCACTATTATACCCCTGTCACTCTAAATCCTTTTGCACTTTACACAGCATGGTTCTTGTAGCGCTCTTCCTGGTGTGCTGTTTTGAGCCGGTACCGTTAAATGTTATCCCACATTAACATAAAATGAAGAGGAAGAGTAGGGATCTAGTTGCTAATGCCTGAGAACCTGCTGTTAAATATCTGGCAAGACATCACTAGCAGAATCGGAGGTTATATTGGCTGGATGGTGGCAGGAGCTTAGCTTGAAAAGTCCGATGAATCAGACCATTCCAGTGAAACTGCTAGAGTGTGGATAGCGAACTGTATCCACGCCCTTAGTAATACCAGTTTTATTTTGTGGCATTTCTCTCTACACCAGTTGTATAAAGTTAAATAAGTTCTTATTAATGTGAAATATTTAAAGAGCGGCGGACACCTCAGGAAAAACTGACAACACTTTGACAAACATCATATTTAGACACAATTCACCTTCTGTTTCATATATCTTGAGAAGATGTTTCCTCACCATTATTTATTACTTAAAAAATGTGCACAAAATCGGGATTACTTCCCAACAGTTAATCTGCCCGGAAGCTCATTCCCTGCTTTAAAGGCGAAAAGAAACAGTTGTTTCATCTCTAGATGCCCTCCTGTTGTTCTTGTAGTGTCTGTCCAATATTCTGATGTGTTTTTGACCTTTTTTTGTTAAATTAGTAATCTATTTTTACTGCCTTTGGAACTGCCCTTACTCCCTCTCTCCTCATCAGTTGCTGTTCTCTCTTTTCATACTGCCTGAACACATACAGTACCTCTCAACCTTTTGTCCCCCAGATGTGGAACATTGCCTCTCATAATGTGGAACAAATGAGCAAAATGTGGAACACTTAATCAACTCTTTACCTAGGAGGCTCAGAACACTGTTAAAAGGTTTGCATTTATGTTTAGAAAGTCTGTTATTAATTAAATAATATATTGTTTACATCATTTACTATAGATTTTTGCTTTAAAATGTTAACACTGAATGTGGGACAAGTCCTCACAATGTGGAACAGGGAGCTTTTGTGAAGTAAAATGAGGAACGTTCCTCGTAATGTGGTACAGTTGAGAGGTATGGAACATGCTATGACATCAATAACACCATTCCAGGCCAATCAGATGAATAGCATGGAATGGTGTTATTGATGTCATAGAATGTCTCAGAAATATGAAAATCAAGAGCAGTGACTGGTGAAGACAGCAAAACTCTATGTAGATCTGAAGGCACCCCAAACCTAGATTATGTATTTAGCAAAAATAGGTCAAAGCATATCAGAATACATAACTGGCATGGAAAGGAAAACGGAAGGGCAGTTAAAGGATACCTAAACAAGCAGTTTTTTAAAACTGCAAACTCCAAAATCTGGCTTCATTGCGAGGTAAAGTAAAGGTGACTGTTTACATTTATGCAAAAACTGCATTTATGTAAATAACATAAATGCAGTTTCATAGCTGTTGAAAAATGTAAACATCAGCCTTTCGCTTACAAAAAACAGCCTTGCTTTCTCCCTAAGATGTCTGCCAACTGTGTCATGTGATGAGTCATGATGACATCATCAGAGCCAGAGCCAGAGACCAATACAGAGTCCTATAGGCTAACTAGTTCTTCTTTCCCTCTTTGTTTTGAAGTGTTTTACCAGAATGATCAACACCATGTGTTAACATGTGGATTATTTTGATCTGTACACGTTAGGTTATGATTTTGTTCATTTTATTTACTTTAACTTGTTGAAAATGTTTGCAGTCTAGCTGACTTTCTCTATGGCAAACTGCAGAACTGTACAACGCTTCAAATACCTGATGATCTAGTGGTTATGTGATGCCCTGATTTTTTTGTTAACCAGGAGAGACACACTATGCTGAAGCCTTGTTTACAGGTGTGGCCTGGCAGCACAAGGAAGTTAAATGACTTGCTCAGGGTCACACAGTGAAGTACTGGTCTGGTCCAACTCCAAAGCTCATGCATTTTTGTTAATCCACAAAAAAAGTTTCTCTTGTATTCTTTTTCCAAGTGAACCCTCTGCACCTAGCCTGGCTACTGTTGAACACCCCACCATCCATACTGTGTCCATAGTACTGCCTGGGGCTGCATATGAGCTTGCTATCTCATGAAGAGAATTATCACACCTCAGACTGTAATCATATACCTTGGAGAGCTGTGCATTCCTACACCGATCTGGATCATCAGCTGGCACTGTTAAAAAATAACTCCCAAATCACACTTCAGTTCACTTTTTCAGTGTTTGACTTCTGCTCCCACAGTAAACATTGAGTGGATCACCACCCTTCTGCACAGTGAAGGCAGTATGTACAGTTCCCCTGTTGTGTTTTTGTCCCGCCTCATTAACCAACAATTGGGTCTTCGTGGAGGGCCAAGCAATAAGCTTCAGGACTCACCAGAAAAACTGCTGTTCATGCCCTCATAAGGGCTGTACTTACTATGGATAACAATATTATTAGCAGGAGAGGCATACTAATGCCTTGAGCGAATCCACCAGACTTCCAGTGTCAGTCTACTCCTTAACCTGTGATCTGCAGAACCCTGCAGAACAGTTCCCTGCAAATCTTCTCCTGTGCTTTTTAGTGCCCTGCTCCACAATGCGAGCTGGTTGGCTACCACCCATTTAAATCTTGAATGATCTATACACAGCTCCCTCAGTACTGTCCTAACAAACATCAACCCCCCACCTGAGGGTAATCTCCCTACACAGAACTCAAGTATTCAAGTAACACTTTAAGTGCAGTCCTGCCACTGAGTATTTGTCATCGCTGGCTGCTCTCATTCACAGTCAAGTAGTTATCATGGTGCTGGCAGCCCTACATTTCAGATCTCACAATGATCTGCTAAACATCCCCTTCCTGTCTTCCCCTAACCTGAATATAGCTGTACCCTGCTGGAATGGTCTCTTCAGTCCCTCTCTGGCATTCATTCTTCTCTTCTGCTCCCCACACCAAAAAATGGTGAGCTCACTATCCTTCTGCATCATGAATGCAGTTAGTACAGTCGCCCGTGTCATTTTTACGTAATAATAACAAACATGAACTTCTAGTAAGCCAGGCTGATTGTAGCAGGTCACAGGGGGAAACAAAGGCATTCCTACCCATGTAAGATCTAAGCCACCTATGATTAGGCACTACTAAATGACATGCATAATGATGTGCACACCCATCATTTAATAGTGCCTAATCAAAGGCAGCCTAGATCTTATAAGGATAGGAATGTTCAAGTTCAAGTTCAAGTTTATTGCAGGAAAACTCCATTGAGCAAGCTCATTCACAAGGAGGTCCTGTGAAATAAACACTTAAAGTACAAACATAGATAGGTAATAACAGTATATACATGAAATGCACGTTACATGATACAGGCTGGATATACATACAAGGGTACCACATAGGGTGACCGCAGGTGGTAAACATTAATATGACACAGGGAAGCGACTTACAGGTTGCATACTGATAAATGAAACATGATGACTGGTGTGTGCAATACATATATTTTGGCAGCTAGAACAAACAACAGACTACAACTGATATGGGGGGGTGATTTGATAGAGTAGCAGTGAAGCGTAAGCATAGATAAAGCCAGGAGTAGAAAGGGAAGGGAAAGCAGTTAATATGACAAAGCAATTATACCTTGCCAGTGGATAAATATGGCACACATGGGGAAGGAAGAGACTTAATGACAGTTACAGCCTACAATTCCCCTTGTTCCCTGCTGCTATCAGCCTGACTTACGGGAAAGATTTGTTTATTTTTGATATGTCAAAAAATAACTGGGGGCTGTACTGCCTTCATTCATGGTGTACAAGGGTAATGAGCTCACCAGTTTTTGGTGTGGGGAGAAGTAGTGAGAATGAATACCAGAGGGGGACTGAGAAAGCCACTCCTGCAAGGTATTGCTATATTCAGGGAAGGGGGAAAACAGAAGGGGAGAAATTTGAGCAGATCACTGTGAGAAATAAGATGTGGGGCTGCCAGCACCATGATCACTACCTGACCCTGTTGTCCTGGCCAACATTCCCCTTCCCATAAAACCAGTTCATGCAATTGTGCAAGGCTGCATGTGGGTATTGTGGGGGATGGTCTCTGAGGCACTCCACCTACCTTACATCATGGGTTGTCTGTACACCGGATAGGTTGTCTGTACACCGGATAGGTTGTTTTGATGCACATGTGATGTGAAGTTGAGAACGTCCCCTGTGGATGTCCCTGCTCACCAGTCATCAGTGCGATGTGTGCATCCATGCTAGGTTGTCGTCCTTTTCCAGAGCTCCAGAGCCTCATTACCTGACTACGCTGCACCAAGGTAGGCTACCCTTTCAGATCCATTATGAGGTCTTTTCCACACTATAGCTTAATTCCACATCTCTGTCATCGCCGGTAGGCTACTATGACTGTGACCCTGTGCTACCCACAACACTATGCCTGTTAGAGTTTACTATCCACAACACTGCTTCCCCTACTCAGGGCTCCGCCTCCACTAACGCTCTGCACACCCCTCTCTCAGCAGTGCCAGACATTTGCTCATTTACACAGCGCTGCGGCTCTCCCCCTTCAGGCTACCCCTGGCTCTTGGGACAGCACTCTGTGCACCCCTTTCACGCGGTCACAGACGCTGCTTCATCACCTGCTGCGACTTTCCTCAGTGCTCTGTGCACCCCTGCTCAGCGGGCACAGACACTGCTTCATCACCTGCTGCGACTTTCCTCAGTGCTCTGTGCACCCCTGCTTAGCGGGCACAGACACTGCTGCGATGCTACCAGACCTTATTGCAGTGCTTGGGGTGCTCCTCCTGTAGCAGCCCCCGACGCTCACTATCCCTGGCACAATCAGCACTACCACTGCCTCTGTCAGCGCAACTCACCTACCTGCTAGGCGTACTCCGCTCCTCTGCTTTCCCGTCACGGACCTGGCGCTGTCACGGCTCTCTGCCTACTCGCCCCAATGCCTTTCTCCTCGCATCCCTTGCCGCCATTCCCAAGATAGAGCCTCCTAACTGTTATTTTGTGGCTCTCCATCTTCATGACAGCCATGCCTCGCTCCTTCCGCCTCTGCATTTACGTCACCACGCAACTGCACCCGACGCCTCTTCGCACACCTCCTCGCCATTATCACTCACGTCCGCAGTCTTGCAACCTCCTGCAAACTGTATTTACATGGGAGGTGCTCCCCTCGCATTACGGAGACTCACCCAATAGCATTCCCTCTCCCGTGTGCCTCCGGTTTGTCACTTCCAGCACATCGCTGTATTCCCATGCCGCAACTATCGCTCCTGTCACCACGTCCAGCTCAGCCACACCCGGCAACCCTGTACTCCTCCGTGGGCTTCCTAAAGCCACACTGCACCGCGAAGGTGCCTGCATCTCTACATTCATACTACCTCTTTCTGTGCAATACCAGCACATTACTGTGCCTACCATAAGGGTGCTCCCAGGCTACTTCAGCACCCAGGAGCTACACCACACCAGGCTACACCACTGTACATAAAATGCATACCTGCTTCTCAGTGACTACACGCTGTCTACAACAGACTCCTGCAGTCACCATACGCAGCATTTCATTACACAATGCATTACTGCTTATTTGCTTACCTGCAATGGCTCTCTACTAAGCAGGTGTTCTCTTTCTCATTCTTAGGTGATGATGCCTAAGCCAAAGAGCTGCAGACAGTGCAAGTGCCACTTCCGCAACATCACACAGCCAGGCTGTGTGCCTCATGCCTGGAGGACTCAGCAACGCATAATGATACTCGTGACCCAGAGGAGGGTTGCTCACACACACCACCTCCTCCGACCACCCAACAGGCATCAGACACAACTCAGGCACTACTGCACAACAACCAACTAATGCAAGCGCAACAGGAGGTCTTGACAGCGATGCTACATCAGCTTACTCAACTCTCCAAACATCAGCAGAGACAATCTCCCCCACCTAACAAAGGACACTCTTCCTCTGCCACCCTGGCAGACGAACATGCGCCTGACAGGCACACCCCACTGGTCGACTCCAGCAACTCCTCCGATGAGGACGACGGAGCAGTTGACCAAGACTCTCAAACACTGACAGCAAAGTGGTGTTTTCCGGACCAAATCCCACTTCTGGTACACCACATCATGGAAACAGTGGGGTTCGACATGATCACACCCGCTACTACCGTCCCTGCAGCCCATGGCGAAGTCAGCACAGGCTTTCCCTGTCTGCGAGGCCATAGACGAGATTGTCCTCAAAGAATGGTCCTCCTCGGAACCTGCTCACATCCCGGAGAGAAAATCATGGGACAAAATGTACCCGCTGCAGGAGGACTATGGTGCACTCCACCTGCTGTGGACCCGCAGATCGCGGCCCTAAACAAAAAGACTGTCCTCCCAACTGACTCTGCTTCCAGTCTCCGAGACCCCATTGACCACAAACTCGAGGACCACCTAAAGAAGAATGCCAAACTGGCCGGACTGGGCAGCAGGGCGGCCACAACAGCTATTTATGCCACCAAAGCACAGCTCACCTGGCTCCAGGAACTACAAAAGTCCATCCCTGCAAAATCGCACGAATCATCCCTACTCGACAATGCCATTCTCTCCACTAAATATCTGGCAGATATGGCGGTTGACTCCCTCAAGATAAACGCCAGATCGGCGGCCATCACCAACAGGGCCAGGCAGTCCCTATGGATGAAACTTTGGGACACTGACAAGGAATCAAACGCCACTCTTCACAAGCTACCATTTAAAGGCGACATGCTGTTCGGACAGGCCCTCGAGAAGTACCTCAAAGGAAAAGAAGATGGCAGGCTACTTGCTCGACAACAGACGACCACCACATACCTTCCCACTCGCTTCCGGGGGTGCAACCATTCCTTTCGCGACAAACGTCGCGGTACCTACCTGTTCCGAGGCACCTCCTTCCATCAAAACTATTCTACACCCTACCACTACAACAGATACAGAGGTAGGGCAACCCCAACAAGAGGCCGAGGCCACTACACCTGTCGTCCTACCTCTCGGGCCTGACTACGCATCCCCCGATCTCAGCACCCCAGTGGGGGCACGCCTCACACGGTTCCTGCACCAATGGGAGGCCACAACCACGGACCGATGGGTTCTAGAGATCATACAAGACGGATATGCAATACAGTTCACAACAACACCCCGCGGCCACAGAATGTTCAACTCAACCTTTTCCATGCAAAAGTACACAGCTGCCCACATTACTTCAGCTATTCAAGAACTACAACACAACAATGCAATTGCTCCAGTCCCAAGACACGAAGAAGGCACAGGCATCTACTCCATCTTCTTCTTGGTACCAAAAAAGACAGGAGGGCACAGGCCAGTCCTCGACCTAAAATACATCAACCAGTCAGTGCGTTACATTACCTTCAAGATGGAGATGACAAGGTCCACACTCAGAGCCCTCCGCCAGGGAGACTTCCTCACGTCTATAGATTTAAAGGACGCTCACCTCCACATACCCATGTGGCCCTCGCACCACAGATTCCTCCGCTTCTGCATCCTGGGCCAGCATTACCAGTACATGGTGCTTCCATTCGGCCTTACCTCAGCCCCACGTGTATTCACGAAGGTATCAGTCATGATTGCAGCACACCTCTGCCAACAGGGCATCCACGTAATCCCCTACCTCGACGACTGGCTCATTCGGACACGATCGCTCCAGCAGTCCGTCAGGGAAACGCAACAGGTGGTACATTGTCTACAGAGTCACGGCTGGCTGCTCAACACCAAAAAGAGTCACCTCACATCTACACACTCCATGGAACACTTGGGCACACTAATAGACACAGCAAGTGGCATAGTTACTCCATCTCTCTCAAGAGTAGACACTCTTATTGCAACAACACACAGATTACGATCGGCCACACGTCCCACACTTTGGGACATTTTGCAAATGCTCGGACTCATGTCGTCCACCATCGACACTGTTCCATGGGCCAGATGGCACGCACGTCCGCTCATGGCATTCCTTCTGAAACAAGGCCATGCACCCAACCTTGCAAAATGCGTCATCCTTCCACCACGCATAAAGTCCAGCCTCAAGTGGTGGATAAACAGACACAGACTGACCCAGGGTATTCCGCTAGACATCATCCCCGACATATCCATAGACACAGATGCCAGCTTATCCAGCTGGGAAGCAGTACTCGGCCACCGCACCGCTCAGGGCACATGGCCCCTGTCAGCCACAAACCTTACCATAAATGTATTGGAAATGAAGGCAGTCTTCAAGGCACTTCTTCACTTCTCCAATTTCGTACAAAACAAACATGTGCAAATCCAGTCAGACAATCAGACCACCGTAGCCTACATAAACAAGCAAGGCAGGACAAAAAGCAGGGCAATGATGTCACAAACCTCAAAACTACTCACATGGGCTGAAATAAGCGTAAAATCAATATCGGCAATCCACCTGGCCGGCAAGCTCAACCTCACCGCAGACTGGCTCAGTCGGGAGATGATCCATCCGGGAGAATAGAAACTTCACCCACACATCTTCCAGCAACTCGACCGCAGATGGGGACCAATCGAGATCGATCTCATGGCCTCCCACAACAAACACCAATGCAGGACATACTGGTCCCGATTCAAAGATCACTGAGCTGCAGGCGTAGACGCACTCTCCGCCACATGGACTTTTCATGTTGCCTACATCTTTCCTCCCATCCACTTATTCCTCAAGTTCTCCACAAGATCCGCATGGACAGAGCCCGCGTCATTCTGGTGGCCCCTCACTGGCCGAGGAGAGCATGGTTTGCGACACTGGTCTCCATGTCACTCAGCCATCCATGGCACCTCCCACTCCTACCAGACCTTCTCACACAGGGACCCATCACTCACCCCAATCTTCCACAACTACAGCTGATGGCATGGCTCCTGAAAGGGAGAGAGTGCTGAAGGCAGGATACCACCCTTCGGTCATTCACACCATGGCTGCCTCACGTCAACCCTCTACGCTTACCACTTACAAACGCCACTGGGACATTTTCAACAAATGGTGTCTGCACCATAAGATACAAGCATCCACATGCACCATTCCCCACATCCTCTTATTCCTACAGGAAGGCCTCCAACTGGGCCTATCACCCTTGTCTCTAAGGGTTCAAGTGGCAGCCATCAGGGCAGCAAGGGGACCGATACAAGGCACCACTCCCAGAGCCCACCAAGACATCGTACGCTTCCTGAAGGTGGCAGCAAACATACGTCCCCCTCAAAAACAGACGCTCGCTCCTTGGGATCTACCACTGGTACTGACTGCAATGACAAAGCCGCCTTTCGAACCCATAGACTCCATTCCAATAAAATGGTTGCGACTCATGACAGTATTTCTAACAGCCATCACATCCACAAGGCGTGTGGGGGAATTACAGGCCCTTTCACATAAAGACCCATTCCTGCAATTCTTCCCTGACAGAATCTCTATGCACCCGGTACCTTCATTCCGACCCAAGATTGCCTCCAAATTCCACCTTAGCCAAACCATTGAAATCCCCAGCCAGCTTCCCCCAGAGGAAGTTCAGGCCGACCCACAGCTCCGACTACTAGGCATGGCACGCCTCCTTAACACATACCTTACCAGAACGGAGTCTATCCGCAAATCCGATAGACTGTTCATTATCACACAGGGTCGCCGCAAGGGCCAGCCTGCGTCCAGAGCCGCCATAGCAGGGTACCTCAGAACAGCTATCTCTGAGGCTTACAAGGCCAACAACACCCCCCGTACCACTGACTCTGAAGGCACATTCTACCAGAGCGATTGCCACCTCCTGGGCAGAAAGAAATCTAGCCACCGCAGAAGAAATCTGCGCAGCAGCCATGTGGTCCACAATCCACACTTTCACAAGACATTATCGATTGGATGTGGCTCAACAAACAAAGACAAACTTTGCTACGGCAGTCCTCCGAGCAGCAAGCACAGGACACACTGACATTACCACTGCTAACCCACCCTAGACTTCTTATCACTGCTTTTGAGTAACCCATGATGTAAGGTAGGTGGAGTGCCTCAGAGATCATCCCCCCACAATGGTAGTTTACTCACCTGGTAAAGGTGATTGTGGGGGAATGGATCTCTGAGGCACTCCACACCTCGCCCAACACTACACAGTGCCAATGTCAGACTATGACCTACTGGACACAAACTTTTATACATATGATTGCCACATAAGCTGCTCAATTGCCTATGCCAATAAATCCTTCCACTTATTTTCAATCCACAGACTTTCTTTGTCATATATGTAAACATATGCGTGGGGGGCAACATGACTTTATCTCATTTCAGACACAGCTTTGGAACACATCACACTGATGACTGGTGAGCAGGGACATCCACAGGGGACGTTCTCAACTTCACGTCACATGTGCATCAAGACAACCTATCCAGTGTACAGACAACCTATCCGGTGTACAGACAACCCATGATGTAAGGTAGGTGGAGTGCCTCAAAGATCCATTCCCCCACAATCACCTTTACCAGGTGAGTAAACTACCATTAATGTGTGAACTGGCTGCCACTACACATTCAGTCACTTCACTACTAGTCTAGCATTGCTTGTAAAGCACTTTGGGATACAACATGTATGAAAGCACTATATAAATACTGCTCCTTCTTCTTATTATTTCCCATGGATAAAGGAGAGAAGACAAGACAAGCATATTTCTGATTTCCAAGAAAGTATGAACTCTGGCATTGGACTACAGAAGAACTTTGCTACAAACAAGTGGTGGATCTGTGAGGTGGTGAAGGGTGTGCAGCTGTAACCCCCCTCCCCCCCATTGTAAAGTACTTTCTTGCTGTTGCTGCATTTCACTTTGTTGAAGAAGTCTAATTTATTGATTGTACAAATGTTTACATTCACAAATTTGGATTACATTTGTAGTTTCAGTCAAAAACATACTAGAAAAGCTTAATAGCAGAAAATATAAAGGTTTCATAAAAATGTTAAAAAGTACATATCAAGTACGCACACACTCCCAGCAATCCCCCTCCCCCATTGTAGCATCCTGAATCCACCATAACCACTAGACCACCAGGTTATTCAAGATTTGTATTGCACTGTGGTTTGCCAAAGAGAAAGTCGGTTGGATTAAAACCAGGGTTACCACCTGTCCCTATTTTCGCGGGACAGTCCTGATTTGGGCAGCTGTGTCCTGCGAAAAAACACAAACAATTCAAAATGTCCTGACATTATAGTAGAAAAATATATTTTCAGACTTTTCTCTAAATGTTGCAAAAACTATAGTACCTTAACTAAAATACCTTAAAACGATTAGAAACACTAGGGGACACCTAAAAAATGGCAACACTTAGCTTTAATTCTGATTATTTAGAGAAAAAATATGTTGTGCTGGTTGAGGTTACATATTGTCCTGCAAAAACTCATGTTTCAGTAAGAAATGTCCCACTTTGGGCTTCTTAAAAGGTGGTAACCCTAATTAAAACACAATTTCAGCATGTTAAAGTAAACAAAATGAACAGAACCATAGCCTAACATGCATATTGACCTAAATAATGCACATGGTTTTGACAATTTTGGTAAAACAATTCTATACAAAGGGACAAAAGAACTAGTTAGCACTATAGAGAGCCATATAGCTCTCTGACTTTGGTTCGGATGATGTCATCACTTAACATATTTGGTGGCCATTTTAAGAAGCAGGTAAGGCAGTTTTTTTGAAATTGGAAGGCTGATTTTACATTTTTAAAATGCTTTGGAAACACATTTAGGTAACTTATATAAATGTAGTTTTAGCATTAATGAATTCAGCAGCCTTTCCTTTAGTCCTGTTTGAGGTCAAATTTTTGAACAGTTTGTTGTCAAGATGTTGTTTAGGTAGCCTTTAACTATGTAAAAATGATTTCCTGTCTCCTTTAAGGGATAATCCTCTGTTGTGACATCATGTAGTTGCATCTTTTCTTTATTCTGTTGGTAACCAGGTAAGGCCCACTGAGCACAAGGCCCATCAGGGAGCACAGGGATGTTAGCTGACTTATTTGGAGTCGCACAATATTCAAAGGGAGGTAGTGGGAATCAAACTCAGATCTACTGAATATACCAAGCTCATTCACAGCTCTGATCACTAGGCTATACTGGCAGCCCAGTCATGAGCCTTTAACTCAAGTACTACAGAGGTTTGCTCACATCAGAAAATGCCAGCACTAGGCAACTTGGGAGGAAAGGTCCGCATTCAGGAAATATTCAAGCAAAAGGAAGAATATGATTTTCTATAGCACTTTTGGTACACACTGTATCCCAAAGAGATTAAAAAGCTGTGGGCAGTCTCCACAGTCATTGGGAGAAGTTAAGTGAGATTAAGAGAAGTTAAGAGGAGAGAGAGACACACACACAGAACGAGAAAGTTAAGCAGACTTGGGCAGGGTCAAAAAGTGAGTAGCAGTAGTGGTGGTGGGATTCAAACCTGCATCTTCAGTATTCATAACTTGACTGTACCTTTGCCTATCCATTTTCACATTATGACAGATTTACCTTTCCAGTTATCCAGTGGTGCTGTTGACTCTCCTGAATGGTTTCTGGTAACGCCCGTGAATGTTTTTGTGCACGCAGTCCTGCTTGTTGATTACAGCTTGCCATACTACCACTGAGTGTAATCCCAGTCAGCTGGCAGTCACATGCAGTCACATACAGACAGTGAAATAAAAACACAGTAAAGACTGACCTATCCCTTATGTGCCCAGAGGAGTTGGTTCAAGTTATTGTAATGGATTTTGGCATTCATGGAATATTTTGTGTAAGAGGCAAGCAACACATCATCTGATTCCTCCCTCACTCCCCCCGCATGCACACACACACACATGCTTTTAAATCATATTCAGCACCTCTGCCTCCAGACACAGCTACAAAACAGTCAACCAAAAATGAACAGGAATCTCTGAATACGAGAAGCACAAAAGTATGACCCATTGCAGAAACGGGAGAAAAGACCCTGGAGTAGCACAGTGCCTTTTGGAATTGTATAGTAGCCAAGATAAGATGAGTCACTTGTCTGCAAATGCATTGTCACGTTGTTATGGCAGCCCTGGGCTAAACAAACCTATAACAGAAACATCTGGCCTCAATAAGCCAACGCTGCTGTTGTGAGAACCCTCACTTTGTAATAAAGGGGATGCTGTTCCTGGTTTTCTTCCTGGTCGGGGAGGGTGTATTTATAACAAACTTGCTGTTTATATCCCGAGTTGGTGCCAGTAAACTGAGCAACAGTACCGTGAAAGGTTTGTTGTTACTTGGAAGCCAAGTGCAGGAACAAACTGAAGGGTATAATTTCTGCAGCGGGTAGAGTGGAAAAATCTAAAACAGTAATGACCATCTTAGCCATGAAAGTACATCCCTTTAGCAGTTGTGCACATTTAGGAATTTGAACGCAGGACACCCTGGATGAGGACGTCGCACTGCGCTGCGCAATGTTGAGATCTGGTCTTCCATGCAGACAGCCTGATTGTACAGACTTCACGTTCCAACCAAGTGAGAACTTGCTATGTTAGAGATATAACTAAATCTCCATTCAATAGTCTGCAACATGTGCCCATGGCTGTGTTTCATTTATGTTTTCTGGACAGCAGCACCTCCTGGGAACAGAGGTTTGTCTCCCTAGTCATGTGCTATGCTTGTTTAGGGATTCAGCATTTTATTTCCCTTAGTCTGGCAGTATACAGGTGTAAGATTTTTCTGGGAAATATATTTTATATATTAATATGTCCCCCGATGCTACTCGTTGTGGGATAAGAGTGGTTTTCACGCGCATTCTGCTCGAGAGAGAACAGCGAAGCCTAGGAGGTATTGGTATGATAAATTCCCTATTTGGGAAAACCGAGGTTTCAATCCTCTGCTAGATTGTTCTTGGGGCACCTAGGTGCTGCAGGGCCATGAATCTGAGGTGTGCGACCCAATAATATAATTTTAGTTGTTGGAGGGCTACCCTGCCATTCTGTTTGGGTAAGGTCAGTGTTTGGAACTTCATCCCTCAACGTTGGGCTCAAGGGGAGAGTACCTCAGCATGCCAGATTCTGTGTTAATTGTTGGGTAAATGTGGTGTAATTATCTCTGTGAGGGGTTCCAGGGCCCCTAGAGAGGTAAATACCAAGGTAGTTCAGTTTCTGCAGGTTCCAGCAGAAGGGGTGATCTTGTTTAATCTCTTGGATGAAATTTGACTTAAGGCCAGGGTCTCGGTTTTGCCATGTTTAACTTGTATCCCAACACTATCCCATATGCTTCCAGACTCATGAATACTGTGGGGAGTGACCTCTTGGGTTTGTTAGGGTAGAGGAGCATATCAGCACGTATTGCAACGTGGTGCTCATCTCCACCACTTTATATGCCAGAGGGGGGTGTTGGCCTCTCAGATAGCCTGTGCAAGGGGTTTCATATATGCCATGAAGATGAGGGGGGCACCCCACCTGGTTCCATGGTATAGTGGGAAGTCTAGTGAGTGGTGACCTGAGACCTTGACAGAAGCCCATGGGCTCTCATAGATGCCCTGCAGGAGCTTGATCAGAGGGACGAGAAATACAAGTTGCCCCAGTGCAGCATACAGGAACAGCCAGGAGACCCAGTCAAAGGCCTTTTCTGCAACCAGGCTAAGGAGAACAGAAGGGAGCTGGTGTTTTCACATTTCGTCTATGACATGCACGGTGAGCCTGGTGTTATCTGTTTTGGTCCAGCTCCGGACAAAGCCTGTCTGATACAGGCCCACCAGGAAGGGAAGGTCCTTGTCCATCCTGTGGGCTAAAATGGACACAAACACTTATAGTCAGCGCTGAGCACCAAAATGGGCAGGTAAGAGCTGCGGTGGACATTTTTTTACCTCATTTCAGGATAACAGAGATTGCTGCATATGATCAGGTTGGGGGATTCTTCAGAGATGACTTCATTTATTTCTGTAGCAGGGGTGGGAGAAGTTGTTCTCCCATTGTCTTGTAGAATTCAGCACAGTAGCTATCTGGGTCGGGGATCTTCATGGTTTTGGAGTGTCTGATTACATTCTTCAACACTTCAGCAGAGATCGGAGTTAGCAACTGTTCTCTCTCTGTTCTTTGGTGAGCTTGGGTAGGGTCAAGGTAGCCAGAAAGGTGTTTATTGCTTCCGTGGGGACGCTCTGCTCTAGGGTGTTTAGGGCATAGTAGTAAGTGCAGAAAGCATGGGAAATATTGTGCAGTCTAGTTAGGCGTTCCCCAGTGGAGCTGGTATCACTGTGGCTCAGCGCTGCTTGTGTAGCTGATACGCCAGGAAGCATGATACTCTGCTTCCCTCCTCGTAGTATCTTTGGTGGAGAAAGGTTAGGGTGATTTCCATTTGTTGGAGGTATAAAGCATTCAGCGCTGCTTTTACTTGTTTAAGTTGTGGGACTATGGAGGTGTCCCCTGCTGGTAGGCCATCTGCAGGAAGTGCTGTCTGTCCTCCAGCTGTTGTTGGCACTTCCATAGTAGTTTAGTCTGGGTAGTGGTATACTGTAAAACATGTCCATGTAGGACCAGTTTTAAGGGGTCCCAGCGGGTTGGGTGTTATACCCCCAAAGTGGCATTTTCCCTAAGTATCTCTTCCACCTTATCCTGTAGGAAGTCCCTAAAGGCTTGTCCCTTGAGATAGTAAGGATTCAGGCACCAGCGTCTATCACACCTCTCCAGATCCACATTCCAGTCACTGATTATGGGAGTCTGAATGAGCGACACCCCCGATTCTACAATTTACCAGGTTTGTCAGGTTTTTGACTTGGGTGTAGCAGTGGTCTATCCTGGTATAAGTTCCGTGAGCTGCAAAGTAGTAGGTGTAGTTCCAGGTATGTGGATGGAGGAAGTGCCAAGCGTTCATCCACCCATAACTCCTGGGTAAATCATTGAAAGAATTTGTGGGCTACTGATTGTTGGAGGAAGGGTTAAAGGAATACCAGGTGGGTGCCGGGGATTATGTTGAAGTCTCCAGCCAGCAGCAATAAACCCTTGGCCATGGTCAGGATCTTATCTAGTAGTCTCCTGATCGTGGGAGTGTTAGTCCCATGAGGGAGGTAGAGGTCTGCTAGTGTCACCTAGATACTGTAGCACAGGCCTTACACGAGCAATAGATGGCCCTCCCGCTCTTCCCAATAAGCCTGGAAGCGGGTGTAGTGTGGGATAAAGATCACAACTTCTCTTCTCCTGTCTCCCAGAAATGATTAAGAGAAAACCTCTAAGAATCCAAATCTGGAGGGCTTTTCATCCTCTGCAGCAGAAAGATGGGACTCCTGCACATAAACAAGTCTGCTTTTGCACGTTTTAAGTGAGACATCATCCGGGCCATGTTTTATGGGACTGGTGAGCCCATTAACATTTAGGAAAAATAGTTGTAGGGTTGGTACACTCATGTTGGGTAGCATGAAATGCTAGCCAACTGCACCCCTGGCCACCCTCATGCTGCCCCCCTTCCCACACCACAGCACCACACATCCTACGCATAGTTGAGAAATGCAGATATCTTGTGATAAACAGTGACTGGGTAAGGGGCCAATTAACCAAGGGATGGAAACTTGGCTGCAAAAGCTGCCAATGTTGTAGGGGTGGCAACTAGGAGCCAGAACTATGGCTGGCTGTGCCAACTGGGCACAGACACCTAACTAAGAGAACTGTTGGCTTCCATAGGTTGGGTCCAAGGAGTGGGGCGCAAGGGACAGGATGTGAATCTTGCTGGGAGGTAAGCCACTGTCTGTGGCCTCAAGATGTAGCTAACGTCTCAGTGGAGGATTTCGGGGTGTGGCGTCAAGCTTCTGCTTCAGCCAAGGGAGGAGGACTGGGAGTGCCAGAGAAATCAGGGAAAGGCAGGTTTGATGTTGTGAAGATGGGGGACACATGTTCAAAGCCTGGATTTGCTGTTGGCCTGCAGGGGAGTGTGGTTCAGGGCTCTTCCTGGTCTTTGTTGCCAGGTAGGCACTCAGTAGCCACCTCGCCAAAACCAGGGATGCGGTGGTGGGGGATAGGGGGCAAGGGGACTGGAGGGTTCCCCAATTGCATTTCATGTAGGCTGAGCATCTGGAGTTTCTCCATTCCTGCCCAACTGGTGTGTTGCAGAGTAGCTGAAGTCCCCAGTTTATGAACAGCCACTCGGAATATGAAACCTAAAGCAGGATGGGAGCAAGTATCGCAGGCAATCTCCCAGATCGGTGTGATGACCTTGAGTAGGGAATGCTGCTAGGGAGAGGCAGTGTCACTTATAGCCCCACATACCATTGTGTAAAAAGTCAAGTAACCTCAAAGGTCTCACTCCACTCCCGATCGCCCCCAGCAAGTCTCATCAGCCCTTGGAACGCTATGCAAGTAACTTAAAAAGG
Source organism: Neoceratodus forsteri (assembly GCA_016271365.2). Classification (NCBI taxonomy): domain Eukaryota; kingdom Metazoa; phylum Chordata; order Ceratodontiformes; family Ceratodontidae; genus Neoceratodus; species Neoceratodus forsteri. The sequence continues at coordinate 38,775,710 of JADMNL010000026.1, read as the reverse complement.
AGCTAATAAGAATGAAGAGTCATGCAGTTGAGTTCCAGTTCTGCCTGGGCCTATGCACTGCAGAATCACACTGTCACCCTGAGGTGCCTCAGTGCTGCTCTTATTGGGTCCCTGCAGTGTGCAATCCAGTCCAGGGGGATAGATATGGCCCAGTGAGGCAGTGTTTAGTGCAGAGGGTTGGTTGGTCTTTCAGCTTGCTTGGTGCGGTCCCTCTCCGCATCAGCTCATCAGTGGTGGGGGACAGAGATCCTTATGGAGTCTCAGTCTGTCTGAAATCTAGATATAAGACTATAGCAGGGGATCCCTATCAGGATTATACTAGAAGGTTGTTGGAAGTTGAGCTGCCCAAAGGGAGGGAGGGTGTTTCAGTTTCCCCACTGCTTAGGGGGTCCATATTTTCAATCTATGTGGTCAGCTTCATGATGTGTTCCTGCAGGGTCTTATCACTGCATCCTGTGATACAGGAACTAGTCTCAGGTGAATTGATTTGTTGTCCCTAGGCCTGCTTGTCGAGGCACTCCCCTCAGTTCCACTTTCTGTCTCATGAGGCACCTGGTACCCCCTATCCATCCCCAGAATACCCTTCCATCTGTGCCCATCAAGCATTACATAAACTTCAGAGGTTACCTGTATGGTGCCCTGGAGCTCTCTTGTGGTCCATGTGGTCATGCTTTGTGGTGCCGCATCATCCCAGTGCCGATGGGATCAAAGTGCTATAACTTAGCCAATAGCACATGGCACATCTTTAGTAGTAGAGGCATATTTGAAGTTTCTTACACTAAGCCTGCACGGTATTGGGTCCATCTACACTGCGCACATTGCCGCAGCGCACTTGGCTCCATGCATAGGCCACTGTCATCAGGCCCAGGACCTACCATTTAGAGGATTGCTATTTCGGGTCCAGTGAGGTGCAAGTGAGCCCAGATCCAAAAAACGGGCCTCCTTGGCTCAGGCCTTAACAGGAGGCTATCTGTTGTGCCAGTGTCATATTGGTGGCAGGAAGAGTGCCCCTAGCAGTCAGGGGAGATATTCCATAACAGCCTCAAATCTAATGAAGCATGGTCAGTACACATGGATCTGTGAGCATACTTCCAGGACAGGCAACCAAATGACAGACAACCCTAATCTAGGCTAAAGAATCACAGTGCTAGACCACAGGCAGATGGGGAATACAGAGCACCGGGGGGGAAGGGAGACACAGAGCTCAGCTGGGTCCAGCTCACTGGGAACGGGGCACTGCATCAAGAGAAGGGAACCGTACAATGGCATAGCTGTTATAGCAATCGCTATCCAGAGGCTCAGAGGATAGGTTCAACTTGGTGATTGCTTGAGTCAGTCTGGGATTGGCTCTGCTGGAGACCGCTACAATCTTTTGGTAGGTGTCTGCTCCTTGCTTGCAGTGCTGGTCCTTCTGTGTTGCATGTGATCACAGTTTTTGTGATAGTTTAGTGACCAGGATCTGCAGAGGTGGTGAGTGCTGGGGTAGTCGCAAGTCGATTTTCCTGTTTCTTAGCTCCCTCATGGCGTCGCTGGCATTTTCAAAGGTTTTGGTATCATCTGCAAAGTAACTGACTTTTAGCTAGGTCGGGTGTGTGGAATCTGATTTGCTGTGCTCTCAGGGCTTCCATCATTGATGCATATGCTTTCCTGCATGTCCTGAGAGAGAGAGAGGGTAATTGGTATCGAAGTACAGGCAGTTACCTTTGTAAGTGACTACTTTTAGTTGACATGCAGTGTGCAGTATTTTTTCCCTTTTCAGGAAACCTAAGCAGCTTCAGGATGATAGCGTGCTGCCTGGCCCCTGGTGTAGTGGGCTTGGGGCTGACAGCTGAGATGTGCATGCTGTGTTTCTAGTGTGTAGGTTTTAGGCAGGGGCAGGAGTAATCAGAGTATATCTTGAAGGAATGGGATGAGGTCTGGTCCCTCTGTGCTCTCTGGCAGTCCATAGATACACAGAAACGTTCCTGTGGTTATGACATTCTGCATCTTCTGCATGTTATTGGAGTGTTTGGATAGACTGATGGGTCTGTAGTGTTGCAGCCTCCACAAGGTCCAGCTGTGGAAGCCAGCTGTTCATCTGCTGTGTCTTGCTGTGTTGACATTTTATTAGTGTCACTGCAAAGTGCAGCAGTAGCAAGCTACATTTCTTTATGGACATCTTAGTTCTGTCAGCATCAGTTTCATTTGGCACTGAATTGTCTGGACCCTGAGACCTCGAAGCAAGAGCAGCCACAGTGTGTAGAGGTGGAGGCCGGGAGCTGTCACTGTCAGTTCCTCCATCTTGTAACCCATCTCGTAACCCATCTCCATCCAGCAACTTGAGAGGGGACTGTGCCCAATTACGCCTTCCTTGTGGCATAGTGGTTCCTCGTGTTACCGTTTATGCCTACGGTTATCCTTATTGGAGCAATTTGTAGGTTTTTGTTTCAAGGCTGAAATGGAGCTACGAGCTGAGGCTGCTTCCTGGCTCATGATGTCACCAGAAGTCCCCAGGTGTATGGATTAATTGGCCAACAGTCATTTCACCCAAACTTGAGTGGGTTCCATCCATAGTATCCATCTCGCTCTCTCATTATATCTATATATATACTCTTATTTAATTTTTAAATCACTCAACAAAAACAACAAATACCTTAATGCACACCCTAGACGGGCTTATAAAATGCCTCCCTGCTCTTATGTATTATGTGTAAAGTAAGACATTTTCAGTGTGATTTTTTTTACATAAAATCAGTTATTTAAATACATTTTCAATGGCAAAATTATTTCTTCTGAAATAGTCCCTGAGTTTGTACGTAATGGGGCTTTTTTGCCATGGTAATGAGATTCAGCACCAGACCTTGCATTGCTAGCTTTGTAATGGATGGTCAGGTGATGCATCTGAGCCAATGAGGTTTCAAGATTTCTCCATGTCATTTTCTACGTTAATTTGCACAATATTTAAATACTTGAACTGAAAATGAATCTGAAACAGACTCTTAAGTAATGCTGTACAGCTCACACCAAACACCGAACAAAACAACTGTGGTTGCCCAGCGGAATGGTGGAGGCAGGGAAGGACTGTAGTGAGATTTAAGGTAGAATGGGACAGATTCAGTGCCTTGGTAATTCCAACTAGGGAAAATGTTGATATATAGACACTTTCTGTCAGTCGGCCTATGGGGCAATAGTTAATAACCTGGGGCAGACTAGATGGACTTTGAGTCTTTTTCTACCACCACTGTCTATGTTTCTAAAATAAAAGTTAGACTGCCATTTACATAAGTCCCTCCCTAAGACTTCACCCCTAACTGTGCTTCCTCTTTACTTTACAGATCACCTATTCATCCCTGATCTTGGTCAAGACATTTAGTTCACTCAGAGGTAGCATACTGAAGAGGCGTTTGCAAGAAGAGCGACAGTGTGTACGTAGGATCCATAAAGGATGAAAGAGAAGAAGTGTCTGGGATCCATAAAGGATCCGTGAGTGCAGTGTAAAGGATCAATAAAGGATGCAGGGAAAGCAGTGTGATGGGATCCATAAAGGATGCAGGGAGAGCAATGTGTAGGATCCATAAGGGATGCAAGAAGAGCAGTGTGTAGGATCCATAAAGGATGCAAGGAGAGCAGTGTGAAGGATCCACAAAGGATGCAAGGAGAGCAGTGTGTAGGATCCATAAAGGATGCCAGGAGAGCAGTGTGTAGGATCCATAAAGGATGCAAGGAGAGCAGTGTGTAGGATCCATAAAGGATGCAAGGACAGCAGTGTGTAGGATCCATAAAGGATGCAGGGACAGCAGTGTGTAGAATCCATAAAGGATGTCAGTAGAGCAGTGTGTAGGATCCATAAAGGATGCAAAGAGAGCAGTGTGTAGGATCAATAAAGGATGCAAGGAGAGCATTGTGTAGGATCCATAAAGGATGCAAGGAGAGCAGTGTGTAGGATCTACAAAGGGTGCAAGGAGAGCAGTGTGTAGGATCTACAAAGGGTGCAAGGAGAGCAGTGTGTGGGATCTACAAAGGATGCAAGGAGAGCAGTGTGTAGGATCCATAAAGGATGCAAGGAGAAGCAGTGTGTAGGATCCATAAAGGATGCAAGGAGAGCATTGTGTAGGATCCATAAAGGATGCAAGGGGAGCAGTGTGTAGGATCCATAAAGGATGCAAGGAGAGCAGTGTGTAGGATCCATAAAGGATGCAAGGAGAGCAGTGTGTAGGATCCATAAAGGATGCAAGGAGAGCAGTGTGTAGGATCCATAAAGGATGCAAGGAGAGCAGTGTGTAGGATCTACAAAGGGTGCAAGGAGAGCAGTGTGTAGGATCTACAAAGGGTGCAAGGAGAGCAGTGTGTAGGATCTACAAAGGGTGCAAGGAGAGCAGTGTGTAGGATCCATAAAGGATGCAAGGAGAGCAGTGTGTAGGATCCATAAAGGATGCAAGGAGAGCAGTGTGTAGGATCTGTAAAGGGGTGCAAGGAGTGCAGTGTGTAGGATTAATAAAGGGTGCAAGAAGAGCAGCGTGTAGGATCCATAAAGGATGCAAGGAGAATAGTGTGTAGGATCCATAAAGGATGAGGAGGAGAATGTGTAGGATCTATAAAGAATACAAGGAGAGTAGTGTAGGATCCATAAAGAATGCAGGAGAGCAGTGTAGGATCCATAAAGGATGCAAGGAGACAGTGTGTGGGATCTGTAAAGGGTGCAAGAAGAGCAGCGTGTAAGATCCTTAAATGATGCAAAAAGAGCAATATGTAAGAACTATAAAGTATGCAAGAAGAGTGGTGTGTAGGATCCATAAAGGATGCAAGGAGAGCAGTACGTAGAATCCATAAAGGATGTGAGGAGAATAGTGTGTAGGATCTATAAAGAATACAAGGAGAGCAGTGTGTAGAATCCATAAAGGATGTCAGTAGAGCAGTGTGTAGGATCCATAAAGGATGCAAAGAGAGCAGTGTGTAGGATCAACAAAGGATGCAAGGAGAGCAGTGTGTAGGATCTATAAAGAATACAAGGAGAGCAGTGTGTAGAATCCATAAAGGATGCAGTGAGAGCAGTGTGTGGGATCTATAAAGGGTTCAAGGAGAGCAGTGTGTGGGATCCATAAAGGGTGCAAAGAGAGCAGTGTGTAAGATCCTTAAAGGATGCAAAAAGAGCAGTATGTAAGAACCATGAAGTATGCAGGAAGAGTGGTGTGTAAGATAGTTAAAGTATGCAAGGAGAGCAATGTGGTGAATCCATTAAGGATGCAAGGAGAGCAGTGTGTAGGATCCATAAAGGATGTGAGGAGAGCAGTGTGCAGGATCCATAAAGGATGCAAGGAGAGCTGTGTGTGTGGGATCCATAAAGGATACAAGGAGAGCAGTGTGTAGGATCAATAAAGGATGCAAAAGAGCAGTGTGTAGGATCAATAAAGGATGCAAGGACAGCATTGTGTAGGATCCATAAAGTATGTGAGGAAAGCAGTGTATAGGATCCATAAAGGATGCAAGGAGAGCAGTGTGTAGGATCTACAAAGGGTGCAAGGAGAGCAGTGTGTGGGATCTACAAAGGATGCAAGGAGAGCAGTGTGTAGGATCCATAAAGGATGCAAGGAGAAGCAGTGTGTAGGATCCATAAAGGATGCAAGGAGAGCAGTGTGTAGGATCCATAAAGGATGCAAGGAGAGCAGTGTGTAGGATCCATAAAGGATGCAAGGAGAGCAGTGTGTAGGATCCATAAAGGATGCAAGGAGAGCAGTGTGTAGGATCTGTAAAGGGTGCAAGGAGTGCAGTGTGTAGGATTAATAAAGGGTGCAAGAAGAGCAGCGTGTAAGATCCTTAAATGATGCAAAAAGAGCAATATGTAAGAACTATAAAGTATGCAAGAAGAGTGGTGTGTAGGATCCATAAAGGATGCAAGGAGAGCAGTACGTAGAATCCATAAAGGATGTGAGGAGAATAGTGTGTAGGATCTATAAAGAATACAAGGAGAGCAGTGTGTAGGATCCATAAAGAATGCTAGGAGAACGATGTGTAGAATCCATAAAGGATGCAAGGAGAGCAGTATGTAGGATCTATAAAGAATACAAGGAGAGCAGTGTGTAGAATCCATAAAGGATGCAGTGAGAGCAGTGTGTGGGATCTATAAAGGGTTCAAGGAGAGCAGTGTGTGGGATCCATAAAGGGTGCAAAGAGAGCAGTGTGTAAGATCCTTAAAGGATGCAAAAAGAGCAGTATGTAAGAACCATGAAGTATGCAAGAAGAGTGGTGTGTAAGATAGTTAAAGTATGCAAGGAGAGCAATGTGGTGAATCCATTAAGGATGCAAGGAGAGCAGTGTGTAGGATCCATAAAGGATGCAAGGAGAGCAGTGTACAGGATCCACAAAGGATGCAAGGAGAGCAGTGTGTAGGATCCATAAAGGATGTGAGGAAAGCAGTGTGTAGGATCAATAAAGGATGCAAGGAGAGCAGTGTGTAGGATCCATAAAGGATGCAAGGAGAGCAGTGTGTAGGATCCATAAAGCATGTGAGGAAAGCAGTGTGTAGGATCAATAAAGGATGCAAGGAGAGCAGTGTGTATGATCAATAAAGGATGCAAGGAGAGCAGTGTGTAGGATCCATAAAGGATGCAGGGAGAGCAGTATGTAGGATCCATAAAGGATGCTAGAAGAACAGTATGTAGGAGCAATAAAGGATGCAAGGACAGCAGTGTGTAGGATCAATAAAGGATGCAAGGACAGCAGTGTGTAGGATCAATAAAGGATGCAAGGCCAGCAGTGTGTAGGATCCATAAAGGATACAAGGAGAGCAGTGAGTAGGATCCATAAAGGATGCAAGGAGAGCAGTGTGTAGGATCTACAAAGGGTGCAAGGAGAGCAATGTGTGGGATCTATAAAGGGTGCAAGGAGAGCAATGTGTAGGATCCATAAAGAATGCTAGGAGAACGATGTGTAGAATCCATCAAGGATGCAGTGAGAGCAGTGTGTGGGATCTATAAAGGGTTCAAGGAGAGCAGTGTGTGGGATCCATAAAGGGTGCAAAGAAAGCAGTGTGTAAGATCCTTAAAGGATACAAAAAGAGCAGTATGTAAGAACCATGAAGTATGCAAGAAGAGTGGTGTGTAAGATAGTTAAAGTATGCAAGGAGAGCAATGTGGTGAATCCATTAAGGATGCAAGGAGAACAGTGTGTAGGATCCATAAAGGATGTGAGGAGAGCAGTGTGTAGGATTAATAAAGGATGCAAGGAGAGCAGTGTGCAGGATCCATAAAGGATGCAAGGAGAGCTGTGTGTGTAGGATCCATAAAGGATACAAGGAGAGCAGTGTGTAGGATCAATAAAGGATGCAAGAAGAGCAGTGTGTAGGATCAATAAAGGATGCAAGGAGAGCAGTGTGTAGGATCAATAAAGGATGCAAGGAGAGCAGTATGTAGGATCCATAAAGGATGTGAGGAAAGCAGTGTTTAGGATCAATAAAGGATGCAAGGAGAGCAGTGTGTAGGATCCATAAAGGATGCAAGGAGAGCAGTGTGTAGGATCTGTAAAGGATGTGAGGAAAGTGGTGTGTAGGATCAATAAAGGATGCTAGAAGAACAGTATGTAGGATCAATAAAGGATGCAAGGACAGCAGTGTGTAGGATCAATAAAGGATGCAAGGACAGCAGTGTGTAGGATCCATAAAGGATACAAGGAGAGCAGTGTGTAGGATCCATAAAGGATGCAAGGAGAGCAGTGTGTAGGATCCATAAAGGATGCTAGAAGAACAGTGTGTAGGCTTCATAAAGGATGCTAGAAGAACAGTATGTAGGATCAATAAAGGATGCAAGGACAGCAGTGTGTAGGATCAATAAAGGATGCAAGGACAGCAGTGTGTAGGATCCATAAAGGATACAAGGAGAACAGTGTGTAGGATCCATAAAGGATGCAAGGAGAGCAGTGTGTAGGATCCATAAAGGATGTAAGGAGAGCAGTGTGTAGGATCCATAAAGGGTGCAAGGAGAACAGTGTGTAGGATCCATAAAGGATGCAAGGAGAGCAGTGTGTAGGATCCATAAAGGATGCAAGGACAGCAGTGTGTAGGATCAATAAAGGATGCAAGGAGAGCATTGTGTAGGATCCATATATAGGATGCGGAAAGGGCAATGTCTAGTCTCTATAAAGGACACAAGAAGAGCGACAACATGTAGGATCCATAAAAGGATACTGGGACAGCATGAATATCAGTTTCTCTCTCGACCATATTTACAGTATATACTGTCAAGCCTCAAACCCAGTGGCATAATGGGTAGCAATATGCAAATCTTTGTGTAGGGCAGGCTGAAGTACGGTTTCTAATGTGTGATTCTATTCCCAGTGTGCGTGCTGGATAACCCTCATTTTTAATATGCAAAGCATGCATGTACTACTGATTGTGAACACGACTGCATAAGAAATGCACCCCTTCTATATATGGGATCGCCACAACCTTTAACATTTGTGACCAATAACGACATGTTGTATGTCACAACACAAAAAGTTGTAATGAGGCTAAATGGTCACACTTGAAAGCACTTCATTGGAGCCACATCCAAGGCTCTCAACAAGTGATTTTACATTTTTGGGATAAGGGGCCAGGGCAGGTTTAAATCTGAACAACTCATCTCTCTCTAACAGAAGGGATAAATATGACAAATCAGGAGAATGAGCCTTGTTGCCCTGCTGGTGAAGTATATCAGCCCTATTACCTGGGGTTCCTTTCCCAAAAAATTTAAATTACGTACTCACCGTAATTCTTGATTGCCTAAGAATCTCTTCACCACTGATTCACACTAGTGGATCTGAGCCAGAGATGCTAGGACCCAACAGGATCTAGACCTTTTCAGAAGGCTGGTACCTAGATAAGCAGTGCACATGTATGGCTCTGTGAGTGAGTGCATGCAGCTGCTCGTTTATGTTGGTGCCAGCCCCCAACCGCCTCAGTAACTTTCTTACTGAGGAAGTACAGCATAACCTAACATGTGCTTATGCACTTAACCTAAGAGCATGAGATAGCCCTGGTGGCCCATGTAAGAAGGACCACAAAATTCAGTAACTCAGTGTCTTCACAGTCCAAACCAGCATAAAGGGGTGAAGCCCAACACAGCCATACTGGAGTGAGTCCACGAGATGGCAGGTGGGCCTGTTAATCAGTGGTGGACATATTCTTAGAAAACCAAGAATTACAGTGACTACATGATTTAAATGTCTTCTAAGAATCAATCTTCACCATTGATTCCCATTAATGGGTTAAAGCACCATGCTTAGAAAAAGCTCCCCCAGACTAGGGCAGCTGGAGTTGAGGACTTTCTCAGGGTAGTAATCTATTCAGGACTGTCCTGTCAAAAGCGGCATGCTACCTGGCATGGACATCCAGGGCATAGTACTTAGTAAAAGTTTGCACTGTGCTCCAAGTTGCAGCTCTGCAAATTTCCCCAATAGACACAGAGCAGATCACAACCAGAGACATGGCAACCAATCTGGTGAAGTGGGCACTGATGCTATCCTCCCGTTTAATGTGAGCCATGGCATAGCAGTGGTGAAGGTCATTCACAACTCAGGCAGAAATATACTTGACTGTAAGAGACTGTCCTTTCTGATTAGGACAGAAGGACACAAATAGCTGTTAGAATTATCTGAATTCCTTAGTTCTGTCCAGACAAAACGTAAGGACCCTCTTAACATCCAGTGAGTGGAGAGTCCTTTCTCCCTCATTCTGGAAGTTGGCAAAGTGGGTAGGCAGGACTGAGGCCTGGTTAAAATGGAACTCTGATAAGACTTTTGAGAGAAACTTGGGATGTGTAAGAAGAACTACCTTATCTTTATGGAAAACAGTATATAGAGGATCTGTAGCCAAAGCATGGAGTTCAGATACTCTGCAAGCAGAGGAGCTAGCCACCAGAAATGCTGCTTTCTAAGTGAAAAAATTAAAGTCACAGGTAGCAAGGGGCTCAACAGGCTTGCGAGTGAGCATATCTAAGACAAAGTTGACATCCCAGGCAGCCACTGACTTCCTGATGGGAGGCCTTGTATGTAAAATGCCCTTGAGAAGCCTCTTGAACAGTGATAGCTGTGCCAGGAAGAAGATACTGGTGGTCTCATGGTATGCCAAAATAGCACACAGGTGGACCTTTACTGTGGAATACCATAGACCAGCATCAGAAGGGTCCAGCAGGTACTCCAGATCCTTGACAGCTGAGCACCCAAAAGGGTCCATGTGGGTTTTGGAGCACCAGTTGGAGAATATCTTTTCCATTTGGCTATGTATGTCTTCATAGTGGAAGGCTTATGTGCAGCCAAAAGTATTTTACAGACTCTCTGAGATACCTTGTACCTGTTCACTTCTATCTCCTCAGAAGCCAGGCCTGAAGGTGAAAGGAGTGCAGGTTGGAATGGACCAGGTGACCCCGAGTCAGTAAGTTCATGCTGAGTGGTAGGGTCCTTGGTTTGCTGACTGAAAGTTTGTTCAACAGAGGAAACCATATCTGTCGAGGCCAGCAAGGGGACACTAGTATCATCTTGCCCCCTTGCAGCTCCAATTTGAGCAATACCGTCTGAATGAAAGAGATTGGAGGGAATGCATACAGAAACAGATTTTCTACTGCAGTCTGAATGCATTCTGAGAGAACGTGCCATGTCCTGGAATTCTGGAGCAGAATTGAGGCAGTATGGTGTTCAGTGGGGACACAAAAAGGTCGACATGTGGGGAACCCTACTCATTGAATAGCGATCTCATGACATCTGGAGCTAGTAACCGCTTGTGAGGATTGGCCTCTGTTCAACTTAGCCTATATGCCAAAGTGTTCAGGACTCCTGGCAGGTAGATTGCTTGAAGCAGGATCCCCTGCTCTGGGCACCATTCCATACTCTCATCACTTCCCCTGTAGAAAGTGTAAGAGCGTGCTTCTCCTTGTTTACTGATGTAGCACATGACAGTCTTGTTGTCCATCTGGAGGAGGACTGTTTCGTGGCTGAGTAGATCCAGTAGGGCTTTCAGGCAGTGCAAAACAGCTTGCATCTTCAGCACACTGATGTGGAGATCAGACTCTGATAGGTCCTAGACACCTTGTGTTTGGGGGCCCTGGCAGTGGACCCCTCAACCCAACAGGGTAGCATCTGTGGTGAGAGTCACCTGAGGCTCTGGTTGGGAGAAGGGGAAACCCTGGAGGAGGTTGTCCTCCACTGATCATCATGTGAGAGACCAAAAAAAGGTCTTCTGAATGGGATAAGTCTGCGGGTGTGATGTGTGTGACCACTGTGCACTGAGCATCCACTGGGTTGTTCTGTGTGCAAACATGCCAGGGGCACTGTAAAAACTGAGGAGACTATCTGACCCAGCATGCCCTGCATGGAGTGGGCTTACACAGTTTTGCACTCCATGATGTAGCATTCCATCATCTGCAGAACTGCTGATAGTCTGCTCTCTGGAAGAAAAACCCAAGCCCAGGTTGTATCCAGAAGAGCTCCTGTGAATACCAGCTGCTGGGAGGGTTGTAGCTGAGACTTTTCCAGGTTCAGCAAGACCCCCATTGAAGTTAGGAACTGAGGAGCAATGGCTACTGCTTGTTCCTTCTTCTGTCTGGATGGGCTTGAAATTATCCACTCATTCAAGTACAGGAAGACTTGGAATCCTAACTTCCTCAGGTGCACAGTGAGCACTGGAAAGCACTTTAAGACTCATGGCATTGAGGAAAGCCCAAAGGGCAAGACTCTGAACTGGTACTGCTGTCCCAGCATAATGAATCGAAGGTCTCTGTGGTGGCTGGGGTGTACCAGTATGTGCTGATATGCATCTTGCATATCTAGGGACACTAACCAATTGCAAGGCTTCAGGCAGAGTAGCAGAGAGCCCAGAGAAATCACTTTGAATTTTTCTCGATCCATGAATTTCTTCAGATTTCTGAGGTCAAGAATGAGGTGCACATCCACTGATTTCTTTGGGACAAGGAAGTAATGAGAGTAGAACCCTGTGTTTAGTTCTGACTCTGGCACTATTTCCACTGCCCTGTTGCTTAGAAGGCCTACAATCTCCTGCCTAGAAGCTCAGACGTGAGCTGAAAACGGAGGTTGCCTTCTGGGTGGTTAGTCCAGAGAGAATTCTGTAAAATCCAGATAGTATCCCTCTTGGATGATCCTGAGGACCCACTTGTCCATCGTGATGGATTCCCATTGACGGCAAGACTGGGTCATGTGCCCCCCCCCCCCCAGAAAGGAGAGGTCTGCCTCATTCAGGTAAGGTAGAACCAGGGCTGGAGCTTCAGACAGTGGCACTAGATGCTTTTGGTACCTGGGCCTTCAGCTACACCTTCTTCTGAGGCTGGGGAGGTTGACTTCTGTTTTGAGCTCCCCTGCTTTTGCCACAAAAATACTGATTATTATGGAAAGAACCATGTCCCCTGCCCTTTTGAGGGTGAAAGGGAACTGGCCTGGAAGTCTTAAGGGTCATTCTAGTTTCATTAGATGCCTTAAGAGACTGTTCCACCTGCTGTCCTAACAGGTAAGTTCCATCAAAGGGAACATTCATCTTTTTTTTTTTTGAAGTTTCTATTTATTCTCTTCCCAGCCTGCCATCCCCGACCCATTGGGAGAGCCAAACAGACATCCCACTGTGATACACCCTACCTGGAACGGTCTCCATAACCTCATGGAGCCACGGCCACCCCCCTAACTGGGGATGAGGTGGGGAGCCCAGAGCACCTTAAACTTACATTGCGTTTAGTCCAGAGCCACTGTAGGCGGTGAAGGCACATTGTGGGTACGTCTCCCAGCACTATGTCTCCCAGAGATGGCAGTGCTATTTTTCATTTTTCCTGTGGCGCCGTGACTTGCCCTGACATCAAGGCATGACTGCCGATGTCTCGCAACGCCTCCCCAAGCTGCCTATGAGGGTTGTTGAACCCAGACCTTACCCAGGGGCCAATCAGACACCGAGGCGCTCGGCATAATGCTACACACCTGGCCTCTGCCAGGGGTCGGCAAATGCTGAGCTGCTTCCCAACCCTCCCCCCCAGAGTAGGTGAGCTGTCAAAGGACGCTCCAGCCTGCTTCCCACCGGCCGGCCCTCCGGCAACTCGAGCTCGCTCCCGAGCCTGGGTTGCCGGCATTACAGATGGAAATCCAACCACTGCACCAATGGGCCTGCCCATTCATCACCTTTTGCTGGATGTCTTGAGTGAAACCAGAAGTCCACAGCCAAGAATACCACCTGATGCAAATGTCTGCCTCAGCAGAGCAAGATGTAGCATTGAAGGTATCCATAGAGACTTTAAGCTGGTGGCTGTTAGACTCAGTGCCTTGCTTAACAGTCAGCAGAATATCTTATTTAACCTCCAAATCTGGCTGAGACTTTGCCAAAGACTTCCACCTGCTCCAAATGGTATATTCATACTTAGAAAAATGCCCTTGGTAGTTGGCTAGCCTTATGCCCAAGGTGGCTGGAGCATAGGCTTGCTTGCCTATAGTGTCAATCTTCCATGACTTACCACTAATGGGGTGCGCAGTGACCTCCTTAGGGACAGTGGCCTTGTCATTCTCAGTGAGAATAACAATAGCATCAACTATGGGTTGAGTGACATACACTGGTTTATCTTTAGGCCCAGCGTATTTTCTGTCAGCCTGCATAAGGACAGCTGCCACCAAGGCAGGTCTTTGCCAAACCGCAAACAAGGTCTCCAGTGCCAGTGGAACTGAAGCAACTAAATTGACAGGCATATTAGGCACATTTAAGAACTCCAGCTGGAGGTGCTTAGCCTGGTCAATGGCTGCTGGCTCGAAATTCAGTGCCGAGTGGATATTTTTGAGCAGAGCCTGGAAAAAGAGATCCTCCTGAGCCACAGACACAGGAACCGGATCTGCAGTCTCTTGGCTATAGAAAGAGTCATCATCACCACCCTCAGATATAATGAGGTTGGGGTCTGACTCATTCCCCTCTCTACCCTCCTTAGGAGGATAGAAGAGAGGGAACGGCGCCAAAGGCAGAGCTGGAACCACATCAGATGTGACATCGGAAGAGTTTCCGGTACCTTGATCCCATGAGGTACCAGGTTCAGCACCACACCCAGCACTGGGCTGGGTTCTGAAGAGACAGAAACCAGTTCTGGAAATAGCACTGGAACCAGCGTTGATATCCCAGCCAGCACTGAAGTGATTGGTGATGGCACCATGGCCGGACCCATCCTGGAACTGGACAGAGGGTGGAGCCACAAGGGAGACAGACAACGGTGGTGAAACTCCTGGCAAGAGCCTGAAGGCTGTTGCCACAAGCAAATACTCTTCTGGGCCCAGTGGTACCTCCTGTGGTACCATGTCTGCTCACTCTGAAGGGCCAAGGACCAGCTCCACTAGTGGTGCCACTTAGGCCAGAAGCTGCACCCACTGGTCCATAAAAACCTCCCAGTGGTGGAACTGCCCACCAGAGTCTTCACTTAAAGACAGAAGAGGGCTCTGGGCCTGAGACACGAACCTTCCAGAACCAGAGACACTCGGTGTCACCAGTGGTGATAGTGAGGACCTCTGACTGCAGGGAGTCAAGTGTCTTGAGCCAGACCTCCCAGAGGGCAAGCTAAATTGGTGCCATTTCTTCCCCTTCCTATGGAAAGAGGAAGAAGTTGAGGCCAAGCGGTGCCTGGACCCCAGTGCAGAGCTTGTGCAGGATGGGGACTGCTTCTTTTTGTGCTTACGGTAGGACTGCCTTTCCTCCCAGACAGTAGATCAGTGGTCATTAGAACCCTTCCGCAGAGGGGAAAGTGGACCAGATGCAGCCCCGCTGCCAGAGCAGCCTGCCTCTTCAGGCTCCCTACCGTCCTGCAAGGTCAATGACAGATGTCACTCAGCTGGGCAGAGAGAAACAGCGTAATTAATTTGTGGCAAAATACACTAAACTGACTCAAAAATAACAAACTGTAGTTTAAACACTAAAACTGAAAAGAACTGATTACAGTTGACTTACAGATATGAAGTTCTGACTCCTGGTAGGTGACAGATGAAGCACTGATGCACTCTCTACTGTACGTAGGGGGAAAAAAAGGAAATGAGGTGGTTAGGGCAGGTGCCAAAGCAAGGAGCTACTGTGTAAGCGCCACACTACAGAGACGGGCATGTGCGCTTAAGCTTATTCAGTGCCTGCCCCTCTGAAAAGGTCCGACTGTTGCTGGGTCCTAGAGCCTCCAGCTAAGACCCACTAGTGGGAATCAAGGTGAAGACTGAGTCTTAGAAGGTCATCATAATACCCCGCAGAGGTTTTGTTACAGTCTAACGAAACAAACAAACAAACAAAACTATTCACCATAAACAAGTTTGCTAAAAAAATTAAAGTATCATTTTAATTCCATTATTTCTATTTATTTTGCTGACTGTGATGTGCTGTAAACTTGTCGATCAAGTGTCCTTGGTATATATACACACATATGCATCCGCAATATCTGATGGGGGGAAAAGGAAGAGCAGAAGTCTAAAAATAATAATTTGTGTTGTATTATGAAATATTAAGGTGCAGCTGGACTCCTTAGAAGTGACTATATCAGTAAGCAAGACTTTAACATCCACCAGCTGTTAAGGCTGTCCATCTCAGGGGTGCACATTCAGCAGCAGGGCCCCGACTCCTAAACAGAGTGCTTTGAAACATTGCATCATTAGGAAAGGAAAGGAACTGGGCTTCTTATAGCGCCTTTTCATACAAACAGTATCCCAACATGCTTCACAATCGGGGGTATGCTACTCATTTTTTCAGTGCCCACAGATTCAGAAAGCACACAGATTAAACACAAATCTGACACAATTTCCAAAGCATTAGCATGTCTGTAAAAATTACCACTTTGAGTCGAGACTGCCCCCTCTTCTTTCAGGTAAGGGTCCCAGAACTGTGCACAGTACTCCAGGTACAGCTGCACCACAGGGACCCGTACAGGGGCAGGATCCCCTTCTCATTTCTGCTGAAGAACCTTCTCCCTATTCACCCAGCACTCTGTTTGCTCTCCCGTGTTCCTTATTGCACGGTGCGATGACATTTAGGCTATATGCTATGAGCACTCCCAGGTCACTTTCATCTGACTTAGTCCACACCCTCAGGCCAATACTCGATTCTAGGATTGTTTCTACCGCTATGTATGACTTTACATTTTTTGGCATTGAAGTTGCACTGCCAGACCCCGACCACTGCTCTAGCCTACACAGGTCCTTTCTCATGTTCCTGATACCCTCCTCACTCTTGACCCCCCCCGACTTAGTGTCATCTGCAGACAGACAGATCTTGCCTTGAAGTCGTTCTCGTTTGTTGCAGATGAAAAAGTTAAACAGGACTGGACCCAAGACTGACCCCTTGGATACCCCAGTTATGACTCCCCCTTCCCCTGAGTGCTGCCCATTTACCCTCTCCCTCTGGGACCTCCCTTTAAGTCAGTTCCCAAGCCATCTGGTAATGCCCCCCCCAACCCTAGGTCCCTCAACTTTTTTAACAACCTTCTGCGAAGCACCAAGTCACAGGCTTTGCTAAAGTCCAGGTATATGAAGTTGACAGCCTGCCCCTTGTCCGCTGCCTGCATCACCACATCAAAAAAAAAAAAAATTCAGCGAGGTCTGGCATGACCACCCGTTTACAAAGCCATGTTGCCTTGAGTCAAGCAGGCCATTTTCCTCCAGGAACTCCACTGTCCACTCCTTCAAGATGGTTTTGAACAGCTAGCCCACGATGGAGGTTAGACTCACCAGCCTGTAATTCCCTGGGTCCCTCTTCTCTCCCCTTGTGGAGTGGCATTATACCTGTCCTCCTACAGTCCTCTGGGGCTATTCATGTTTCCAGTGAACAGTTACAAGTCTACCAGAGGGGCACCCAGCTGCCTCCCCAGCACCTTTAATATCCTGGGGTGCAACCTGTCTGGGCCAGGGGATTTGTCGATATTCAGTGTCATCAGACCTTTGAGAACGCTGTCAGTAGACACATTCCCCACCTCTAATTTGTGCCTTATACCCTGAACTTTCAGTACTTTGCAATCCAGCAGTGGTCTCTTTTCTTTTGAGCAAACTGAACGGAGGTAGTCTTTTAGTGCATTTGGTTTGCCCTGGCAATCGACCGCTCAATCCAGTCCCATTGCCACCCTTGCAGTGTTCTTTACACCCTTTTCACTTCCATATCTGAAGGCCTTATCATTGACCGTCACTTCCTGTGCTGTCCTGAGCTCAGTCTGTAGCTTGGCCTTCTTCACTGCACTAGCTGCCCTAATCATTACCTAGCAGTTTGCTCTGGTGTCTGCCATCTTATCCCCCTTGTACCTTGTAAATGCATCTATTGTTTCCCCCCACTGCCTTGTTCACATCACCTGAGAGCCACACTGGCCTTTTCCTTTTCTTACTCTTCACGACTTCCCTTAGATAACACTTAGTGGCCTCCTGGACCTCCCTTTTACCTAGTTTTCCTCCATCCCTTCTGTCTGATTGTGCCAGGTCTCAAGGATCTCTGCTGTCTTCCCCAAATTAGCATTTCGGATTTCTGCTGTCTGCTCCTAATGGGAATTTTGGGATCTCATACGCTCAGGCACTGCTGGTCCTATGGGATTTAAATGCTAGACTACTAGCTTCTGATTGGAGTTAGGTAGTCACTTGGTTGCCCCCTAAGATAGCACCGCTGTTGGCTGCCTTTCTCCCTCCCTTTGGCGTCCCACAATCCCATCTTCTCTCCTTCCCCCACCTGATCTCTCCCAGCCCATGCAGTGTAACAGTTGAGCAATGTGTTTATCAAAGCAGTGCAAATGCTTAAAAGCAGTAGGAGGCCCTGCCTGCCAGGTGCATAACAAGCTCCAACTGAGCTGAAAACACTTGCGCAGGCAAATATATCCCCTGGGCTGCTAGCTTAATTCTACAGCCACGCAGTCACATGGCTGCCCACTAAGATGGTGCTGTTCTCGGCTGTGTTCCTCCCTTCAGCATCCCACAATCCTTTGTTCCCCACCAGACCTCCGATATCCATTTTACAATAGAACACTTGAAAACTCCCCTTAAGTTTTTGTTCCGGCACTCCCTCCCTTCCTTCGATAATTGTGTCTAGGGTGGTGCAGTCTGTAATAGCCCCACACAGTTAAAACATGGGTCATCCTGCCTTATGTTCATACAAGCAGCGATCAGAAAAAAGGGGAAAACCCTTGCCCAGAACCCATAAAACCAACACTTTAGACATAACTCAGTAAAATGACAGAATCATAAAAGGCCTGCCTACCTGAATGAGACGGACATAGCCCAGGCACACAGTTTGGTTACTTTTCACTGAAGAACTGAAGTGTGAACTGCTTCCCCCCTCCAGCTCACTGAAATATGTGAACTCTTCTGTGCAGCGACTGCCAATGAAGAGCCAGACAGTCATAATTAGCCAGAAGCAAATTCTTCGGAAAATTATATGTGCCTGAATGAGGAGTACTAAAGAATGATCGCACCGGATCCTCCTCTGCCCTTTGTGCATGCTCTCAGTATGACTAAGTGTTATGGCTGGCACTCTACTCTTCGATTCTCCCTTTGGAAATGCATACAGTCCTGTTTGTTGAAGCAAAAAGAATTGTCTCAAAATCAAATTATAAATCACTGACATGATTCCAGCCAATCAGTGCCCAGAGCCACTATATCTGCTATAATGCACACAGTGGTCTCACACATGCAGGAATATCAGGAGTGAAGTGTTCCACTGCACAGCCAAGGGAGGATGGCTAGATTCTGATTTTAATATAGAAAACAACTTTGACTTAAAACTTATTATAAGTCACTCTAGCTATCTCGAGTAATTTATAAGTTAATAGGGCCTCTGCGGTGTATTTCTCTTTTTTTTTTTATATAGCTGTTTGGTCCCCGTCGCCTCCTCCCACCAACTGGTGATGGCAACACATAGGTATTTAACAGGTTTTCTCCCCTGACCCCCCCCCACGAGGCCCCAGCATGCAACTGTGTGAGCATGTGGAGGCATGCTACGCACCCTGTGGCACCAGCTCAGCCCCTTCTACCTCCCGTAACTGTTTTCGGGCCCCTCTCTGCCTATGCTATCCACCAGACCTCCACCCAGTGGGGGTAGAACAATGGGGGGGCACCAACCCACCCTCACCACCCTCGGGAGAGAAGAGCTGCCCATCTGCGTGCTCAATCCTGCCCCCCCGCAGGCCCCAACAACCTGCAGGTTGCTCTGCCCCCCACGCCGCACCTCCCCGACAACCTGAGGTTGTTCCTGAACCTGGGGTCGGCACCCTGACAACCTGAGGTTGCTCTGCCCCACCCCCCCCCACGCCGGCACCCCGACAACCTGAGGCTGTTCCTGAACCCAGGTCGCTGGCATAGCACAAGGTGTGATGTTCAGTGCCTCAGCCCTCCGCACCACCGGGCCGGCTCAGCGGGGTATCTCTTATGGTATACGAGACTCTTCTCATGAGGTTTGGGCAGCCAGAATGACTCAGCTTTGCTTTGCTGACCCTCTCACCCAAACCTCTTGCTTGGAGTCTCTTATACTATGAAAGACAACCTGCAGATGCCTTATTCATGGATACAAAAATGCAAACTATCCAGTCTCTTCAAAGGTATATGGCATCGGACGGTTGGTGGGGGGTGGGGAAGCATGACATGATGGTCAAAGCTCTGGATGTCCAAATCAAGGCTTGAGGGTCCAGTGCCCACTTACTCTGGTGTTATAAAAATAGAACAAATCACGGTGCATAAGCTAATTTAAAATGGCATCCCACAAACTGACAATGTACACTCTTACATCCATATAATTATAACCAAATAAATACAAGTATTACAAATGACAACCACATACATTATTGATAGAGGACAGGGAGGCAGTATAGTGCAGTGGTTTAAGGCTCTGAGCTGCAAATCTGGAGACCTGGGTTTGAATACCACAGCCCCCACTTGCATACTGCGTGACCCTGAGCAAGTCACTTAACTTCCCTGTGCTCCCAGGTTGCACCTGTAAACAAGCTTTCAGCTTAGTGTGTCTCACCTGGTTAAACAATTGGAGAAAAGAAAAAAAAAAAAAAGACAGTTACCCCAGATCAAGTAACATTTATTAATTCATATGAATCATTCATAAACTCATCATATATCCGAGACTCATAAGATTCATATTATTCATAGAGCCATACTGAAGCTAGGGATAACACAGAAAAGAAACCCCCACACACAAAAGTGATCGCATAGCGTAAATACTGGTGCAAACCTTAATAGACACTAACCGACATATAGCAACAGCCCCATGACTTTGAGGCGCACTGCCTCTTCGTCATGGGGAGGTGGCACAAGGGTGGAAACCCATTCCGTGTATGCTGCTCTTCTTGAATTGCTCCCACAGTTTTAAAAGTGCAATACAAGTTAATACATATCTGGTACATGTTCCAATAACAGTATAAATAAAGACGCTAGCTAGTTCAGAATGAATAGAAAAGGGGATCAGCCCATGTACAGTGAAAGGCGGTCACCAGAATCAGTTCCGCCAGTAGTATGATCTGAATATTTTTATTTATTTATTTATTTGAATTTTGGTGACGGGGTGGGCCCACTGAGACATTCAAGCCCCTTTTTCAGGGGCGACCTGGGGAATAGAGGCATTCCAAACAATACATTGTAAACATAGTAATTACAGACGTTGAACAGGAACAGAAGTGAGACATCCATAGTGACAGTCCTATGTGGACATGGAATCAAAATCAGGATAACATCAGGTCCAGAGCAATACATATTATGGTGCACGAGTGTCTAACATTGGAACATAAGATAGTAAACACATTTTACTTACGCTGTTTTTGCAGTCAATTTAGTACAGTGCAGTAGTACAATATATTACAGAAGTATTGACAGAGGAGCAGAGAGAGGATGAGACCAGGGAAGGGGGAGGGAGGAGTGAGGATCAAGTATCAGGTAGGTGAGCATAGACAGAGAAGCAGAGAGAAGGTGAAGACAGGGGAGTGTGGAGGAGTAGGATTATAGCATCAAGTAGTGAGGGGAGCAAAGAAAGGGAGTGGGTGGAGGAGAAAGGAGCGCAGGTTGACGGGTAAGGATCAGGTGCAATTACAAGTGGGAGGAGGAAAAAAGATTTCTTTGAAGTACCTTTTGAACTGGGGAAATGATAGGCATGCGAGAAGATGATGTGGGAGGTTGTTCCGTCTATGCAGATAAGGTACCAATGTTAATTCATGTAAAAACAGTAATAACTGAAGCATGCTACCTAAAGAAAACCAAAAGAAACAGAACAATTAATGCTAAAGGGCAGGGTATAAATAACCTAAAAAATTATTTTTTTTATCCCTAAGCTACGGACCCTTGGGCAGTCCTAGCCAGTCATAGCACAGGTGATGCAGTGTGACTCAAGAATGCGACCCAGTCATCCTAGCAAGCTGGGTCCATAGTCTTGCCTTTTTCTCCCAGCCCTGTTGGACAATGACTGCCAGCTCCAGCACATGTGTGCAAGGCATGGCCGCACACAGAATGCCAGCATCTCCCCTCTCCCTGTGGAAGCCCTCAGGTGCACCACCATCTGTGGTCACCTAGGTGACGGTCACGCATTGTGGTGTCTGGAACCCAGCTTCCTCCAAAGAGGCCAGCATCCTATGGGAAGGGGGGAGGCTCAGAGGGGATGTGATGAAGTACTGATTCATTTTATTTTATCTAA
Organism: Neoceratodus forsteri; assembly: GCA_016271365.2. Taxonomy (NCBI): domain Eukaryota; kingdom Metazoa; phylum Chordata; order Ceratodontiformes; family Ceratodontidae; genus Neoceratodus; species Neoceratodus forsteri. The sequence continues at coordinate 38,754,109 of JADMNL010000026.1, read as the reverse complement.
ACATTTGATAACTGGAAAAGGCACACTGACACGAGGTTCGTTTCTAGGTGTGACCCGGGGAAGGGAGAAAGAGATACAAAGCAGAAAATACATAATCGATACATGAGATAAATATACAGTTGCAGAAGTTATACAGCAAAGTACTGTACATTCAGATGGACTATATACAAATAGCATCATATAGTTCTGAGGATTAGATTACTGTCCACAAAAAAACATCTGGCATGAGGCTGGGCCTGTGGGGAGTGGAAGTTGTTGGATTTGGTATTTAAGCAGTTGGGTGAGGGTGAGTTTCTTACAAGAGGTGGAATTTTATTCCATAAAGAGGGGAGTCTGTAGGTGAAGGCAGATTTGCCAGTGGATGAGGAAGCTTTGGGGAGGGAGAAAGAATGGGAGTCCCTTGAGCACAGTGAGTATGGGGAAATGGCAGCTGGCGTTAGCCTCTCTGTCAGGTAAGGGAGGAGCAGGTTGAACCAGAATTTGATTATGAAGGAGATGGAGTGGCTGAAGCGACGATGGGATTGGGGTGGTATCCCGAGGGAAGAAAGGAGAGTGCAGTGGTGGGTTCTGAGGGAAATTTGTGGAAAAGTGGCAGAAAGCATAGAGGAAGGAGCTGAGCCTGGATAATGAGTAGAAAGGGGCAGTGCCATTCACTATGTCAGTGTAGTCGAATATGGGAGTGATCATTTTTGCTAATAATATGCATCTAACAGGTAGTGGGAGGGCATCACGATTTCTATGTAGTAGGCCTATCTTTGGGTGGAGCGTCAATGTGATGATATCAATGTGATTCAAGAAGTTTAACTGGGGGTCAAGCCATACTCCTAGATATATGTACTTAGAGACAGCCTTTAGTGGGGTCTCATCTAGGGAGGCGATAGTAAGTGGATAGGAGAGTTTTTAAGCAGACCCAAAAGTCATGGAAACAGTTTTGGATGAGTTTATTTTGAGGTGGTTTGAAAGACACCAGGACTGCAGGTTGTAATACTCATGTTGCAGTCTTGACTGAACGTTGCTTAGAACAGGGCCAGATGTGAAAAGGATGGTGTTGTCCATGTACATGTGGATGAGGGATCTTCAACTGACAGATGGGAGGTTGTTAATAAATAGAGAGAACAGAATGGGGCCTAGAATTGAGCCCTTGGGGACACCAGCTAGAATGGGGAAGAGGGGGAGTGGAGTCTGCAGTCCTGACTGACTGGAGCCAAAGTACGATGTGAACCATTGAATTGCAGGAGGGACGAGTCCGGCTACCTTGAGTTTGTCAATGAGTAGGGGATGGGAAACAGAATCAAATGCCTTTGCCAGATCAATGAAGACTGTAGCAGTTAGTTGGCCTTGGTCAGTGGTAGACTGGATGTGTCCGGTGACGTGAAGGAGGGAGGATATGGGGGAGTGATGCTTTCTGAACCCAGACTGATATGGAGAGAGGAAATCTGTGGATGTAAGAAAGTCAGTCTGGACTGGACAAGAGCTTCTTGCAGTTTGTCAAGAGCAGGGAGGAGGGAGACTGGTCAGTAGTTTCCAGGTACTGAGGGGTCACCACCCTTGTAGAGAGGGATGACATAAGCAAGTTTTCAAGCTTGGGGTACGTTGCCAGAGGAGAAGAACAGGTTTAGTAGGAAAGTGAGGGGAACAGCAATTGCAGGTGCAGATGTACTCAGACGTTTGGAGTGGATACCATCAGGGCTGGATTTTGAGATGTTCAAGGAGTAGAGGTCATTAAGGACTTCTTCCAGTGAGGTGGGAGTGAGGAGGAAATTATTTTGGGTAGGGTGTAGGGGGGCTGCATGAGGGCCCGAGGAGGGGGAGGTCAGGTCAGGAAAAGCACAGGTGGTGAAGAAGTTGTTTTGGGTTTCTGCTATTTTATCAGGGTCAGAAATTGTTTGGTTGTTATGCTGAGAGTTGGAGTGGTAGTCAGAGAGGGGAGTCGATAAGGGAGTGGACCACCATACAGAAAGAGGAAGGATGGCGTGTTTAAACGGGACTTAAAGTATTCAGCTTTGGCTTGTCTTACAGCCTTGGTGTAGGCATTTCTAGCAAAGTTGTAGGCCTGTCTAGATTCTTCACAGAAAGGGTGGTGGAGGTCTGGAACAGACTCCCAGCAGAGGTGGTGGGTACCAAAATGGTACCAGGATTCCAGGACCATGCATGGGATAGACATAACAGAACCTTAGTAACAGGGCTGGAGAGGGTAAAGCAGCAGATCGAGTAGGGTCTACGATAACACAGTAGATAGGGAATTTTAGGGCAGACTAGGTGGGCCAAGGGGTCCTTTTCTGCCGACAACTTCTACGTTTCTATGTTTCTATGATATGCTGTCCTCCTCCCCTGATGGCCTTCCAATGCCAAGGGGCTTTTCCCAAATGCAGGTCTTCAGTGTTGCAACTGCTAACACTGGTGCTACACTGACATGCTAGTCACTGCTATTTATTTTTATGTTTTCTGGGCATCCAGTGATGTGAGTTCCATTGCTGAGCTGTTTACTGAGCTGTGCAAGTGTAATAACCCCCTCCTTACAGTAGGGGGAGATGGTTGTAACGCATTGTGGCCAGCAGGGGAATGAAGTGCTGTTATCATTCTCAATGGAATGGTTGTCTTGCACAAGTACTCTAGGGATATTGGTTCTGGGGTGTGAGAGAAGCAAGGACAGTAATCTTTCAGAAGGGGAAGGGGAAGCCAGGACAGATTGGTAAGCAGCATTTCCTGTACAACTGCAGGGGTTCTTAAGCTGCCCAGCAACAGCATTCAGACTAGAAAGGTTTGGTATCATGGGTGTAGGAACTCACATTCTAAGTAAGCCACGGCTTACAAGTTTATTGGAGGTGGGACAGCATCCTGGGCCCTGACCACTGATTTTGGTTACACCTGCTGTCCGATATCCACCCCTACTGGTGTTACAATGTGATATACTGTTTACTCCTGCTGTCCGATATCCACCCTTACTGGTGTTACAATGTGATATATTGTTTACTCCTACTGTCTGATATCCACCCCTACTGGTGTTATAATGTGATATATACAATAGGGGTGAGTGGTAAATGAGTGAGATAAAACAGCGTATCATCCACTGCAGTGTGATATTTTTATTCTCTGCTCTGCTGTGATTATATGAGACATTTACACACACAGGTCACAAAAGGTCACTGATATCATCACCCTAGGCAGCTTTCCCCTCAGCATGAAAGAAACACCTGTGCTGTTACCATAGACACAAATGCAGAACTACCTGAGAGGTCTCACTGCTGCCTACAGCTAACTCAGTGAGCATTACAAAACACACCTACCCCCCAACTTCCAGCTCATTACTGTGATGCTCTCAACTTGATGCAGCCAGAATTCCAAACAGCACAGCTTCACAGAACAGTCTAAACTACTGCCTGCAGCTAACTCAACTACCACTGAAACACACTCTCACTTGTTCCTCAAACTCTAATTCTCGCCCATTACAATTACTGTGACAATTTCAACTTCACTGCAGCCAAAATCCTAAAGAGCACAATTTCACAGAACAGTCTGCACTCTGCCTGCAGCTAACTTAATTACCACTGAAAACAGTATCAGCTGTTCTGACTCTCTGCCTCTCAGTTCATTACAATTACTGTGATGCTTTTAACTTCACTGCAGCCAGACTGCTAAACAATACAGCTTCACAAAAGTATGTTTCTCATTCCTATCGAAAACTAACTCATTTAGCATTGCAAAACACACTCATGTGTCTCTCAGAGTTTATAACACTGCCAGCCCATTCAGAAAAGCTCACACACAGAATGAGCAAACACATTAACAGGAACAGAACACAAGACAGCATAACAAAACTTCTGAAACTCTTGGCCCTATTGTATATATCGAATACATGATGGGCAGATCGTGTGCTATGGCAAGTATTGTCACTCCTGCATCGTGAGCTTGGATATCTCAGTCTGCAGGAGTGACAATATTTGCCATATCACACTCATGCCCATCATGTATCCCCTATATATTGTTTATTCCTACTGTCTGATATCCACCCCTACTGGTGTTATAATGTGATATATTGTTTATTCCTACTGTCTGATATCCACCCCTACTGGTGTTATAATGTGATATATCGTTTATTCCTACTGTCTGATATCCACCCCTACTGGTGTTATAATGTGATATATCGTTTACTCCTACTGTCTGATATCCACCCCTACTGGTGTTATAATGTGATATATCGTTTACTCCTACTGTCTGATATCCACCCCTACTGGTGTTATAATGTGATATATCGTTTACTCCTACTGTCTGATATACAGCCCTACTGGTGTTATAATGTGATACATCGTTTACTCTTACTGTCTGATATACACCCCTACTGGAGTTATAATGTGATATATCGTTTAGTCCTACTGTCTGATATCCACCCCTACTGGTGTTATAATGTGATATATTGTTTACTCCTACTGTCTGATAGGTATCATTTTAAAAGCCTGACACTCACAATCCCAACACTCAGGAGACAGAGCCCAACATCCTGACACTGCATTTGCCCGACGTAACGGCATCCCAACTGTGGAATGCCTGACTCCCCAACTTGCAACAATGCGGAGTTGATTATATTAATTTAGCTGGGTGTAGGGGGGCCCCCGTCCCACCTATGGAAATGGCATAATTGTGGTGTCGGGCATTCTACAGTTGGGATGGCGATCGTTGGGCGAGCGAAATGTCGGGATGTCGGGCTCAGTCTCCTGAGTATCAGAATTGTGTCGGCATTCTCACCCTATCAGCTTAACAGGCTTTAAATCACTATTACTGTGTCAAATTAAGGAATCTTGTGCCTGTTTCCCCCTGATTTATGACCCTCAAAAAGGTCATATTGCTCTCTGAGACACTGCTGTCTAGGGCTTGGTCCAAAAGAATTTGAAAGCTTATCCTTAAGAGTTGAAATTGCTACCGGAGTCTCATTATGCATAATAGGATGCTACAGGCCTCCATCGGCTGGATTATAGTTGCTGAAACATCTTAGTAACATCCTGGGATCTGCACCATCAGAGTACATCATCCTGGGGGACTTCAATTTAGACTGGCTATCCAACGTATCTACTCCCCTGAAAATGCTCTGTTTCCCTTGGGTTGTCTCAGCTAATAAATGAGACTACTCATCCTAATAGGCTTAACCCCAATAATAGTACTCTGCTGGATATCATCTTAGTTAATAAACCCCATCTATTTTCCCACACTGGTGTCCTTTTCTCTGACATTAGTGACCACTGTTTCATCGCATGCATAAGATCTACCTATAAATCTACAACCGCATCAACATTTTCTATTAAAAGGTGTACAAGTAATTTTGATGCCCGTGCGTATATTGCAGAGCTAAGAGACTCCTTGCATTGGCAGGATTTTTATTCAACTAAGACCCTTACTACAGCATATGAGATCTCTGATATTGTGTTAGGGGCATTAAACAAGTATGCTCCCTTAAAAAAGTCTGTATCAGAAATAAACCCTGTTGGTGGTTTACAGAAGGCCTGAAAGATGCTCTGCAGAGTAGGGATGTGCTTTGGAGAACCACCAGAAAAACTAATCTCACAAATGACTGGCATGCATTTAGGAGGGCGAGAAACCTCTGCACCAAAATGGTAAGAGAAGCTAAAGCTAAAGTCTACCGCTCACTGCTGGAGCACTCCTCAACATGTCCTACCAGATTCTGGAGAATGATAAAAGATATTGAAGGACATACTATGGGTAATTCCCTACCTACAAAAATATTGATTGGCAACACTGTCATCTCGGATAGATCAACTGTTCTTGATTCCCTAAATAATCACTTTGCTATCGCAGGGTTAACCTTCGACTCCTCGCCTGCCAATACTCTCCGCCAACAACTTGGAGAAGTCACGCAAGAAAAACCTATCTCTGGCACACCCTTCTCCCTGCAGCCTACATCTCTGAAAGAAGTCGAAGATCTTCTCCTACAGTTAGACACTAGGCAAAATGCTGGAGCCGACCTCATCGACCCTTACTTCTTAAAGGTTGGCCATCATGTCCTTGCAGTCCCAATCACACATCTTTTTAATCTATCCCTGTCCCAAGGTGATCTTCCTCTCATCTGGAAAACTGCAATTGTGGTCCCTTTGTTTAAGTCAGGGGATCCTAGTGACCTTAATAATTACAGGCCAATCTCCTTACTTCCTATACTGTCTAAAATGCTGGAGAAAATGGTGAACTCTCAGCTCCGGAACTATCTGGAATCTGAAAAAGTGCTCAATCCACTACAATCAGGCTTTAGGGCACAACCCAGTACAATCTCAGCCATAGCCAAGGTGACCAACGACTGGCGATGTGAGTTGGACAATAAAACCTTTGTCTGCGCTGTGTTTTTGGACCTAAGCAAGGCATTTGACACTGCTGACTACAGTCTGCTACTTTTATCCCTCCAGAATATTGGCCTGGACCCCCTATCCCTAGGATGGTTTACTAACTATCTTTCTGGCCGACTCCAGCAAGTTAATGCAGAAGGGGAAGCTTCTCCAGTAAAACCCCTGTTGAGGGGTGTACCTTAAGGCTCCATTCTAGGCCCCTTGCTTTTTGCTATCTATATCAACAACATAGATGTCTCCATTAAACAAGCACAAATACACCTCTTCGCAGACGACACGGTGCTGTACGCTAGTATCCCCACCCCTGATGCTGCCCAAAAAGTGCTTCAAAGTGATTTTAATCAGCTGCAGCTTCAATTACCAAGATAGAAGCTACTTCTTAATGCAAAAAAGACCAAAGCAATGTTCCTCTAGCCCTTTTCTCATGCAACAAATCCTGCCATTGCTGGGTCGCTCCCGCAGATCACTACTATTCTAGATGAACAGTTGGAATACGTTACAAAGTTCAAGTACCTGGGGGTCTGGCTAGACCATAGTCTTTCCTTCACTGACCACATAGACGAGCTGGCAAAGAAACTCAGAAAAAGACTTGGCCTGTTCTTTAGGATCATTAATCTCCTTACAAGAGACACCAAACTGAAATTGGTCCAAACGACTTTTCTTTCCTTAATAGATTATGCAGGCTTTCTTTATAGTCAGGGTCCCACCAGAGCCTTAGCTAAACTGGAGACACTCTACCACAGAACTTTAAGATTCATCACAGGTCTTCCGTATTCTACCCATCATTGCACCATGTACACTGCAGTAGGATGGTCATCCCTCGGTTACAGACGACAGAGAAATGCTGCGGTTTGGACCTACAAAGCTATCTTAAATAAGTTGCCCCATTATATCTCTGTCTGTCTACCTTTTTGCATTCCTGGAAAGTATGCCCTGAGAAGTACCTCCCATATTTCCTTATATGTATACAAGGCAAAGTCACATATCGGCAGATCAGCCATAAGCTACGTGCTACCTCAATTATGGAACAAGCTGCAAAAAATGCTGAAACTAACTCACCCTATCAGATTAACAGGATTTAAATCACTATTCCTACGTCAAATTAAGGGATCTTGTGCCTGTTTCCCCTGACCTATGACCCTCAAAAAGGTCCTATTGCTCTCTGAGCTACTGCTGTCTAGGGCTTGGTCACTTCGGATAATTGGCCCTTTCCTTCTCCCCCAACCCCGGACACAACTTTGCATTCCAGCTCAAACTCTTCTCTACGATTAGAGATATCTATCCTCTATCTCCTCTCCCTCTGTGGCTGTCCCACAACATTTTGCCTTCCTGCCTCTATCACCTGCCTTCTATACCCCTACCCTTCTCCTGCTGCCAATGTCAACCTAAAAACTTTGACTACTATATCCATGTGTTCTTGATTTTGCCTTTTTTTTACTTTGGATCACCGTATAATATTATATACCTTATCTTTGTTTATGTTGAAATTTTACTGTATCATCTGACCCTTACATATCTTACTGTCAATGTTCTCTGCTGTACTTATTGTATATACTGTATTTTGTTGTATTCTATTGCTCACTACAAATCCAGGTCCACCTCGAACATGAGCGTTGCTCAATGGTGTTCGCCTGGCTAAATAAAGATTTTGATTGATTGAGCGATTGATACCTCCATCTGATATCTACTCCTAATGGTGTTATAATGTGATATATTGTTTACTCCTACTGTTTGATATCCACCCCAATGGTGTTATAATGTGATATTTTGTTTACTTCTATTGTCTGATATCCACCCCTACTGGTGTTATAATGTGATATATTGTTTACTCATACTGTCTGATATCTACCCCTAATGGTGTTATAATATGATATTTTGTTTACTCCTACTGTCTGATATTCATGCCTACTGGTGTTATAATGTGCTCTATTGTTTACTCCTACAGTCTGATATCCACCCCCTACTGGTGCTATAATGTGATAGTTTGTTTAGTCCAACTGCTGATATCCCCCCCACTGGTGTTATAATGTGATATTTTGTTAATTCCTACTGTCTGATATCCACCCCTACTGGTGCTATAATGTGATATATTGTTTACTCCTACTGTCTGATATCCACCCCTACTGGTGTTATAACTTGTTACTTTGTTTACTCCTACTGTCTGATATCCACCCTTACTGGTGTTATAATGTGATATTCTGTTTTTCCTACTCTCTGATAGCCACCCATACTGGTGTTATAATATGAAACTTTATTGACTCCTACTTTCTGATATCCACTCTCAATGATGTTTTAATGTGATACTTTATTTACTCCTACTGTCTGTTATCCACCTCCACTGGTGTAATAATGTGATACTTTGTTTACTCCTACTATCTGATATCCATCCCTACTGGTGTTATAATGTGATACTTTGTTTATGCCTACTGTCTGATATCCACCCCTACTGGTGTTATAACGTGATACTTTATTTACTCCTACTGTGTGATATACACCCCTACTGATGTTATATGATACTTCGTTTGCTCCTCATGTCTGATATCCACCCCTACTGGTGTTATAATGTGATATTTTGTTTGCTGCCACTGTTTGATTTCCATCTCTACTGGTGGTATAACGTGATACTTTGTTTACTCCTACTGTGTGATAGCCACCCCTACTGGTGTTATAATGTGATATTTTGTTTACTCTTACTGTCTGATATCCACCCCTACTGGTGTTATAATGTGATTCATTGTTTGCTCCTGCTGTCTGATCTCCATCCCTCCTGGTGTTATAATGTGATATTTTGTTTGCTCCTACTGTTTGATATCCACCCCTACTTGTGTTATAATGTGATATATTGTTTACTCCTGCTGTCTGATATCCATCCCTACTGGTGTTATATTGTGATATTTTGTTTACTCCTACAGTCTGATATCCACCCCTACTGGTGCTATAATGTGATAGTTTGTTTAGTCATACTGCTGATATCCTCCCCTACTGGTGTTATAATGCGATATTTTGTTAATTCCTACTGTCTGATATCCACCCCTACTGGTGCTATAATGTGATATATTGTTTACTCCCACTCTCTGATAGCCACCCATACTGGTGTTATAATATGAAACTTTATTGACGCCTACTTTCTGATACCCACTCTCAGTGATGTTTTAATGTGATACTTTATTTATTCCTACTGTCTGTTATCCACCTCCACTAGTGTAATAATGTGATACTTTGTTTACTCCTACTATCTGATATCCATCCCTACTGATGTTATAATGTGATACTTTGTTTATGCCTACTGTCTGATATCCACCCCTATTGGTGTTATAACATGATACTTTATTTACTCCTACTGTGTGATATCCACCCCCACTGATATTATGTGATACTTCGTTTACTCCTCATGTCTGATATCCACCCCTACTAGTGTTATAATGTGATATTTTGTTTGCTGCTACTGTCTGATTTCCATCTCTACTGGTGGTATGACGTGATACTTTGTCTACTCCTACTGTGTGGTAGCCACCCCTACTGGTGTTATAATGTGATATTTTGTTTACTCTTACTGTCTGATATCCACCCCTACTGATGTTATAATGCGATTCTTTGTTTGCTCCTGCTGTCTGATCTCCATCCCTCCTGGTGTTATAACGTGATATTTTGTTTCTTCCTACTGTCTGATATCCACCCCTACTGGTGTCATAACATGATACTTTGTTTCTTCCTACTGTCTGATATCCACCCCTACTGGTGTTATAACATGATACTTTGTTTCCTCCTACTGTCAGATATCCACCCCTAATGGTGTTATAATTAAGCAATATGCCACAAGCATCTGTGGGTAATGGCAGGATTTACCCATGCCTGGTGTGGTGATTTGCTCATGAGACCACTGGTTGAGTAAAGAAACCACACCAGGTGTGGGTAAATCCTGCCATCACCCACAGCTGCTGGGGGTATATTGCGATTATACAATGCAGAAAAGTGAGAGAGAGAAGTTTTTAATTTTCTGTTTTGAGTTTCGCACATCCCAGTTACTGTGAGAATACAATATGGCGTCCGGTGACTTTGAAGTCTGGTACCATGATTGGCTGGCACTTCTTCCTGTGGGGTGATGGCAGGATTTACATGTAGTAAATAGTGCCAGTCAGCCAATCAGAAACCAGTATTTTCTTGCCCATTGTTTAATGTGATATTTGGGTGACGCTTACTGTCTGATATCCACACCTGCTGGTTTTATAATGTGATTGTTGTGCTCTGTTTGAATTAGATATAATGCAAAATGGTACCCCGGGGTACCACCAGGCTCAACACTACACCCACTGTTATTTTTATTTTATGTAAACTCACTACCAGATCAGATTGTGTCATCAGACATTGGTCTTTGTGCTGACAATACTGCCTTAGTGGCCTCAGGTAATGATACTGGGGAGGCTGAGCATATCATGCAAGCAGACTTCACACTCATGGAATAATGGTTCTGTAATTCCAGACTGGTAATGAACCCTGATAAATCTCAAACAATGTCTTTTTTCTGCCCTCATTGAATAAAAGAAGTGAAAGGCCAAAATTAAAAATTAAAATTAGTAATGGGGAATATTGAGCTCAAGTAAGAGAGTGCAAGTATTGAGGAATTTGGATTGACCAACATTTGAAATACAATTTCCATATAAAGAATATGGCAAAAAAGCTAAACAACCACTTGGGTGCGTTACGAGGTACTGCATTTTGCATTCCTAATGAAATGCATAAGACAGTAGCAAATCGAATGCTTTCACCAGTTACTAAGACTGTTACATTTATGCTCACACAAACAAAACAAAACTAAACAGAGTAGACATTGTTAAAATGTGATAGCAAGATTTGCACTATTATGTGATTATAAAACACATCAGTGCAGTCTGTATAATGCCATGGATTGGTTTCCTCTAGAAAAAAAGGTGAATGCCACTATGGGTGAACCAGGTGTACAACTTATTGAAACAAAATAGTCCACAATGTCTTGTAAATAAACTGATTAGAAATTACCATAAATATACACTTAGGAAAAAACGAGCAAGAGATTTTCAAATACCAAAGGCAAGACTCTGCATGATTTAATGGTAATTGCTTATACTTTATCAAACACTTCGAATTCTATGGCCAAAATCTTAAAACTGCCAGCTATGCCTTGTATGTAACCAGTCCCTCGGGTCACACCATTCCCCCACTGGGTCACGCCATTCCCCCAGGTCACACCATTCCCCTGGCTCGCACCTGGAAATGAGCCTCAGATCAGTGTGCCTCGCCTGGTAACCAGCTTTCAAACAAATAAATAAACTATGCCTCCCAGAATTAGCACATAAATGCAACTGTCCTATTTATTTATTTATTTTCAAACGTTTCACCAGGTAAAGCATACTGAGCTGATAACAACCCATTTTAAGATGCATCCTGGGGGAAAGGGGAGGGGGAGAGAGTATAAAATAGTCTTAAACATTAAATTACCTGGCATAAGGAAGGAAACAACAAACACTAAGCTACAATCATAAAGACAAATTATACAATTTTTGAGCAATTTTTGTGCAATTTAGACAGGGATATGGAGATGGTTTTAACCCCCCAAGGGAAACAAGGAGGAACACATCAAGTGCAAGAAAGTGCACTAGGGACAGGCAGAGAGCTATCCCATCGGCTTCGGGGGAGAAATGGAGCCAGGTGCCAGGGTAGAGGGGGACAGTGAAGAGGAGGCCAAGAAAGAAGGGGGAGGAGACAGGGGTAGCAGGAAGAAAGTAAAGGAACAGGGGCAGCTATCAGGTGTAGTCATAGGCGTGAGTGGAGAAGTCATGGAGAAGGGAGTAGAGAGAGTGTTGGAGGGAGGCAGAACAGATGTTTGGGGGGGGGTTTCACAGTTTGGGGAAGCGGTAAGAGAAACCTGCCTGGCCAGCTGATGATGTTCTAGAAGCGAGTGCAGTGGGTCGATAGCCAGAGTTATGAAGTGAGTAAGAGGAGGGGGGTTGAAGAGGAGGAAGGAAAGGTAGGAGGGGAAGAGAGCCAAGCCAGTAGATGAAGGAGGTACAGTGAGCAAGGCATCTGGCTTCAAGGGAGAGAAGGAAGAGGGAGGGATAGAGGGAGCAGTGGTTGATGTAGAGAGGACAGTCCAAGGCAAAATGGCAGGAGTGAAAGGGAGGGTGTAGTCTGGCTAGAGTAGTCTTAGGAGCGGCACTCTAGACAGAGTCACCAAAATTTAAAATGGGGAGGATCGTTCTCTGGACTATAGCTCAGCGAGCAGGAAGAGGAATGAGACCTCTATTCCTGTATAATGCATCAAGTTTAAGGTGGCATCACCAAGGCATCCCCTACAGCTGTTGTTCCCACCTTTCCTGAATCCCAGTTCTTGAGTCTGTTCACCCATGGAGCGATGGCTATACTCTCCAAGCGAGGGTGAGGTGGGCCACTCATATTCTTGTAATTCTGCATTTCGTCAGGATGCCAGAGCCACGGGACAGGCGGGGGAGATCTGGATTGGTGCCAGGTGCTCCATCTTCTGGTATGCTGGGGCCATTTTCTGATGTTCCACAGGAGGCGTGACATGTGACATCGATGCACATACGCTAACGACCATCACACCTCCCCCCCCGAATCTGAACTTAAGCTTGCTGTGCTGTGGGCTTCCACCAGAGGCCAGTTCTGCACCAAGCACTATCCCCCTCCCCCCCGGAGAAGGAGAGCGGTCCCATGTGTAACCCCCTTGTTTCCAGGGGTTACTAGAATCCCAGTTAGAACCAGTGGCAGGCAGGGAAAGGGAGCTAGTGAAATACCAGTTAAATGGATTTCACACGTCAAACTCTAGTTTAAGTCTCAGCTGAGCTAGAGGGTGATGTAATCTTAGAACTGTTGCAGTGGCATAAGCCACACTTTGTTGCCAGCTCTAGGGAGAATGCCTTAGAATGTTCAGTTTGAGTGGTGTCAGCCCTGAGTAGGAGTTCCAGGAGGAGGCTGCAGCTTGCTGTACAGATCCTCAGACAGCTCTGACAGACAGCTACCACTGTGTTTTGGGTAGTTTGCTCTCACCCTAGAAGAAGAACACAGAAGACAGTGATTGAAGTGGTGGAGAACTTGCCAAATGGGTTTTCCTTTGCCCCATCCCAGGAGGGATGGGGATGATCTTCAGGGTTCAGGGGCAATCCCCTCACCCAGTCTGTCTAGCGAAGCTGCCTGTGACAACTTCAGAAATGGAGTAGTTGTGTGTCAGCCCAGGAGGGGCACCTGCAGTACCTATGGTGAATTTCTCTGACAAAGGGACCCTGTCACCTAGACTGTTTCTGTTTTAAAAGTGTCTGCCTATGTTTGGAGTCTAGTGGGGGACCGTTCAAGTACAGAACTTTTAGCTTGATGACACCTCAGAGGTGTGTCATGTAGCATGTTAACTGTAAAAAACATTTTGAGATAGCATCTACAAGTTTCTTTGAGGGTGTTATTAACCAGATGAATGGCCGAGTATAAACTTGGAAGCAAAAGGTGGGAGACCCCCCATCTGGAGTAACCAGTTTACCTCTCCGGGTTCAGTTTTGGCACCAGTTCAATTTTCAGGTAGTGTATTTGGCCAGTGCCTGATGGAAATAGTTACCCAGACGTGGGTTTTGGAGTCTCTGTTCTCAGTTCACCTCAGTATAGTGGGTACTGGAAGATTTTGAGCATGTATGTGCTCTTTTGTGGTTGTGTGTACCACTAATAATCCTCATGAAATATGGAAAAGTGTTCCAGTAACTGGCCGTGTGTGCCTAGTCGATGGGATATGTACCAGTAACTGGCCGTGTGTGCCTAGTCGATGGGATATGTACCAGTAACTGGCCATGTGCGCCTAGTCAATGGGAAAGTGTCCTAATACTGGCCGTGTGTGCCTAGTCGATGGGAAATGTACTAGTTCTGGCCGTGTGTGCCAATCTCCATTTCAGAACCTGAGAATTCACTGTTTGTGTTCATTATGCCTATGCTAAATGGGATTCCAGGAATTTCTGTACCTCAGCAATCTGCATTACCAGTATGAGTAGCCCTGTGGGGGTCCATCTTTGCTTGGTATTATTCCTACTCTGTGTACAGGAATAAAAGCCACACTCTAGAATCTCAACCTGGTTTGGACAGTAATGTTATTGCTTCCATTGTGTCTGGATTTACTTGAATGCCCCTGTCCAGAAGTGCAAACCTTACATAATTGTGAGCAGACATTTGCTCCCAGGGACATGGGTTGCTGGACATGGTAAATGGTCCCACCAGGTGTATGCCAGGTAGTTGCGGCACCTGGTTGCCTGTCTGTGATAGCAGGCTTAGAAAAGAAATGTGTGTACTTGTTATGTAAACCCCCATCCCTCTCTTTTGCCCCTAGACGCTATGTGGTGAGAGGAGCAGCCTTGCTAATTAAACAAGGGGGAGGCCGATGGGGGTGTTACAAAAATGGGGCTCATCCGGGATGTATTTTGAATTTGGAAGAAAACAAGAGATGGTTGCTCAGATTGTGGCTAGCGTTTTGTCTGTCTGGCAGTTGGTAGCCCAAAACTGGAAGCTTTGTGCATAAGGAGTTTGCCCAGAGTAGTGCCATCCGTATGTGCCGCTGTGTGCCTACTGTTCAAGTGCTGCTGTGATTGTGCCAACATTTTCCAAGCAGCTGTAAAGCCAGATTGTGTGTGCCCCTTATTCTGCATCAATTAGAATGTTTACCAGCTGTAATTTTCAAGTTGTGACAGAAAAAAGTACTGTGGACTTTGGGAAACAAAGAGAGATTGCGCCCTGAAAAGTTTCAAATGCTTGCTTGTGAACTGGGGGAGTCGCTAAAGAAACAGCCAAGAAAAATGGCTCAAAATGGTGCTCCTGCCATGGAAAAGTTCATTTGAGAAAAAAAAGTTGTTTTGCAGTTTAAATTTTGCCTGCTCGATGATCGCCGTGAACGTGAAGAGCACGAGAAGAGAGAGAGAGAGAGAGGCTCATTTGCATGGCGTCTAGTGATTGGTGACACTGCAATCAGTCCCAACCCCTAGCCAGCTTCGGAGTGCTGCCCAGTGTTCGAGAGGGAGAGAGCGAGTGGTGTGCGAGCTGGTAGCAGGAGAATCGTCGCGGTGACTGTAAATGTTCCAAATCTGTAAATACAGACTGTTTCTGTGCAAGTTCAGGCTCAACCCATAATCCGATTGACTGGGAAGAAAGCGTGGTGTTTGTAGGGACAATCGGTGGGATCATCAGCCAGCTTCAACCCAGAGGCCTTTCAGGATTGGCTGTAGGCCGAGAATTTTCCATCGGAGTAAGCCAGCTACTGATTCAGTGAGTACCATTCAGCAAAACTGAGCTCAAACTGTGTTGTGATTTTCAAAAGCCAGCTAGATCTGTGTGTAAACAGTGTGATTGTTTTTGCAAAGAAGGACTGTAAAAAAACCAGCAAGAATTCTGAACAATAGACTGTGAGCATGTATTATGGATTCAGCAACAGTATGATTTTCTGAGCAATTTGAGAGACTGTGCGTTACATGAGAGGCTGCAACAAACAGACAATCCTGTTCAAGAAATACTGTGGCTTTAGTGACTTTAAGCAAGTAAAACTGATTGAAAGCTAATGATAAAAGTCCAAAAAATCATATAGATGTGCTGAGGAAGAAAAGCAGTGCAGTCAGTGCACTTGAGCAAAATTTATCAGTAAGCAGTAAATCGGATGCACAGTGGCTTGAGTCAGATACATATTTGTTGATGCTCCAGGAGTGCTGCCACCGTCATTACAGGGTGGAGCAGCAATGTGAACACAGTAGCAGGGAGCCAGTTTTGAGACTGTTAAACTAGTTTGGCTCCCACTTGGGCAAAGCTACAAGTTCCTGCAAGTAGCAGCACACAGCACCAGGTTGAACCTGTTGGGGGAGGCCCAGCAGAGTGTGACACAAAGGAAGAAGGTGTAGATTTACTGCCATAGCAGATTCCTCGTGATGTCTCCATGTCTGTGTCGCAGATGGACAGTGCAAAGGGAGAGTCAGTGGATCCATGGAGAGAGGGTCCTAGCCCTAGCCTCATTGGAGAGGATGAGGTTCGAGAGACTCTAGAATGGGAGGTGTCTACTTCTGCACCCAGTGAAGAATGGACTGTCTCAGAAGCGAGGATGACTGCTCGCTCCTGGGCCCAAATCCTAAGTGAGGAAGAAGAGGAGGAAGAAATGTATTTCTCTGTTGAGGGTCCCAGTATGTGACCTCAAGCTTTTGCCTCGGAGGAACCAGAAGGAGAAGTTGGTGACTCCACAGCCCTACCCTCAGAAGGGGTCAAGGACAGGTTCTATGTAGCTTTGAGTATGCGACACTGGCAGAACCAGGATTGGCCACCCCCAAGCCAGGCCGGGGGTCGTAGCCTGATAAAGAGTAGTAAGGAGGAAAGACTGGTTTGTAGGAAGGCAAATGAAATCTATGGAATCTCCTTTCCTACTTTTCCTTGGAGTGTTTGGTAGGAGATTGAGAAAAACAGGAGAGCCTGGCTAGTAGAAGGGGCAACCAAAGAATTGCATCCAGGTGCAACTCGTTATGTCAGAGACAAAGTTATCAGAGACAAACTCAAGTTTTGGAAGTTGGGCAGGACGTTGTTCATAGACACTGTACGATTTGTGGATGATAAAGGGAACAAGACTTTCCATAACATAAATTATGAATGCCCAGATGGGATCATAATTCTTGCACCTGACCCATTGTGGTACTACCTTCAATGTTACCATCATCCTGTGAATATGCCCATGCCTACCCAGAGGGAAGCAGAGCAGTGGTAGCAAGTGTCTGCTATCCAGCAGTTGCTGTACCCATGTTTTTCCACCAGACTGGTGTTCCAGGATCCAAGGTGTGTCCGGATTCGTCAGCCTTGCAGTGTGCCTTTCCAATTTCATCACCTGGTCTTCCAGATAGCCTAAATGACATCAGCCCAGCTGTTTTCCTGGTTCATCGCCTGGAATTTCGGATGACATCAACTCAGCTGTTCCTGTCCTGTTTCAAGGTTCCATCTCCTAGATGACATCGACCCAGCAGTTTCCAGACATTCAACCTGTTTTCTGGAAGAGTTCTGCCCAGCTGTATCTGAAAAATGCTGCCAGGGAGAGTCTTCGGCTGGAGAACCAGATCCTGTCCAGTTTTTTCATTCTTCAAGGGACTGGTAAGTCCAGACTTTTGTTACCTTATTGACATTGCAATACAGATCCTACACCTGGCAGACCACAGACTGTTGAACTGTCCACAAAGACTCTCCCCTTTGGGACTACAGTACTTCAGGAACTGTGCTTCACTGGGCTCTGGCCCAGGAGAGACTCTTTCATGGACCTTGCCTTTGGGCACCATTGTTGTCACTAGTGTGGACATTTAGGGCCTTCCATCCCCAAAAGGTGTATTGTACATAATGTTGACATTTTCTACTGTTTTCTACTTTTCTAAAACATATTTTTGGGATTCTCCAGTGTTTTGATGGTATGGGTTATTGTTGTTATACTGTGTGTTTTGCAGATTTTGGGTGTGTTTTGTCTTTTCTCTTTCAGGTAGGTGGATCCTGGTGAAGAAAGAAGAGAAGACAAGAGGAGGACTGGAAGGACTCATCTGAGTTCCTTTTGCTTTAAAGTGTTTTTAAAGTATAGTAGTTGTTAACATGTGTTAACCTTTTCCTTTCACGGGTGTATTTGTGGGGGAGTGTAGCAGTGTAATGCTTATGTATAGTGTTAGCTCTGTGGTTTGGTTTGCAGGTGTCCTGGGCTGGGGGAGGTCCTCCCTCTGGGTAAGTTTTGGTTAGGTAGGTTTTCCCTAGAGGGCTAGGGGTTGTGGTCCTGATCTGCAGTAGGGGTCAAGGCTCTGGTCTGTCAGGCTATGCTCTGGACAGTTCTTCCAAGGTCACTGGATTCCATAGTAAGATCATAGTGTAGAGGCTGATGCATCAGCCAATGGCCTCTGGGGTCTTAGTGTTGCCTGCCTGTGCCTGGTACATGATAGAAGAGGGCCTGATCACCCCTCTCCATAGGTAACACACAGGGTAGGATGGTCCAGTGCCAGGTAGGTAATGACTGGGGACAGTCATTTTCCTGGTTGAGGATGGATGTAACCCCCTTGTTCCCAGGGGTTACTAGAATCCCAGTTACAACCAGTGGCAGGCAGGGAAAGGCAGCTAGTGAAATGCCAGTTAAATGGATTTCATGCTGTCAAGCTGTAGTTTCAGTCTCAGCTGAGCTAAAGGGTGATGTAATCTTAGAACTCTCGCAGCGGCAAAAGCCACACTTTGTTGCCAGCTCTAGGGAGATAGCCTTAGAATGTTCAGTTTGAGTGGTGTCAGCCCTGAGTAGGAGTTCCAGGAGGAGGCTGCAGCTTGCCGTGCAGCTCCTCAGACAGCTCTGACAGACAGCTACCACTGTGTTTTGGGTAGTTTGTTCTCACCCTAGAAGAAGAAGAACACGAAAGACAGTGCTTGAAGTGGTGGAGACCTTGCCAAGTGGGTTTTCCTTTGCCACATCCCAGGAGGGATATGGGCGATCATCAGGGTTCAGAGGCAATCCCCTCACCCAGTCTGTCAAGTGAAGCTGCCTGTGACAACTTCAGAAACTGTGAATACTTTTGTGTCAGCCCAGGAGGGGCACCTGCAATCCCTATGGTGAATTTCTCTGACAAAGGGACCCTGTCACCTAGACTGTTTCTGTTTTAAAAGTGTCTGCCTATGTTTGGAGTCTAGTGAGGGACCGTCCAAGTACAGAACTTTTAACTTACTGACACCTCAGAGATGTGTGTCATGTAGTATGTTAAGTGTGAAAAACATTTTGAGATAGAGAAGGAACTGGAAGGGGACAGGATCGGTTGTGTTCCAGGACAGTAGCTGCTGCTTGTTGTTTTCACAGGGTTCTTGTGGATTTTATTTGGTAGTAGGTTATTTCTTTTCTTTCTTACTTCTAAGGGGCTAGCAGGGTATTGTTTTGGGGGATGTTGAAAGTTTGAAAACTGGTTTGGTGGCTGTAAGTGGGCTCATTTGTTGGATGTTTCACTGTGTAACAGGCTGCACTGGGGGAGGCCTATTTCTTCTGATTTAAAACCTATTTGGTGGGATTTTCTGGGGCTTGGTTATTTGAATTGGAGATCTATATCCGTTAATTTCAAGCCTATTTTGATGTGTTGTTAGTGAAGCTGATTAAATTGGAGACCTGTTTCCTTTGGCAGCAAACATATTTTGGGGGCTTTGAGTTGAATTTTGATTCATTGTTGCTGACTTCAGTAGCTGCAAAGATTACTGCATAGTGGGGGAAGGGTGTTAATGGTCTGGCCAGGTCTCACTCAGTTAATTGATTGACTGGAGGCAGAGCTGAATCAGATTTGTGGTGTAAGCTGCTTTGTCTTCTCAGAAGGAACTGGAAGGGGACAGGATCAGTTGTGTTCCAGGACAGTAGCTGCTGTTTGTTGTTTTCACAGGGTTCTTGTGTATTTTATTTGGTAGAAGGTTATTTCTTTTCTTTCTTACTTCTTAGGGGCTAGCAGGGTATTGTTTTGGGGGCTGTTGAAAGTTTGAAAACTGATTTGGTGGCTATAAGTGGGCTCATTTGTTGGATGTTTCACTGTGTAACAGGCTGCGCTGGGGGAGGCCTATTCTTCTGATTTAAAACCTATTTGGTGGGATTTGCTGGGGCCTGGTTCTTGGGCTGCTGGGCTTGGAGGGGAGACACAGGGCTGATACACTCTCTCTCTCTCTCTCTCTCTCTAGTTGGGTGTCTACCCAAAACCCACCCTCCTCCACCCTCCCTCCCCAGAGTTCCTAATTTATAGGGGAACACCTGTCCTGCAATTGGAGGAAAAGGCTGCAGGTGCAGCTCATGTAGTTCTAGCCACTGGGGTTGGATTTAAAGGCTGGGAGAGCAGCTTAGGGAGTTGTTCATTTCCTTATAAGTTTACTGTGTTGTACTGCACCTAGTAACAGGGTTACCAGTGTACTGTGGGACTGTATCTAAGATTAGTGGGTGACCTGATTAGGCAGTAGGGGTGTATCTTGGACTGGGGGGAACCTGGTGGCTCACCCAAGGAAACCTACTTGAAAGGGGATGGAACCACACATCATTAGGGCCAGCATCTTTGGGAGGGTGGTGGGGTGCACAGGGTGTGGAGTAGCCATGATACTGGACTGGGCTTGGAAGTTCAGTGGTTGCCCAGTGTGCTACCAGCTGGCACAACTTAGGGAGAAGGTTGTGGGGATTAGGAGACAGCTGGGGAAGGGGGTGGTATGGTTAGGGAAGGGGCAGGGGATCTCCCATGGGGTTGCACCAAGCACTGGGGGCAGGGGCACAGGGAAAAGAGTGCAGGAGAATACTCAGGGGTCATATAGAGACCCTGGCAGAAGGGGTCCAAAAGGACACTACCAAGGAAGCAGACAGGTAACTGGGGACCCTCACAAAGGAGGGACAGAGGGACAACATTCTCAGGGAAGTAGGCAGATAGCCGGGGCTGGACAGAAGGAAGCAAGGCAGGTAGCTGGATCAGACCTTACACTCAATAACCGCTTCAATTCTCTTCTTCTGCTCAAGGATGAGGGGGGTGATGTAGCCACGACAGGGGTGGTTAGAGATGGAAAGGGAGTGGGGGGCAGAAGGCAGGGGCCGGATAGCAGGAAGATAACCTCATAGTCTTCAGGTGAAGCTACCTCTGGCTGCAAGCTGCAACACTGGACTTAAGATTTGCAAGAAAGTGAGTAGTGCTCACAACAGAGGGAGGTGAACTTTACAATTTACAATTGTGTTTGGTTTGAAGCAGATTCCTTAGGAAAGTTAATATTCTTCAGGTGGAGGATACTTCTAACTGAAGGGTGAAATAAGCAACTTAGAATTATCAGAAAAGGCAGTCTTTCAATCAACAGAGGGATGTGGAGTTTACTTTACTTGTTACAAGAGTTAAGATTTTACTGTTTTCTGTGTTTCTGCCCTTCTGACTTGATTGGAGTTAGTGATTGACTGTTTGCATTGCAATATTTGTAATACTGTGAGTATTCACTGGGCTAAGAATTTGTCATAAGCCCTGAATTGAGAGCAGGTTACAGGCTGTGTATTGGACCCAGACAGTCCTTAGGGTGGAAACTGGTTTTTCTTTGTTTACCTCAGTGCCTTATAAGGCCAAGCCAGACTGTGTCAGGAAGTGCTTACATCACAGCTACTTAACAGCCAATAGCTCTGGAAGAATCTTACAGACCTTGATAAAAGTACTAATTTGCAGGCTCATCAGATAACCTCATAGTCTTCAGGTGAAGCTACCTGGCTGCAAGCTGCAACACTGGACTTAAGATTTGCAAGAAAGTGAGTAGTGCTCACAACAGAGGGAGGTGAACTTTATAATTTACAATTGTGTTTGGTTTGAAGCAGATTCCTTAGGAAAGTTAATATTCTTCAGGTGGAGGATACTTCTAACTGAAGGGTGAAATAAGCAACTTAGAATTAACAGAAAAGGCAGTCTTTCAATCAACAGAGGGAGGTGGAGTTTGCTTTACTTGTGTTACAAGTGTTAAGGTTTTCAGTGCAGGAAGAGTTTAAACCCACATAGGCTAATACTGTTTTCTGTGTCTGCCCTTCTGCACTGACTGACGTGTTTTGGGGCTGACTGTTTTCAGAGCACAAGTCACCAGGCTCTTTTGGGGCTGGGGAGGTTTACCTGTGTCTGACTTGGATGTTTGGATTTTTCTCTGTTTGATTAGCAGGGTATTTTCTCTGTCAAATTGGTTTGAAGCAGTATTACAAATTGTTGTGTATGGCATCTTGCTGACAGGAAGGCACTCATCGCATCGGTAGGTCAGAGCGTTTAGCTGATTGTTTCGTGAGGGCACAGTTTAGGCCCAACCCCTTCCCACCCCTCACCCCACCCACCCTGGAAATAGTTCATTTATACCTGGGGTTCTGACATCATTCTCAAGGGGCAAGGTACACATCACTGTCATATCCTGTCTAGCACACTGCACTGACAATATAAGCATACACATTATATAAATACATATATTTCTATATAACACACCAATCACACACACACACCAAAAACCAAAAACTAAACAAGGTAGACAGTTATGTGTGGGGTAGAAATGTAATGGCTGTGGGGCAGCAGTCTTCCGGGAGTCTTTCTGAGGCTGAGATGCTGCCCTGTTTGCAGACAACTATCTGCCCTGAGGAGGAAGTTGCCCATCTTCAGGCCGCACTGGACAGTGGCAAGGGAACCTCCCCCATCCAGGGAGCACCACAGCCACCACCACTACCTCAGAGGTTGCGAAGAAAGCACAGCAGTTGGACCACAGTGGGCTCAGGGAGGGTAAGGGTGGTGGAACAGAGGCACACGCAGTCAGTTGTTACACTCCACAATCCATACACCATTCTGGGGGAGCACAGTTCCCCTATGGATGCACCCGCAGAGGAGACTAAGGAGGGTGCAGACAACTGTCACAAGGGAGGCCCTCAGGAAGGAGGCAGAGGGCACCACAGGGAAAGAAAGCAGCTTCTGGTGGGGAACTCAATTATTAGGGGATAGAACTGGGGGGAGCAGGGAAAACTGAAGCAAGGTGCCTGCCTGGTGCCATGGCTTGGAGGGACAGGAAGCGATCCTTAGGATCACGAGAACAGTTGCACGGAGTCTGAGCTGGACATCATTGTCCACCTAGGGACAAATGACTTGGCTCATCATGAGATTAGAGCAGTGCAAAAGGACTTTGTAGAGTTGGGGAGGGCTTAAGACAAGTAGCACACAGTATCCTTCTCAGAGGTGCTGCCTGTCAGTGGCATGAGTGAGGCGAGGGTACTTTGCACCATGCAGTTTAACAAATGGTTAAAAAATGGTGTGGAGCACAGGGGTTTTGCTTCATTGGGGACTGGGGTTCCACCTGGAGGGACACCAGCCTATACTGGCAGGATGGTCTGCATCTGTCCAGGAAGGGAACAAGTCTTTTGGGCAATCGGTTTAAATGCTTCATTGGCAAGCCTTTAAACTAGTCAAGGGGGGAGGCACTGATAAGCAGAAGGAAAATCCCAGCCTCCCCCTACAAAACAGGGTACTAAATGAGAAAAAGACCAAGGTAGAAAGGTCAGTGGGGGTTGCCGCTACAGAAGGTAAAGCCATCAAAAAATGGAGAGCAATGAGTACCAATGCCCGTAGTCTGGGTAACAAGCTTCCTGAATTAGTGGCCTTGATGGAGGAGGAAGATCTGGATATTGTGGCAGTCACAGAAACATGGTACACACAGAACAATGACTGGGACGTAAACATACCAGGATACACTATCTACAGGAAGGACAGGGAGGGTAAAAGAGGAGGAGGAGTAGCTCTCTACATAAGAGAAGAAATCAAAGCAACAGAACAAAAGGGTAAACAGGGAGGAGAAGAAGCACTGTGGGTCAATTTGGAGTCAGGCAATGGCACCACAATCTGCACAGGGGTTGTATACAGACCCCCCTCTCAGGGGGAGGAAATGGACAAGGAAATGATAGAAAGTATACTTAGAATGGCAGATAAAGGGGAGATATTGCTGATGGGTGATCTGAATATGCCAGATGTTAACTGGAGTGCAGTTGCAGCAGCCACTTCTAAGAGTGGGTTATTCTGGATGCCCTACAGGGGCATGCCTTAGACAACTAGTATTGGAGTCCACTCCAGAGGGAGCAATCTTAGACCTGGTTCTCTCAAACGGAAATGAAGAGAGGATCACAGATGTAGAAGTGGGTAGCCATCTGGGAACTAGCGACCATCGAACAGTATGGTTCACAATAAACACAGCAATAGAGTCAAGCCATACAAAGACAAAGGTACTGGATTATAGGAGGGCTGACTTTGCCAAAATGGGTGAGTGCCTAAGGAATGCACTAGCAAATGAGCAGGAAGGAGGGGTTGAAGAACAATGGGGAATAATAAAAACTGCCATCACAGAGGTAACAAGCCTTTGTGTAAAGCAAATAAACAAAACAAAATGAGGTAAGAAACCACTATGGTTCTCAAAGGAAGTGGCAGTGAAGGTTCAAGAGAAAAAGAAAGAATTCAGGAAGTACAAGGAATCACAGAAGGAACAGGACAGAGAACTGAATCAGCTAAAGCAAAAGGAATCTGGAAAGGCAGTCAGAACAGCAAAGGCCCAAACCGAGGAAAAGATAGCCAACTCAGTTAAGAAGGGGGATAAAGCCTTTTATAGGTACATCAGGAGCAAAGGAAGACCAAGGAGGGAGAGTGAGGCTTAATAAAGGGAGGAGGGTGGGCAGAGGGTGACTGTGAAAAGGCAGAGATACTAAACAAATATTTTTGCTCAGTATTTACAAAGGAAGAGGGGAGGTACCTAAACAAACAGTAGAAACACTCTGGATACAGAAGTTGATACCAGCCCATTTACAGAAGAAAGAGTTATGAAAGAGCTCTTAAAACTGAAGGTGGACAAAGCAATGGGGCCTGATGGGATTCATCCAAGAATTCTAAAAGAACTAAGGATAGAACTAGTGACACCACTGACTACCCTCTTTAACAAATCATGGGAGGATGGGGTGGTACCTGAGGACTGGAGGAGGGCAGATGTGATTCCCCTTCACAAAAGTGGGAGCAAGGCAGAAGCAGGAAACTACAGACCTGTTAGTTTAACCTCAGTGGTAGGGAAAATGATGGAATCACTTCTGAAGGAAAGAATTGTTGTGTATCTAGAGGCCAGAGGGCACAGGACCCAAGGCAGCATGGATTCACAGCGGAAGGTCATGCCAGACAAATCTGATAGATTTCTGACTTGTGACCAAAGTAGTTGATCAGGAGGGCTGTGACATGGCCTACCTAGACTTTAGCAAGGCATTTGACACAGTCCCACACAAAAGATTAATATACAAGTAGCCAGCCTGGGAGTGGGTCCCAAGATGACAGCCTGGAAAGAATTGGCTGGAGAATAGGACAGAGAGTAATAGTAAATGGAGTCCAGTCTGAAAAAGGGAGTTAGCAGTGGGGTACCACAGGGTTCAGTATTAGACTGGTCCTCTCAATGCCTTTATGTTACATTGCAGAGGGACTGAAGAAAGTATGTCTCTTTGCAGATGACACAAAGATCTGCAACAGAGTTGATGCACAAGGTGGGGTGGAAAGGATGAGAAGGACTTGGCAAGGTTAGAGGAATGGTCAAATGTATGGCAGCTTAGATTCAATGCTAAGAAGTGCAAGGTAATGCACCTGGGAAACAAAACCCAGGGAAGAGTACACATGGGGGTGAGATACTAACAACAACAAAATGGAAAGGGACCTGGGGTAGTCATATCAGATGACCTAAAGGTGGGCAAGCAATGTGAGAGGCAGCAAGGAGGGCTGGGGGATACTGGGATGCATAGGGAGAGGCATCACCAGCAGAAAACAAGAAGTTATTATCCTCTGTACAGACAGCTGGTGAGACCACATCTGAGTACTGCGGCAGTTCTGAGACCCAATCTCCAAGAAAGACATAGACAGGATGGAAGCTGTCCAGAGGAGGGCACTAAAATGGTGCAGGGTCTGCACTGGAAGACATATGAAGTGAGACTTAAGGAGCTTAATATGTATAGCCTCGAGGAAAGAAGGGAGAGGGGACATGATAGAAACCTTCAAGTACCTCAAGGAATCAACAAAGTCCAAGAGGGCAGCATCTTTCAAAAAGAGGTGCAAGAACAAGGGGTACAATTTGAAGATAGAAGGGCGGCTCAGAGGTAATTTACAAAGTATTTTTTCACAGAGAGGGTTGTGGATGCATGGAACAGCCTTCCAGAGGAGGTTGTGGAGTCAAAAACAGTGGTGGAATTCAAGCATGCATGGGACAGTCATAAGGCAATTCTAGGGGTGGGGTAGGAAGAAGTAGGCTGCTGGTTAACTAGGATCTGCAGCTTATCCATCAGGTAGGGAAATGGGCAGACTGGGTTGGCCAAGTGGTCCTTATCTGCTGTCAAATTCTATGTTTCTATGTTTCTAAGAACAGGGGGGAACCTGGAATGCAGGAAAATGGGGGGAGCAGTGAATCGGAGCAGGAGGAGCAGGGGGAAGAGGGAGGAAAGCGCAAGGAGAAGAACCAGTTGGGAGGAAAGGTAAAGGAGAAGGACCAGAAGTACAAGGAGGATTCAGTAAAGGGAGCTGAGGGTTTAGGCCAGGGGAGCACGACAAGCAAGGAGGGACTAAATGGAAACAGAAAGGAAGGGAGGATGAGCCAGGCTAGTTTAGCAGATGGGGGAGAAGGACCTGTCATGAGTAGTGAGGGGGAATTAGCAAGGAACAGAAGGATACTCAGGAGGAGGAGAGGCATAGGATTGAGGGAGGATGGCTAGGGTAACAAGGAGGGTGGCATGGCACCCAGTTAGGAGGAACAAGGAGCCGGCTGGGTGGAGGGGCCGGGAGAAAGGATGAGGGACATGGTAGGGGGGGAAATGGAGGAAAAGGAGCGGTCAGAGTGCTCCTGTTGGGGGAATCTATGATCAGGGGTATCAAATGGGATAGGGAGGAAGAAACCTGGCCAGTTAGAACAAAATGCTTCCCTGAACTAATGATGCACAGGGCTAAGCACGAGGTATATCAGCTGGCAAGGGATTGTGGGGGTTCCCGGACATACTGGTCCACCTGGGTACAAATGACATTGAGGGAAATAGCGAGCTAGAGATACAGGCAAGATTCAGGGAGCTCGCCAGGGTCTGTCATGACATAGGATGCACAGTTTCCTTCTCAGAAATCCTGCTGGTGCCAAGGGCTAGTGGGGAACACAAAAGGAAGATTAGGGAGATAAACCAGTGGCTCAGGGAGTGGTGCGAGGCCAGAGGGTATGGGTTGATGGGGGATTGGGGAGACCTGGGAGGATAAGGAGCTGTATGCTAGAAATAGGCTCCATCTCAATTTGGAGGGGAGGGGAATCCTTAAGTTGAAAATAGAAGGGTTCATTGGTGAAAGGTGGAGTTTAAACTTGTGAAGGGGGAGGATGGGAGAAAATGCTATCAAGGGGGTGTCGATAAAGGAGGGACTCTGTCTCCACCCCCCTTGGGAGCTGGAGGATTGCGGAAAAAGGCCGACTGGTAAAGTGCAGACCAGGGGAAAACAGAATCCCCATAGGAACACGAGCAGGAGACATGGAAGTATAGAGAAAGGGTGGAAGGTAGTCCTGCTAAATGCCAGGAGCTTGGGAAATAAAATGCCTGAGCTCTAGGTGATGCTAACTGAGGGAGCAGTGGATGTGGCAGCGGTCACTGAGACCTGGGCCACTGCGAGACATGACTGGGACCTGAACCTGGAGGGATACACTATGTTCAGGAAGGACGGAGGGAGGGAAGGGGAGGAGGGGTAGCAATGATAGTCAAAAACTGCATTGGCATGGGGGAGTAGAGGAGGCGGAGGGAACCGTGGAGGTGATTTGGGTCACCTTGATAACAAGGGGAGGCAAGAGAGTAAAAATAGGAGTGGTGTATAGACCCCCTGCCCTGGCGGAGGAGCTGGAGGAGAGTTTGGTGGCAGATGTTGGGAGACACTGCAGACTGGGCAGAGGAATGGTGGTGGTGTTGGGGGACTTAAACATGCCAGGAACAGACTGGGAGACTATGACATCCTCTATGACCAGGGAAGAGAGGTTGTTGGATGTCTTTCAGGACGTGTTCCTAACTCAGCAGGTGGGGGAACCGACCAGGGAGGCATGGGTACTGGATGTGGTCTTGGCAGACAGTGACCAGATTGGGAGCCTGGAGGTAAGGGACCCATTGGCGGGAGTGACCATGCCACGGTCTGGTTCTGCCTGAACCTAGGAGGGCTAGAAGGCTGCACAAAGACGGAGGTAACTGACTTCAGGGGACAGATTTTAAGGAAATGGGAAGGATCCTTAGGAGCATTTGGATGTGATAGGGTCAAACATGGACGCTGATAGTAGGTGGGAAATCATCAGGAGAGGGGTACAAGATGCTACCAGCACCTGTGCAAGAGTAAGACAAAAATGCGGTAGGGCCTGAAAACCCTGCTGGTGGACCAGGGAGGTCCAGGAGGTGGTGCGGGGAAAGAAGGCAGCCTATAGGCAATTCAAGTGCTCAAGGAGTGAAAGGGATCGAGGGGAGTATGAGCTGATGGCTAGAAGGGCCACTAGGGTGGTGAGGGCGGCTAAGGCAAGGAAGGAGCAGAACCTGGCCAGGGAAATTAGGAGAGGGAACAAGGGGTTCTTCAGATACATTGGGGAAAAAAAGTTGTAGGTTTCAGTGAGAAAGAGAAACTGTTGCAGGTAGCACTGAGAAAGAGAAACTGCTTTGTGAAGGAGTTTTATTTAGAATTCAGGTTGTTTTGAAGCTGAGATCAGCACAATAATGGGCTAAGAGTGTTAGAAACACAATGGGACACGTGAGAGTGTTTTGCAAAGCTGAGTAAGTTGCAGCTTCAGTGAGAGAGAGAAACTTTTCTGAAGCAGTTTCATTTAGAATGCAAGCTGCAGTAAAGATATTCTCACTCTGGTGACATCAGCAGAGTGTGGATATATGGCATTTATCCTCACTCTGCTAATGTCATCCGGATTTATTCTCACTGCAGTGGAAATGACGATAGTATACAGAGAGCCACCCCGCGTATAAACATATTTATACCACGGGTGAGAGCTTTCTCAGTAGGCTATCCTGTGTCATTTCCACTGCAGTAAGGATAAATCCTGATGACATCAGCAGAGTGAGGATATCAACATTTATCCATACTCTGCTGATGTCACCAGAGTGAGGATAACTGCACTGCAGCTTGCATTCTAAAGGAAACTGCTTCAGAAAACAGTTTATCTTTTACCTTTGTTTTTACCAGGAGAGAGAGAGACACACTAAGCTGAAAGCTTGTTTACAGGTGCAACGTGGGAGCACAAGAAAGTTAAGTGACTTGCTCAGAATCACACAGCATGCAAGTGGGGGCTGTGGGATTCAAACCCAGGTCTCGAAGTTTGCAGCTCAGAGCTTTAAACCACTGCACTATACTGCCTCCTTCATCTTTCTCTTATCTCTTTCCCACTGAAGCTGCAACTTACTCAGTTAGCTTTGCAAATGACTCTCACCTGTGTCCCACTGTGTTTCTAACTTTCCTAGCCCATTATTGTGCTGATCTCAGCTTCAAAATGACCTGAATTCTAAATGAAACTGTTTTACAAAGCTGTTTCTGTTTCTCAGTGCTACCTGCAGCAACTTGTCTTTCTAAGTGAGCCTCTGACTCACTCAATTAGCTTTGCAAAACACTGTCAGCTGTGTTTCTCACTCCCAGTCCATTCAGAACACACACACACACATTGATAGCACACACAGAATGAGCAGGAAACACACAGAATCAGAAAAAATGTTCCTAAAGCTGTCACCCCAATGGTATAAATCGCACACAAGGTGGGCAGATCATGGGATATGGAAAATATTCTCACTCCTGCAGAGTGAGCTGTGTATTTTCACTCGTGCCTTCAGCACTCGTGAGAATACACAGTTCACTCTGCAGGATTGAGAATATTTTCCATATCCCACTCCTGTCCATTATGTATCCTATATATATATATATATATATATATATATATATATATATATACTATATATATATATATATATATATATATTAATTGCAAAAAGCTTCGCTAATGCCATCAGTTAGTTAATCAACAAAAGTGGGGAAATGAGACGTTAGGGTTGAGCCCCTAACCCCACACACACCACACATCTTTCCATAGCGACTGACAGATGCAGGTAAACATAGTTGCGAAGCCAACTCTCACCCCATTCCATGTATAAACAAGTTGACATGCTAGTAAAGGAGAATGGGTGAGAATCAGGCCTCACAACCTCATGGCACAACCCAGCATCTGTCGGTCTGTGGAGGATAAATATATATATATATATATATATATATATATATATATAGGTATATGTATATATCATAGTGGCACGGTAGTGCCACTACAGTTAGGGCTGATGACCTCAACGCACACCCCGATGCCTATTGGTGGGGGCAAGGTGGGCGAGGGGTGCAAGGGGTGGTAAGCCTAACACCAAATTTCCTCACTTTTGTCACTGTGGAACAACCCTAACTGATGCAGTATATGGAGGTTTATATATATATATATATATATATATATATATATATGCTACCCCCCACTGGAAATATTGTTGATGTTTTCTACTTGAATGCCAAATGACCCAATAACATAACAAGTGGTGAAGCCACAAGTGATGTCATCGAGTCAATTGGCATGAGAACAAAATATATGAACAATATTTCCAGTAGGGGGTACCGTATTCCATTTATGCCATACCTCCAAAAAGTGAATAAAATAGAATTTCTTTCCATTTTATTCTGACTGTAAAAAAATCGAAAAGGTATCTATAAATGAAACACTACTCATTTTGTAGATATTTTTGTCCTGATCAAATTTTTTGTTCACAGTACCTTGCTATTATTTTTCGTTTAAAAGTTATTTGCATTTTTTTGTCGAAAAAGTGAAAAAAAAATTGAATTTTTTGCTGTTTTTTTTTGCTAGTTGTAAAAAAATATAAAAGACAGCTGGAAATGAAACACCACTCATTTTGCATATATTTTTGTGCTGAACAAGTTTCATGCTCACAGTACCATGCTATCATTGTTTGTTTTAAAGTAATTCTCATTTGAATATGGTTAGTACTGCTACCAAAGCTGAACATTCTAAATGAGAATATCACTGATGTATTTTGCCTCACATGGGCCTACAGTGAGAATATCACCGATATTTCACTACAGGTCCGTGCACAGCAAAAATATCACTATATTTGTATTCGCACAGGTATGGCGCATATATATATATATATATATATATATATATTCCTTATTTCCCCTTACCTCTCCACTAACTTTGCTTTTTTTCTCTTTTAGATAATTCCTGAAGAAGACCTATGGTCGAAACGTTGATTTTCAGATTGATTTTAATATCACCAAATATGTCTACAATGGGGCGGGGGGGAGGCACCAAAGGGTTCTGGCTTACAAATGTTATTTTCCTAGATACACCGCTGGCTGGTACTGTAGTTTTTTTTTGTTTTGTAAATATAATCTTTATTCAGCAGTTTGAGAATCCATAAGAATGCAGAATAAGCAGTACATACACTCTTGCATGCAATCAAAATTATAAATCTTTTATTATAACAGTCCTTGCAAATAGACAGTGTTTTCAAGCTGGTCCTCCTCCTAGGTTACAGTGCAGAGGGAAGGATATGCCTATGTTTGATCCAGTTATCAGGGCCTGAGGAGGAAAAGGCCTATCTGCAGTAGTTCTTCTTGAATTTAAGCACTACCTAGCTAGGTGCCTCCTTAGATCTTAGGCAGGGCTCCTAGTGCTCTATGACACATTGTAATGATTTCTGTGGCATAGCTCCTAGTGCTCTGAGGCACTTTGTCCTGATTTCTGTGGCATAGCTCCTAGTGCTCTGCGGCACTTTGTCCTGATTTCTGCTGCAGGGCTCTTAGGGCTCTGTGGCACTTTTTCCTGATTTCTGCGGCAGGGCTCCTAGTGCTCTGTGACACCCTGTCCTGATTTCTGTGGCAGGGCTCCTAGTGCTCTGCAGCATTTTGTACTGATTTCTGTGGCAGGGCTCCTAGTGCTCTGCAGCACTTTGTACTGATTTCTGTTGTAGGGCTCCTAGTGCTCTGTGACACTTTGTACTGATTTTTGTGGCAGGGCTCCTAGTGCTCTGTGATGTGGCACTTTGTACTGATTTCTGTGGCAGGGCTCCTAGTGCTCTGTGGCACTTTGTCCTGATTTCTGTGGCAGGGCTCCTAGTGCTCTGTGGCATTTTGTCCTGATTTCTGTGGCAGAACTCCTCGTTCTCTGTGGCACTGTGTCCTAATTTCTGTGGCAGGGCTCCTAGTGCTCTGTGGCACTTTGTCCTGATTTCTGTGGCATGGCTCCTAGTGCTCTGTGGCACTTTGTCCTGATTTCTGTGGCAGGGCTTCTAGTGCTGTGTGACACTTTGTCCTGAATTCTGTTACAGGGCTCCTAGTGCTCTGTGGCACTTTGTCCTGATTTCTGTGGCAGGGCTCCTAGTGCTCGGTGGCATTTTATCCTGATTTCTGTGGCAGAGCTTCTTGTTCTCTGTGGCACTTTGTCCTAATTTCTGTGGCAAGGCTCCTAGTGCTCTGTGATACTTCGTCCTGATTTCTGTGGCATGGCTCCTAGTGCTCTGCAACACTTTGTCCTGATTTCTGTGGCAGGGCTCCTAGTGCTGTGTGACACTTTGTCCTGAATTCTGTGGCAGGGCTCCTAGTGCTCTGTGGCATTTTGTCCTGATTTCTGTGGCAGGGCCCCTAGTGCTCACTGGCACTTTGTCCTGATTTCTGTGGCAGGTCTCCTAGTGCTCTGCAACACTTTGTCCTGATTTCTGTGACTGGGCTCCTAGTGCTCTGTGGCACTTTGTCTTGATTTTTTAGGCAGGGCTCCTAGTGCACTCCAGCACTTTGTCCTGATTTCTGTGGCAGGGCTCATGGTGCTCTGCAGCACCTTGTTCTGATTTCTGTGGCAGGGCTCCTAGTGCTGTCCGGCACTTTGTCCTGATTTCTGTGGCAGGGCTCCTAGTACTCTGCAGCATTTTGTCCTGATTTCTGTGGAAGGGCTCCTAGTGCTCTGTGGCACTTTGTCACGATTTCTGCAGCAGGACTACTAGGCTTCTGTAGCAGCATTTTCTGATTTCTGCAGTGTGATTTATTCATTTCTGTGGCAGAAGGCAGTATTGCCATTGGCTAAAATATAATGTGATGTCATCAATGACATCACATGCAGGACACAGAGGAGGGGATTCAGGATAATTTAGATGGAGAAGGGATCCAGGCATTATGGAATAACTGTGTATGTGGTCTCTTACAATGTCTCCCAATTTCTCCACACTATATTCTCTATTTGTCCTGATAAGTGACTATATTCTACAGAGAATGTGATGGGACCTCCTTCTGCTTGTGCTATTTTACTAGTATCTCCCTTATTACATGTACGTAATTCTTTCTGTGTTTTGTTTCTTCAGAAAGATAAAATTAAAGTATTCCTTTGAACTTAAAAAACAATGAGTAGAGCAAGCAACCGTGGGGTTCCTTGAGACATGGGATCCTAATGAGAGGAAAGAATTGGATTATCTTTTGACAGCAATGGAAGTTAATGAAGGAGGGGACAACCAGGAAAATGAGATCAATGCATTGGATTTAAGTAATCTTAGTGATCTTCTGGGAGAGCAGGAACCCAGTAATGACATCCATGAAGAAGGACTTGACTGGGACTTTAAATATCTGAGGAAAGTATTTTTTAGATGCAAATCTGATTTTTGTCCAGTAATACAAAACAATAGAACTGTTTATGAGAGGACAATGACTCAAAGACAAAACCACATCAAGTTAATTTCTCAAAAAAAAAGAAATAACAGTGCTAAATAATTTAGCTAATAATGAAATGATTACAGTAAAGCCTGCTGATAAAGGGGGAAAATGTGATTATTATGAACACCCAGGTATACAAGGAAATGGTAGAAACACTGTTAAGGGATCACGTGAGCTACAAGAAATTGGGAACCAATCCAACATGTGACACAAAAAAAGAATTGTTTCTACTACTGGATAAAGCATCAGGGAAGGGGTCATAACAAATAATGAATTTAAATATCTGTATAACGAGAACCCAATAATGCTTACTTTTTATGCTATCCCCAAGGTGCATAAAGATTTGGGACACCCAACAGGAAGACCTATAGTGTCTGGTGTGGATTCCCTTGTATCTCCTTTATGTGAGTTCATTGATATGCATCTACAACCCTGCATGAAAACCCTCCCTTCACATATTAAAGACACCAGTGACACCATCACAACATTTAAAAAAATTAAGTGGCAGGAAGGTTACCAATGGGTCACTATAGTTGTTGAGGCCCTACACACCTCGATTAAACATACAGATGGAATCAACGCAGCAGAACATTTTTTGATTAGGCAGAACCAAAGGGGGCAGATACCAGTGCAGTTTATAATAACAGCCCTGGAATTTGTGTTAAATCACAATTTTTTTGAATTTGAGAAGGAATATTATGTGCACAAATGTGGCACAGCAGTGGGAGCATCTCTGGCCCTGGCATATGCCAATTTATTTATAGGTATGTAGGAAAAGGAAGAACTGTTTGGGCAAAAAAACTTTAAAAAAAAATCATAAAATGGGGTAGATTTATAAACGATTGTCTATGTATTTTTAAAGGAAGTACAAAAGAAGCAGAAGTGTTGGTGCTAGGCTTAATAGCAATTCACTGAATCTAAGATTCACTTCTGAAATGAGTCGAATGCAGAATAATGGTTTGGTCATTAGTTTAAAAGGGGACCAAAAGACTAGTAGTATTACTACCACTAGTTTCAGGAAAGAGACAGCCACAAAAGCTTTATTACATAATAAGAGCTCACATCCCATGAAACTGAAAACTTCCTTCCACTAAGGACAACTTCTTAGAATTAGAAGGAATTGTACACTTTGTTATGATTTTGACAACCAGGCAGAAGAATTGCTGCAGAGATTCAGAGACAGGGGGCACCCTGAAAATATTTTACAGGAAGCCTTACAGAGAGTAAGAAACAAAACACAGAAAGAATTACTCACATGTAATAAGGGAGATACTAGTAAAATAGTACAATCAGAAGGCGGTCCCATCACATTCTCTGTAGAATATAGTCACTTATCGGGACAAATAGGGACTATAGCGTGAAGACATTGGGAGACATTACAGAGTGACAACATTTTAAAATGGGTAGTGGGCACACATCCCAGAGTCACATTTAGGAAGACAGCGTCCATCAAAGACAAACTGGTACATAGCCAGTATAAGAGACCACATGTGGAACAATCGACATGGATGCCAGTGAAATCAGCAGGAGTATATAAGTATTATAATTGCAGCGTATGCCATTATATGAATGCCAAAAAAGAATTTGTTTCAAGATCCACTGGGAACAAGGTACGAAGAATCGAAGGATTTTATCACATGTTCCACTAATTTCGATATCGAAATTCTGTGGTGAAGTCGTCATTTGTACTATATTGGTAAAACTGTGAGGATGTTACAAGAGAGGTTGCAAGAACACGTTTGTTCAGTTAGTAACCATAGATTAGATACCCCAGTTGGAAGACACTTTTGGGAAGCTCACAATGGTAAAGTGGATACATTGCAATATATGGGTTTGGAACATGTAAAGACCCCAAATAGGGGAGGTAATAGGCAAGATATCCTGCTAGAAGGGGAAAGCTACTGGATACAGTATTTACTTTGGATACTATTAAACCAATGGGTTAAATGAAACATGGAATTTGAAGCCCTTTCTTAGAAAGAAAAGATGAAATGTTTAAATGCGATTCTGGCACACCTCCCTGGTTTCTCCATTTTTGGTATTTCATGCTTTCCCCTGTTCTCCCCCTTCCCTGTTTTTCTTTTATTCCCCCTTCCCTTTTTCACTCTTTTTCCTCTTTCTATGTGCTAGTTATCCCGAATTAGTTTTAAGAGCAGGAGATGAGCATTAAGTGATTAATTTAGCAAAACTGTAAAAGTTTCACTTTCATATACAGTATATAAGTAATTAATTTCTGTCTGTAGACTTTTTGATTAATAAGCTTAGATAGAAATTTGACAATTGGTGCTAGTAACTGGAAAAAGATTCTAATTGCCTACACTCTAAATGTAACCTGTGCTTACAATAATATCTAATCTAGCCCCTTTTGGGGTAGAGTAGGATTTATTAAACAGAAAAGATTCATCGTACACATTAGCTTGGTTAGTTAGCCCTTGCAGTTGTTGTTAATTAAAGTACTGAGAGGTGCTGTGATGATATATTTTTAGTAATATGTTCCTTGTTTATGAATTCTTGGTTTTTTATACATTGTAAAAATGGAAAATCACGCTGAATATCCTGACAAGTGTCATCAGTAGATATATTTGAAATGTCATTCAGTATGCTGAGATAATTATGTGTTGTGATGGATATTTATTGCTAGGTGTAAGAATTAATTTTTGATAAGCTCTTGTTGGGAGAATCAAAACATTACGGCCTCTTTAAGTATAACCAACAGAGCACTAGAGAATTAGCCACATTTGAATGAAATGATAAGTGATGTCATCAGCCTGGCAACCAATAAATAACGTGAACAGAGAGCTCTGGGCCACACCCCCTGAGGAAGGCTAAGAGCCGAAGCGCTGGGACTAGCGTTCATGTTGTAATTCCACTGCATTTTGAATGTCATCAGTGAGCTGCTGTTCAGGATTGTTTTTTTAAATAAACATAGCAGTTATCACCACAAACAGTTTCTCTGTCTCCTTGGGTGTTGGTACTGAGTGGCGTCTGACAATCTGTCTGAATCTTCTATGCAACTTGGGCTGGCGGCCCACTAACAGATGCGCCACGCCCACTTCCTGAGCGCAGCAAAGGTTTACTTACTTCTGTGGACTTGTCCTGATTTCTTAGGCAGGGCTCCTAGTGCTCTGTGGCACTTTGCCCCCATCCTCCATATTTTTAATCTTACTATTTCTTCCTCTGTCGTCCCGTCATTCTGGAAACTAGCCCACATCCTTCCACTATTTAAATCAGGGGACCCTTGTGACCTAAATAACTACAGACCCATTTCAATCCTTCCAGTCCTCTCCAAGGTCTTCGAAAAACTGATCTTTGTACAACTAAAGCAACATATGGAAACCTTCTCACTCCTGAACCCAGTTCAATCTGGTTTCCATTCCAGCCACAGTACTGTTACTGCCCTCGCCAAAGTGACCAATGACTGGATCACTGCAATGGATTCTAAGAAGGTCATGGGGGCTGTCTTCGTAGACCTAAGTAAGGCATTTGACACAGTAGACCACTCCATAATCAAATACAGTGTTGCCAATATAGGTGCTACTCCAACGACCATACAGTGGTTCAGCAGTTACCTTTTAGGGAAGACGCAAAAATTAAAGCCGATGGTACGTTCTCCTTCCCTCTACCAATCACTAGAGGAGTCCCACAAGGTTCTATATTAGGTCCTATCCTCTTCTCCATATACATTAATGATCTTGGCCGCCATATATCCCAATCGAAACTTCACTTCTTTGCTGATGACACAGTTCTCTGTACTTCTGAAGCATCTCTATCCAAGGTCAGGGAGATCCTTCAAGCGGACTTTGCCCAACTTGAAACTAACCTCATCAATGCCAGACTTCTCCTTAATGCTAAAAAAGAACAAAGCTATGATATTCTCTCCCAATACGGTGCCCTCACCCACTTCCACCATGTCGAATGAATTTCTAGTTACATCTCTAGGCGAACCACTTGAAGTCACCCCGAAGTTCAAATATCTTGGGTTCTGGATTGACAATAAGCTCACTTTCTCAGAACATATAGATGACCTTGCCAGAAGATTAAAAATACGACTTGGCTTTCTGTTCTGAAACAGAACACTCTTCCCGCTAGGCATTAGAACCAGGCTTGTACAAGCCACGTTCATCCCACTACTTGACTATGGGGACATAATTTGCACATCATCTACAACTTCTAATCTAAGGAAATTGGACATCCTTTACCACTGGGCATTGCATTTCAGTATGAATTCCCCGTTTCAGATGCATCACTGTAACTTATATTCAACTGTAGGCTGGACATCGCTCACTACCAGACATATGTTCCATGCCGGCACCTGGACCATAAAACTCCTTCTCCACAAACTACCTAGTTACCTAACCTCCCTTATTCAGACTGCCCACAGCGTCTACCCACTTAGGAATTTAGACTACTTAGCGTTAAAGGTCCCATATACCTGCACCAATCTGGGCAAACGTGCCTTCTCAGTCACCCTCCCCACCATCTGGAACCAGTTGCAAATATCATTGAAGCTTCCCACGCTAGTCTCACCTAGCCTCTTCAAATTGCTATCCAATGCAAAAATAAAAGAAATCTGTAGCTGCCACTAAGGCCTGAGCTGTCTTGACCCATCTGTTTACAATGGTCCTAATTACAGGGACTAGCAAACTTGTTAGGCGACTGGGTGCACTGTTTCCTGTTGAAGCACTTTAAGCATGCACTATGAAATTAATGTTGTATGTAGTTTCTGCCTTGTCTGTATATATGTATCAGGACCTCCTTGTGAATGAGCTTGCTCAATGGAGTTTTTTTTTCCTTCAATAAACTTGAACTTGAACTTGATTTCTACGGCAGGGCTCCTAGTGCTCTGTGGCACTTTGTCCTGATTTCTGTGGCAGGGCTCCTAGTGCTCTCCGGCACTTTGTCCTGATTTCTGTGGCAGGGCTCCTAGTGCTCTCTGGCACTTTGTCCTGATTTCTGTGGCAGGGCTTCTAGTGCTCTGTGGCACTTTGTCCTGATTTCTGCAGCAGGGCTATTAGGCTTCTGTAGCAGCATTTTATGATTTCTGCAGCATGATTTATTCATTTCTGCGGCGAAGGCAGTCTTGCCATTGGCTAAAATATGATGGGATGTGATGTCATCAATGATATCACATGCAAGGCATAGAGGAGGGGATTCAGGATAATTTAGTTGGAGAAGGGATCCAGGCATTATGGAATAACTGTATATTATGGAATAACTATATACTTCAATGAAAATTCACCAAGAACAATTGATTCTGCAGCACTACATATATATATATATATATATATATCTTCCGTGGCATGATGCAAATTCTGCAGAAAATGTCGCAGCTGCAGAATCACAGAATTCCAGGGACCTTGATTTTAGGGGGTAAGAGGTAAGAGAAAGGTAGAAGAGGATCTGAGGCAGGTGGGAGCTGCAGTGCAGTGCGAATGTCATACAAGTGGATGTCTCTCTGTGGGTGGTGGGACTAAGGCAGTCAAACTGATCATAACAGGCAACGCTGGGTCCTTGAGTAATTGTAAAAGGTGACTCTGCAGTAAACAGAAATTGTAGCCGAACTGATCCTTGGAGTTTCCTATCGTTTTGTTTACCAGCATATGTCTTGTACAAAGATAGTATCAAACACAAACTTTCAGGCCACTCCGGTCCCTTTTTCAGGTGCAAAGCCTGTTATGTACAGGAACCCAGCCTATGCTGAGTGTGCAAGAAGGGGAAGCCAGAGCTGTTATTCACAGCACTGTTACAGAAGAGGCACTACTTAATTAGATCACACTGAGGAGAGTGCTTGTTTTTAGCACCACTGTCTTTCACTGACAAAACTCTACTGTGTGGAAATGAAGTTAAATATTTTTGCACTTTATATAAAAGAAAAAGAAAATCTAAAAAGGCTTAAATAGCCTTCAGAACTTTGAATGCCTTACTAGAGGCTTTCAGAAACTCAGAATGTTTTTCCCCATCCCTAATGGAAGCAGACATTCCTATACTGCCCACAAACACCTCTGCTGGGAAGGCCCACCACTCAGACTGAGAAGATAATTTAGTCCCTCTCTGGCCTCCTCTGAACACTGATGCTGATGGAATACGCCACACTACAGCATGAAGGCTCTGTGGCACATATTTCTGTTTACTGGGGTCCGTGCTAAGATCAGAAAACTCATTTCAAGAGGACCGCAACTGACTTTAGTTTTAAGCCTTATAGGCTTCAGTATAAGTGTCAGTTAGATCCTTCACCACCGTCTCCAGGTGGACCTTAATTTAGCAGTCAGTGAGGCTCATTGTTGCAGATCATATCTCAGACTGACTCCGGTACTTTATCTAATCGGAGTCTGTGGGCCACGCACTACATTATTCCAACATTACCTGTTTGGCTGATTTATGAAGCAGAAAGTTAATGTTTAATCACACTGACACTGGACAAATAGGTAGATGGTAGCTGCTGTCATTTTTCTTTCTCCTGAGTAATGCATAGGAAATCAATGGATACCTCTGGAATAGCAGTGTCTGCTATTCGCAGCTGACTTTTTTTTTAAAGCTGATACTGAAGTCAATAGTAGAAATGGAAGTGGGTCTCCTTAATGACCTCTCTTTTCTTTCCATCTTAAATTTGTACATTCTTATATTCTTCCCCCTCCAAGCAGAGCTGCCGTGGACTTGAATCCTGCCAAATTCCAGAGTTCCATTCCACTGCAGCCACAGTCCCCAGCAAACCATCTCATGAAATTCATGAAAGAGGGTCTTACTGACTTTCTGCCTTGTGAACATCTCAGTCCATCAGCTTTTTGCTTCACTTTTTTAAATTACGAAAATGTTCTCTGAAATACTGCACTCTCATTGGATGTCAGCATTCTGCGACCCTTACACTGATCTCTGTGAAAGTATCATGTACAGCCTTGTTACCATGACACATGCAATTATTTTGAAAAAGTTGCGGTATTCCATCCACTGGCATTGCTGACTGGCTGTAAAGATGCACTGCAACATTCTGAACCACCATTCTGAGGCAGATGGCGGAATGACTATTTTATTAAAAATTCTCCTTGAGGGCTGGCCCAGTTGCATGGAGGGCTGAGGCATCATGCCTTACCTTCTGCCATGCCGGCAACCTATGTTTGCAGTGCGAGTGGGTTGTCAGCGGGGTGGCCAGGGTGGGAGAGGATTGAGAATGCGGAGGATGGTTCTCCTCTCCTGGGGAGGGTGGGTAACAGAGACCGGCACCTGCCTGACACCTAGTTCTGGCTAGGTGTTGGCAAGCCGGGCCCTGCACACTGGGGCATGGAGCTTGGCCATTGTCGGCAGTGCACACTCCCCTCCGCAGAAAACGTGGAAAATCTGGTTGTGGCTGAGCGGCATGGTGACTGTCCTCTGCAGGCGCTGCCCCCAAGAAGACACCTCCCCGACGCTGGATACAGACTTGATGGGTCGAGTCACTCCCTGCCACCCTGCCATGGAGGATGAGTCACAGGGGTAAGATGGGAGGGAGTCTGACATTCAGGGGACAGGGCTGGGAGGACCACAGGATTGATTGATTGATTGATTGATTGAAAAGGGCTAGCCGGGACAGGGGGAGAAATAATTACAAAAAAAAAAAAAACTCCCTCTCGATGAAGAAAACATTCAAAAGGTACACTTTAACCACTTTTTTAAAAGAAGTTTTTATAATAGCAGTAAGGTATTCCTAGGGATTAGATTAACAGTCAGCCACCTCTGCATCATGCCATATTACACCCCCTAGGGGGTGATTAGCACACTGTTAATCTAACTCTTGATCATGCCTTATTGTTTAAGAGCACCAATACTCCTCCAGTTAGAAACAAAATGTGGCAACTCCTACCCTATTTAAAGTCATCTGTGTTTTTTTAAGAAAGAGAACATTCATGACACAGGCAGAAGGGGATAGGGAGAAGTACCAGGAGAAGCAAAGGGAGGCAGGGAGGTCAGTAAGGGAAGCCAAAGCTCAGACAGAAGAACACATTGCAAAATCAGTGGGTAGAGGGGACAAAACCTTTTACAGGTACATAAGTGAAAAAAGAAAGACAGGAGGGATTGTGAGAGTGAAGGAGAGGATGGGGTCATGGGAGGATGACAACAGTAAAGCTGACATTTTGAACAGGTATTTCTGCTCAGTCTTTACCGAGGAAGAGGAGGGCAATGGGTCTGAAGGGAGTACAAGGGGTGAGAATGGTGCAGAAATGGACACAAGTCCCTTTACACGAGAAAGGGTCCTGAAGGAACTGGAAGTAATAAGAGTTGATAAAGCAATGGGGCCAGATGGGGTGCACCCCAGGGTCCTTAAAGAACTAAGAGAGGTGGTGGCTGAACCTCTGGCTACCCTGTTTAGCCGATCACTGGAAACAGGGGAGGTACCCAAAGACTGGAGGACAGCAGATGTAGTCCCCTTATACAAAAGTGGGAACAAAGAGGAAGCAGGGAACTACAGACCAGTCAGCCTCACCTCGGTAGTGGGGAAGATCATGGAAGCACTACTGAAGGAGAGATTGGTGGAACATCTGGTTGTCAATGGACTACAGGACCCAAGGCAGCATGGTTTCACCAGGGGAGGTCTGTCAGACCAACCTCATTGAATTTTTGACTGGGTGACTAGGGAGGTGGATCAGGGAGGGCAGTGGACATGGCCTATCTGGACTTCAGCAAGGCCTTTGACACTGTGCCACATAGAAGACTATTACACAAACTGAGGAATATGGGTGTGGGCAGGACAGTAGTGTGGTGGGTAGGTAACTGGCTGGGTGGCAGGACACAGAGGGTGGTGGTAAATGGCTGTCACCCACAGAGGGAAGAGTGACCAGTGGGGTACCACAGGGATCAGTGCTGGGACCGGTCCTATTCAACATCTTCATCAGTGACATTGCGCAGGACCTAGAAGGCAGAATTTCACTGTTCGCTGATGACACAAAGCTCTGTAACAGAGTAGACACACCAGAGGTGTAGACAGAATGAGAAGGGACCTGCAGAAACTTGAAGAATGGTCAGGGGTTTGGCAGTTGAAATTCAATGCAAAGAAGTGCAAGATAATGCATATGGGGCACAAAAACCCTGGCACAATATATCAGTTGGGGGTGAGGATATAGCATGCACCAAGCAGGAAAGGGATCTTGGGGTTGTCATCTCTGATGACCTCAAGGTAGGGAAACAGTGTGACAAGGCAGCAGGTAAAGCAAATAGGATGCTGGGATGTATAGGCAGGGCATCACCAGCAGGAAAAGGGAGGTCATAATTCCGCTATACAAGACACTAGTGAGGCCCCACCTGGAGTACAGTGTACAGTTCTGGAGACCATACCTACGTAAGGACATAGACAGGGTAGAGAAGGTTCAGAGGAGGGCAACAAAGATGGTGCATGGATTGCATCACAAGTCCTATGAGGACAGGTTGA
Source organism: Neoceratodus forsteri (assembly GCA_016271365.2). Lineage (NCBI taxonomy): Eukaryota > Metazoa > Chordata > Ceratodontiformes > Ceratodontidae > Neoceratodus > Neoceratodus forsteri. The sequence goes on along the minus strand of JADMNL010000026.1, from coordinate 38,711,075 downwards.
AGGCACTGAACGTGTACTCCCTGGAGGAGAGAGGAGAGAGGGATATGATAGAGACATACAAGTATCTTACAGGAGGAACAGGGTGCAGGAAAACACTATTTTAAGCGAAAAAGATGTTCCAGGACTAGAGGGCATGGATGAAGTTGGAGGAGGACGATTCAGAGGAAACATGAGAAAGAATTTCTTCACAGAACGGGTGGTGGACAAGTGGAACACCCTGCCAGAGGAAGTGGTGGGGGCTGAAACAATCACGGGATTTAAGAATGCATGGGATAGACATAAAGGAATTCTGGAGGTCAGTGGTAAGGGGCAACAGACTTCTAGGAAAACAAACTGAACTTACAAGCTCAAATGGGCAGACTGGGTGGGCCATAGGCCCTTATCTGCCGACACTGTCTAAGTATCTGTGTATCTATGTATCTATGTATCATTTTTGAGTTATGTTTTAAAACTTAATAGACTGCACCAGGAAGCCCGGAGGCAGCTTTTTTCCCAGAATGCTCCAGGAGTACTGATTGCCAAGGCAACTATGATGCCACTGTATGGTAAGCGCTGCAGCGCTTTCCCTACAAGACTATGGGAGACTCACTGTAAATAATTTGTGTAACTAACTTAAATCAATAAGGGACCAATTGAGACAACAGTTACAGTAATGTAGAAGGGTTTCTGTACACACAGGTTCAACTTGATGTGATTTTTTGGGGCTGGCAGCTGGAGCCCCTCTTAAAGGGTACATAAACAGTGCTGTTTACATTTTTTAAAACACTGGTAACTGTAAATTTGGCCATGTGTGAAGACTGTTGTATCACCCCAGTGTATTGTTTTGTGTATTTGTTTTGCAATAGTTTTGTTCTTTCCTTATGTAGGGTCCCATATTAATGCAGTCCTTTTTCCTGCCCATTGTTTGTTATTTAATCACTTAGTGGTTCTACAACCCAGTGACATTAGGTGAGCTGAAGACTACAAAGAAGCAGAACACAGTGACATCAGCAGAGCCAACGAGGCATAGCTGAGTGCTGCAGTCATCTGAAAAGTGCATTATTCCCTTATGACCCCACATCGGCACAGAGTGTGTTAGGCCACTTGTATACATTTTTTTTTTCTTAATAAAAAAAAAAAGTATGTTGTATGTGTTAGGCCACTGTTAGAATTGGATTTTAGTTGTTAAAAAATATGTTGTTCAGGTGAGGTAAGTGGTTGTCAGAAAATAATCAATGGTCATGTGATGTGTTTTGACCAATAAGATTACAGGATTTTCACGGCCCATTTTATAAAGAAAACATATGAAATGTAAGCTGAAATGTGTCAAAAAGTTAACTTTTGTAGAGTTTCCTATGTGACACCAGGCATGCTTTACAGAAACTACAGTACAATGACAAAATGCAGGATTTAGAGAGTTCCACTGCACAATTTACAGAGCTTTTACCAAAAGAAACAATGGGGGATTACTAGACTATCACTTGATACATCCAAATTATGATCTGCCAGGGGGCCCACTACACCACCAGGGCAGATATCCTACTGTATTGGAGCAGTGATGGGGGCTACAGTACCAAGTCCCACTTAATGCAGGATCAAAATGTTTAAACTTGGAAACACACTCTGAAGTAAAATTCAACCAGTCTTTAGGAAAGCAGCCCTACAATTTATTCCTTAGACTGTTTAAACCAGCTCACTGACTAGCCAGCTGCTGCCTTAGGCATGCACCCGCTAGTTACAATTCAGTGTAAAATATTGCTTAAGAGGTAGTTAACACAACAGCAGCTGTTTTCCCAATATTTGTAGGCAGCCAGCTGGCTACTGTCAGTATATACAGACTAGTCATAGTTCTAAGTGAGTGGTTTAGCAGGTAATCAAACTCAAGGGGGTCCTGTGTTTACTTCCTGTAGCTCCCCCAACACACTCACTCACACCACACAGACACACAAACACACACCCTCACCACTGAAGATTTTTTTGTAACAATGTGCAACTGCTGTGCTAAACTTTCCATGTAATTCTGAAGCAAAATCACACTGTTTTTCCTTTACTGTCTACACTACAGTCACCAATTTCCTTCCCCCAAAAATCAGTCTTAAATGGAAGAAACACTCTCTGTCTGATGCCATGTGCTAGGGTGAACAAATATACATTCAGACTGCAGAAAGCAGCACGTACATACAGTACTCACAGCCTTTCCTGTACAACCAGGACTACATCCATGTGGCCTAACCAAGTTTGACAGCTTTCTGACACAATTCACTCTTCTAGTTTCTTACCTTTTTCCAGACATGGGGGACCTACTTTTCCCCCCTTTCTCCCAGTCTTGCATCGCCTGCTAACTACCCTTTTCCAAGCTGAGAAAAGAATGTCCGGCATCCGGGTAGAAAACGCTGAGGAATTCTGTAGAAAGGAAGGGAGGGCATCATTCCAGGGGCTCGGATATTTCTGAGGAAGAGGATGTTTTGTAATATGGAAAGGAGAGGAAATATGGAACTCTCTAAGGGGCCTTCCAAAGCAGTTGTGTTTGTCGAGACATGAAGTAATTGGCCGACAAGTTAATTCTTAGCAACTGTGGTGTTTTGAGGTGTTTTTTTATGTTAAGTGAGGTTTGTTGCTCTGAGCCATAGCTTCAGTCCCTGAAAATCCCTAAGTGTCTGGTGGGAAATTAAAGGCTGTCACTGCCTGAATATCACCAGAGACATTTCAGTGGCTGGCAATGCTGATCTCCTCAACAGGGGGCGCTCAGTGAGCATCTGCAGCTCTCCATTTCATTACACATTTTCACAAACTTAGTCTTTCAGTTACTAGAATTCAACTGGAGTTTACTTTTTTCAATTTTCAGTGGATGACAATGCTTATCTGCTCCACAAGGGGTGCTCAATGAACATCTGTAGCTCTCCACTTCACTACGCACTTTCATAAAGATAATTTTTCAATTATTAGAATTTAACTAGGCTTTCATATTTTTTTATTTGCAGTTTTCCTTTCCAGATTTGTAACACATCTTGGTAGCATACCTCTCAAGTGTCCCTCATTGCGAGGGACATCCCTCATTTTGCCCCTTAAAATTGCTCTGTCCCTCATCCGTCCCTCATGGAAAAGGTGCTGCCCACACAGAGAATGTGCTGCAAATTCAGATTTTAAAGCAGAAACTCTTAATTTTCTAAAATACTAAATCCAAAATAAACTTTGTACAAGTAAACACTATGGTTTTCACAGTGTTCTGAGCTTGTATCTCCATGTTTAGGGATGTGTCCCTCATTCTGAGGGTCCGTGTCCCTCATTTTGAGTCTCCAAAAATGTCCATGTCCCTCATTTCAGTGACAGAAGGTTGAGAGGTATGCTTGGTAGCCTATCCAGAAAGTCTGTATTAAAAGTATTTGAGTGTCCCAAACTAACCCCATAATGACTACACCTTTATTTATGACATCATATAGTGGTTACCACAACAACAGACTTTTATGTCACAAACACAGCAGATGTGAGGTCAGTTGGGACAGTCAAGAGTGCACCTGGAAATAAGCTCAGTGTGTCTTTCCTGGGCAAAATATAGAAATAAAGTTTTTTTAAGGCACAGTGAAAAAGCACTACCCTGTCAAAATCACCAGTAGGCCAATAACAGGAGAAAGGGAAAGAAAATAGAAAACACGATTTGTTGCAAATACGATAGTTTTAGGTCTTGTTTGTAGTCGTTATACCAAAACAGCCTCTAGCACTATCAAGACATCTCTGAAAAAATGTCATAAGTACACACACAATCTAGTGTATATTCAATATACTTATCTGCCTCATGTACTGTATTACTTGTCAGATTTTCCTGAAAACAAGAGCTCGTCTCTTGGTCATCATCTGCTCTGGATGCTAATCTACAAGTGGCGTCATAATGCTCTGCATGTGACATCATAATTGGTTGCTGTAGAAATGATTATGCAACAACAGAGCCTTATGATGTCACTGTTAGACAATCAGCCTGTAATGTCCTCTCCCCGTCTTTGCAGGGGAACATCTTCTGCAAACGTAATTACAGATTCGTCCATTTCAGTGCCAGACCCAGAGATTGATCCTTGTACCCTGGGGCCTGATATTGAAATGTTTGCACGGGCGCAAACAGGTGTTTGCCCACACAAACTTGGGTTTGCGCCAGAGTGTAATATTCAACAGAAGAGGTTGTGTGGGCAAACAGAGTTAGCGCCTATGCAAAACAGAATGTATGCAGATGGACAAAAGGAGGGGCAGAGACAGGAATATCCTCGCAACCCCATATTCAGCGCATTTGCATTGCGCAAAAGGACTTAGCATGGTTCATTTGCGCAGCGCAAATATCGCTGAACAAAACCTCGACTTACTCTGGACAACCCTAGTGGCTGCCGGAGGTACTGCAACAAAGTACCCAGTTGTCAGTGGGGAAGCACACCAGCCCCCCCCCTTGTGTTCCATGGCACCCCACCTGAACACCATCCTGTGCACAAGGCAGTTAATGCTGGTGCCCAGTGGACCCCAATCATCGGTCAGCAACACATATACAACCTCCAAGTGCCCAGTGTCCCAACCCCCCCTAGTCCTGGCCCATACAATAAAACAAACCCTCCCTGGTGCCTTGTGTTCCACCCTCCTTGCTGCCTGCTAGCCCATAACATAGAAAGGAAGCTCCTTGGTGCCTAGTGGCCCCCCAATCATCAGCCCATATTCAAAACCACAACCTCTCTGGTGCTAGTGGTCCCACCTATCACCAGCCTGTGTATGACCCAGAAACTCTCTGGTGCCTAGTAGACCCCCCCATCCTCCTGCCTGCCAGCCCTAACATAGTAATAAAGCTCCCCTGGTGCCTAGTGGCCCCCCCCCGATCGCCGGTCAACCACAGATATACAGTCCCCCAGGTGCACACTGTTCCCAAACCCCCAACCGGTCTCATCCTGTTAAGGTTACTAGACATTCCTGGCATTCAGAGTCCCCTTCCGCATTACCTATCCCTGGCCCAGTACCAGTACCAGACACACCATCCATTCCTGTGCTGATGCCCCCAGTAAGCTGTACGTTGGAAGAAAATAACAAACAGTAGTCCCCGGTGCATTCTGGTACCCCCGATCACTGGTACCACCTGTGGCCATATAGTACTCTCTAGTGCCTAGTGCTCCCCCCCACAGCACCATACACTCATCCAATCCCGTCCCCTTACCAGAGTCATTGGTGCCGTGGGAATGCACACGATGACTGGTGCAGCCCTCCTCACACCTCCTTGGCCAGCCACCGTGTGCCCAGGCTGGGCGCGTGTCTTATTTATAGGTGAGAATGGCACGCCCTGTCCTATAAATGAGACACACACTCCCTGTCTGGATGTACAGGGATGGATGATGTGTCTGGTACTGGGCTGGGGACTGGTGACGTGGGGAACCACTGGACACTAGGGACATCTAGTTACCTTAATTGGCTGGGACCGGAAGGGGTTGGGAAACTGGATAAGTGGGGGGCTCTATGTCTGTGGCTGACTGGCAATCAGAAGGAGGAGTCCACCAGGCACCAGGAGCTTTAGTAATATGTTACATGCTGGGGGGTAGGAGGGAGGGGGAACACTAGGCACCAGGGAGCTTTAGTAATATGTTACATGCTGGGGGGCAGGTGGGAGGAGAACACTAGGCACCAGGAGCTTTAGTAATATGTTACATGCTGGGGGGCAGGTGGGAAGGGGAACACTAGGCACCAGGAGCTTTAGTAATATGTTACATGCTGGGGGCAGATGGGAGGGGGAGTCCACCAGGCACCAGGAGCTTTAGTAATAGGTTACATGCTGGGGGGCAGGAGGGAGGTGGGAACACTAGGCACCAGGGAGGGTTTGTTTTATTGTACGGACCTGGTGATCAGAGGGCAAGGGGGGGCCCACTAGGTACCAGGAGTTTCTGGATCATACAAGGCGTGGTGATCAGTGGCAGGGAGGGACCACTAACACCTACGAGGTTGTTATTTTGAATACAGGCTGGCGATTGGAGGGCGGGGGGGCACCTGGCACCAGGGACTTCAACACATGTCTGGGTCCGGGCAATGGGGGTGGCACTGAGCTAGCCTGCCTCAGCTACCCATGCAAATGAGCCCATAATGGGCATGCAAATGGCCCCTTAGTGCCTTGCATTCCCAATAGGCTGATTTGCATGGGTCCCTTTGAATACTGCAGATAGCGTTCCAGTGCTATCCACTCTGGCAGCGTACTTTGGGATTCATGTCAGGGCAGTGCTAACTGAGTTAGCGCTGCACCGACATGGCCTTATATTCAGTCGGATAGCATCAGTGCATTGTCCGACTGAATATAGCATCCTTGGGCTTCCGGGCAATTGGAAGGCACAGCACAAAAGTTTGTGCTCCGCTTTGCACTTTTTGGAATATTGGGCCCCTGGTCTCAGAGGCAGCAGCTCTAACCCATTTTAGCTATGCTTCTATGCAAGGTGTTAGCCTGGCTTTTGAATGCTACAATCATCACTTTCTCCACCAGATGGCAGTCTACACCTGGTTACTGATTCTGTTTAGAAAATGTGCACGTTAGATACTGTATTCTGGTTGACTGCTGCTATTCCATTGACATATGTTTATGTGTCAGTACCCCCTGTAAAGAAGAAGGTCTAAAATGTGATTTGGAATTTGGACACATCTCATACAGAATTCATGAGCCACTTCCCTCATTCTCAGTTTCCATCACAAGCATGGCTGCCACCTTTACTCTTTTATTAAAAAAACCTTATCATCTAGGCATCATGATGGCACTATAAATAAAATTCACTTTAAAAAAAACATAAATAATTGAATGTTCTGTTTACTCATAAACACATTTAAAAACAAGCACTATTCAGATCTTTTTATTTATTTCTGGTGTTTCTTTGATGACCATGAAAAATCCCTCCCCCTTCCCCAGCCGACCAGCTAGACAGAGCAGTCTCTGCTGCTACCCCTGCCCCAGATAAAATTGAGCCTCTGGTTCTGTGCGAGGCCTGTGTGGAGTCTGTGTGAGTATATGCCAGTGGAATTTTGCAGAATTTTGAATTCACGCATTCCATGTGAATCATGCTTTATGTGTGTCTGTGGGGGAGTGAGCATTCTATTAGATTTTATTTATTTATTGAGATAATCAGAAAGACCTTTGAGTCATAGACTCATCTACAAAGGTTACACGGCACACATTTAGGTACAGAGTAACATTAGTTAAAGTTGTGGGTACAGTACAGTACATGTTAGGATACATTACATTACATTAAGATTACATTACAGTAGATGGCAGTCACTTGAGGCAGAGCTGGGGGAAACAGTACAGTACAGATTAGGAAACTTTACATTATGTTAGTGTACGTGGCAGTTCATGAAAGAAGCAGTAGGAGGCAGAACAGACGGAAATAGTAAAGAAGAGCATTTTAGCACAGCCACATAGTTACAAGAGAGACTGGAATGGGCTGATAGTCATTTTGTGATATGGGAGGAATTATGAGACCGAGAGCTGGAAATAGTTTGGGGCGGTATAGGACATGATGCTGTAGGACAGTGTCAGGGGCAATCACATTCAACTGTGTCCTGGAGGAGCTCCCTTAGTCTAGATTTAAAGGGACCTAGCCTAGTTTTGTTGGCTACTGGGATAGGAAGAGAGCTTGCCCAGTATGGGGCTAGGTAGCCGAAAGATCTTTGAAAGTGAGATGTGCGAGGTCGGGGTACCCATAGTAATGGCATGTCTGAGTTTCGTGTGGATCTGACAGGTGTTGCTGGGTGGATAATAGTGGTGAGAGCGGGGGCTAGACCAAGGAGTATCTTCTTTGTCATAAGGCAGGTGTGATACTTGATTCTGCTGTCTAGGTTTAGCCAGTTTGTGGAGCTATACAGTGAACAGGTGTGTGTGAGACGATCACACCCAAGGATGAGGCAGCAGGCTTTGTTGAGTACCAGGTGGAGACTGTTTGGAGTGGAGGTTGGGGCTGCACTGTATGTGATGATACCATAATCTAGTAGGGAGAGGACAGAGGAATTTACGGCGAGCCGTAGGGCCTTGGGAGTGAGGCAGTGTTTGTGTCGATAGAGCACACCTAATCTCGAGTTTAGGGCAGAGGTCAGGTGCAGAATATGTTCCTTGAAGCTAAGGGCTGGGTCTAGAGTGATCCCTAGGTATTTAAAGCTGCTAACTTGTTCAAGAGGGGTGTGGTTGACAGCAAGAAATGGGGGGGCAGAGGTACCTGCGGGGGTTCTGAGTGTGTGAGAAGACCATGACTTTAGTTTTCTTGTAGTTGATTACTAGTCGCTGGGTGGAGAACCAATGTTCAGCTTCTTGGAAGCTATGTTGGAGTGATTGGTGGAGTTTAAATGGGTTGGGGTCGGAGGCGTACAGGACGGCGATGTCCGCATAGAGAAGCAGGTTACCGGAGACGGCCGATGGGAGGGAGTTCAGATATAGGCTGAAGAGCAGGGGGCCTAGAATTGATTAGAGGAATACATAAGCAGTAAAACACAACAGGGCATGCAGTTATTGGGTAATTACCACCCCCCAGCTTCATGGGTTGGAAACATGAGGCATCAGCAGGCAAGTAACTCATGTTGTTAGTTGAATTTGGATTTTTTTTCCCCCAAGTGCCACAGTTACTGAGACAGCCTAGAACACAAGTTCCAAGTCTTGCAAGGCAATTTCTGACCCATGCAGTTATTGGTCAGTTACCACTCAGGTCTGGACAGCTACTGACCAATCAGATCACTGGATTTTTCTTGTCAATTTTATAATGCAAATCATGGAATACTTTTGTTCCATAGTAAACAAACCAACCTTCTACGGCATGTGTAGAAAGTCAAATGACTGACAGGTAGAAACCATATGTGGAGGAACTATTTACATTTTCAAAGCAATATTTTATTATATTTTTTTGTGTTTTTTTATCTTTAGAATTTTTTTTTTAATTTGTCCAACCCATTTTCTAAGTGCAATAAGTGGAGTACTGGTGGATACCCACACTTCCAGAAACTGTTAGGTTGCCATGTTAATTATAAGCATAAACCTGGCGTTTAGGCTTCATTTCGGCAGTGTCAGTGGCTCAGTAGGTAGCACACAGACGAGGCATACTGATGAGTCCTGATAGGACGAAACACGTGTCTATGTCTTCTGTTAGCACCCTTTGCAAACTGTGTGAGAGGCCTTTCGGCACCATGCAATTCTGCTTAAAGTTGGACCAGCATAACATTCTGTGGTAATTTGCATATGCAGCCCATGATACTTTGCATTGTGGGGGCATGTGTGATTTTGTATTTTCTTGAAACTTGGCTTCCCAGCCAAATGCCCTTTAAGGGTAACCCTTTCCTCAGTGTTTGCGCTGGGGTTCTTTGTCTTTAAATGTTTTTTATTTTAATGGGTTCACTACAATATATCCAAGGCACACTGCTCAGTGGGCGGGTGGGTGGGGGTACACTAGATCACCAGGGATACTGGACTTGGGGGGTGATTAATGATGCCTGCGATTGGGCTCAGCGCAGTCAACTGGACCACCAGGGATATTGGACTTGGGGGGGAATACAGTGATGCCCGTGATCGGGGCACATAGCAGTCCACTGGACCACCAGGGATATTGGACTTGGGGGGGAATACAGTGATGCCCGTGATTGGGGCACATAGCGGTCCACTGGACCACCAGGGATACTGGACTTGGGGGGAATACAGTGATGCCCGCGTCGGGGCACATATGGTCCACCTGGACCACCAGGGATACTGGGCGTGGGGGAATACAGTGATGCCCATGATTGGGAGCATAGCGGTCCACTGGACCACCAGGGATATTGGACTTGGGGGGGAATACAGTGATGCCCATGATCGGGGCACATAGTGGTCCACTGGACCACCAGGGATATTGGACTTGGGGGCCATTATAGATGCCTGCGATTGGGGCATGGGGGGGTGCCGCCAGGTGCGGCAAGAACTCGGGTGGCCACCCACAGGTGGCAGCTGCTGTGTTGCACCCTGCAATGCGGCAGCTCACCTGTGGGTGGCCATCACTTGTTCCTTTTTTTGGGGGCGTAACTTTGTGCAGGCGCAGGTAGGGGTTGCTCATGCATGACTCTGCACAGCCGGGGCTGAATATCGGGTTGTGCAGGTTATGCATGGGCACGCCCCCCCCACCTGTGCCTGCATACATTACTGATGCGCTCCGGCACATTGGGATTTGTGCGGCGCACTTTTCCCTTTTAAATATCACACTGGGGCGCATCAGTGGGTTGTGCATGGTGCAACACTGTTGCGCCATGCGCAACCCTTTTGAATATCTGGGCCCTAGTGTCACATAAAGGAGCAGTACACCCTCATACTTTGTAAATGTTATTTATTTCCTTGTCAACAGATAACTCTTTTCATGTAATTGTTGGGGATGTGTGTGTTTGCTTTAGTTTGTTTTCACTGTTCACACCAGCTCCTGTAACTAGCCTGGGGGGCTCCATTTTCTATTTGTTGAAATCTCATCGTCCCTGAGAGCTGCATTAGCATATGAGAACACAATGCCACAGCACCCATTTAAACCATGTACTGTATGTCTGTGCTAAAAGTACACATAACCTGAACAAACTCTGAATGCAGTTTAAAGGCAAAAAACCCTTGCATTACATCTAAGACTGTTAGCTAGTTGAACGTAAATGCAGTATTTCACACCTTGCTGCAACTTGTGTTGAATTCTAAGTAAGCAGACAGGCATACTGTGGAGTCTAAAGGGTGCTGACACATTAGTATTTTTTTTCATGTCAATTGTGGTGACTGTGAAAGAGGACATTGTTGTCTCCAGGAAAGTACAACATTTCTTTGATAGATGTTGATTGGGAGTCAGGACAGTCATCACATTTCTTTTGTGATTGGTTAACTCTAACGTAGTTCATGTCATTACTGTATTTATACCAATTTCTGTGAGTGCCTTTTGTGGTGTCTGATCTTGAGGACCTAGGTGTCAATTTTGAGCATTTTGGCTGTTTTGGTGGCTGTTTATTTTTTTAAACATTGTTTGTCTAGTGATGTATGCCTAATATACTATAGTACTGTATGTCAGATTTTATAGACCCTTCTTTGACTTTTTATGTGTCGAATCTTTTGGATCTGCTGATATGTTGTTCTGGCAGCTTGTGAATGGTGTGTTGCTGTGCTCTTGCCTGTTGTTTAAGGAGCTTTCTGGTCTGCTAATTTCTCCAGTTTTTTTTATTTCAATTTTTTTTCTTTCTGTTTGTTTTTGTAATGTAACATCATAAAGGCAATGTTGGCTGTTGCTATGTGCAACTGTTCTGGCATTGTGTTCTGGTACTGTGATGGAATCAGAAGTAGTAGCACACTGAGTTATTTGGTTTTACTCCGTCCGCTGAGCTCTAGAATACCAGAAATAAAATTCTATAATCCTAAGTGATTTGCAAGACTTAAAAAGAAAATGTTGCTTATAATACAATTTGAGCCTGTTTTTCAGGTGTTTTCAAAACCTTGTTCTTCATGTTTCGGAATTTAGAACCTGTTGTTATCATTTTGGAACGTGAAGAACAAGGTTGATCTCTAAACCAATTACAGCAGTGATCACAAGTTCATTGTGAAAGCACAAGCTGAGCTGAGCTGTAGCGGACAACAGACAGCATTGGGCACTGATTCAAAGTCAGCAGTTTGAACCACAGTAAACCATATTTCCCCTATTGAAAAACAGACTCAGATATTATTATAAAATCTATTATCTATCGAGGGAGCGCTCCCGACCAATCGGAGTGCTCCTTTTCTCTACGCACGAGATACTCTTATTCTGTGACGAGTGTCTCACACGCAGATGCCCTGGAAATGGGCACGTTCAGGGACAGTTTAATAAAAAATATTATTGATTGTGCTCAATCAATAATATACTAATATTGCTGCAGAGACCACTCTTACACTTGTAAGAGTGGTCTCACCTACATCCATAGGGTATCAGAACCACTCACTTTCGGTTTGCAGTTCTCATATCCTAAACTGCATGTGACACCACTGCATACAAGTGTAAGTGGTCTCCTGAATAGTATTACCGCCTTTCAACCCCCTTTGTTGAGAACTCTCTGGATTCTCAATGCTTCATTAGTTTGGTGACATCGGGAAGGCACTGAGCTTTGCTCATGTGCCTGATGTCACAAACTAACTCAGCGTGAGTCTGCTGGGTCTCTCAACAAGGGGGAGTTAATGTGTATAAGTATTTGTTTTAGCATTTAAATTAACCAAGGTGAAGGGAGTAAGTAAGGCAGGTGTATGACATATGTGTGTGAGTAAGTGGACTAAGGGTGTTATAATTAAGCCTTACAGCTACACCCTATCTGGGTAAGCACTAGGGGTTAATTTACTACTTGTACATAGTTAAGCCTTACAGCTACACCCTATCTGGATAAGCACTAGGAGTTAATTTACTACTTGTACATAGTTAAGCCTTACAGCTACACCCTATCTGGGTGAGCACTAGGAGTTAATTTACTACTTGTACATAGTTAAGCCTTACAGCTACACCCTGTCTGGGTGAGCACTAGGGGTTAATTTACTACTTGTACATAGTTAAGCCTTACAGCTACACCCTATCTGGGTGAGCACTAGGAGTTAATTTACTACTTGTACATACTTAAGCCTTACAGCTAAATCCTACCTGGGTGAGCACTAGGGGTTAATTTACTACTTGTACATACTTAAGCCTTACAGCTAAATCCTACCTGGGTGAGCACTAGGGGTTAATTTACTACTTGTACATACTTAAGCCTTACAGCTAAATCCTACCTGGGTGAGCACTAGGGGTTAATTTACTACTTGTACATCTGAGCCTACAGCTACATCCTACCTGGGTCAGCACTAGGGGTTAATTTACTACTTGTACATACTTAAGCCTTACAGCTACATCCTACCTGGGTCAGCACTAGGGGTTAATTTACTACTTGTGCATACTTAAGCCTTACAGCTACATCCTACCTGGGTCAGCACTAGGGGTTAATTTACTACTTGTGCATACTTAAGCCTTACAGCTACATCCTACCTGGGTCAGCACTAGGGGTTAATTTACTACTTGTGCATACTTAAGCCTTACAGCTACATCCTACCTGGGTCAGCACTAGGGGTTAATTTACTACTTGTGCATACTTAAGCCTTACAGCTACATCCTACCTGGGTCAGCACTAGGGGTTAATTTACTACTTGTGCATACTTAAGCCTTACAGCTACATCCTACCTGGGTCAGCACTAGGGGTTAATTTACTACTTGTGCATGCTAAAGCCTTACAGCTACATCCTACCTGGGTCAGCACTAGGGGTTAATTTACTACTTGTGCATACTTAAGCCTTACAGCTACATCCTACCTGGGTCAGCACTAGGGGTTAATTTACTACTTGTGCATACTTAAGCCTTACAGCTACATCTACCTGGGTCAGCACTAGGGGTTAATTTACTACTTGTGCATACTTAAGCCTTACAGCTACATCCTACCTGGGTCAGCACTAGGGGTTAATTTACTACTTGTGCATGCTTAAGCCTTACAGCTACATCCTACCTGGGTCAGCACTAGGGGTTAATTTACTACTTGTGCATACTTAAGCCTTACAGCTACATCCTACCTGGGTCAGCACTAGGGGTTAATTTACTACTTGTGCATACTTAAGCCTTACAGCTACATCCTACCTGGGTCAGCACTAGGGGTTAATTTACTACTTGTGCATACTTAAGCCTTACAGCTACATCCTACCTGGGTCAGCACTAGGGGTTAATTTACTACTTGTGCATACTTAAGCCTTACAGCTACATCCTACCTGGGTCAGCACTAGGGGTTAATTTACTTACTTGTGCATACTTAAGCCTTACAGCTACATCCTACCTGGGTCAGCACTAGGGGTTAATTTACTACTTGTGCATGCTAAGCCTTACAGCTACATCCTACCTGGGTCAGCACTAGGGGTTAATTTACTACTTGTGCATACTTAAGCCTTACAGCTACATCCTACCTGGGTCAGCACTAGGGTTAATTTACTACTTGTGCATATTAAGCCTTACAGCTACATCCTACCTGGGTCAGCACTAGGGGTTAATTTACTACTTGTGCATACTTAAGCCTACAGCTACATCCTACCTGGGTCAGCACTAGGGTTAATTTACTACTTGTGCATACTTAAGCCTTACAGCTACATCCTACCTGGGTCAGCACTAGAGGTTAATTTACTACTTGTGCATACTTAAGCCTTACAGCTACATCCTACCTGGGTCAGCACTCGGGGTTAATTTACTACTTGTGCATACTTAAGCCTTACAGCTACATCCTACCTGGGTCAGCACTAGGGGTTAATTTACTACTTGTACATACTTAAGCCTTACAGCTACATCCTACCTGGGTCAGCACTAGGGGTTAATTTACTACTTGTACATACTTAAGCCTTACAGCTACATCCTACCTGGGTCAGCACTAGGGGTTAATTTACTACTTGTACATACTTAAGACTTACAGCTACATCCTACCTGGGTCAGCACTAGGGGTTAATTCACTACTTGTACATACTTAAGACTTACAGCTACACTCTACCTGGGTCAGCACTAGCGGTTAATTCACTACTTGTACATACTTAAGACTTAAAGCTACACTCTACCTGGGTCAGCACTAGCGGTTAATTCACTACTTGTACATACTTAAGACTTAAAGCTACACTCTACCTGGGTCAGCACTAGGGGTTAATTCACTACTTGTACATAATTAAGACTTACAGCTACATCCTATCTGGGTCAGCACTAGGGGTTAATTCACTACTTGTACATAGTTAAGACTTACAGCTACATCCTATCTGGGTCAGCACTAGGGGTTAATTCACTACTTGTACATAGTTAAGACTTACAGCTACACCCTATCTGGGTAAGCACTAGGGGTTAATTTACTACTTGTACATAGTTAAGACTTAAAGCTACACTCTGTCTGGGTGAGCATCAGGGGTTAATTTACCATTTGTGTTATAGTTAAGTCTTACAGCAAGCTACACCCTATCTGGTGTAACTATATGAATTAATTTAGTACTTCTATTATAGTTGGGTCTTAGAGCTAAACCCTAGCTGGGTGAACACTACAAAGTAGTTTTCATTCCTATTTCCTGTGCTATAGCTAAGCCTAACAGCTAGGTTTAGCCTCGTTCAATGAACTGTATAGGGATGGGGTTTAGAGGGGAGGCAGTCAGTTATGGCAGCTGTGGGACACTCTTCTCTAGAGATATACTCTGGTGGTGCCATCCACAGAACCATGACAGAGTTCCAGGCTCAGCTGGTGGCAGCAAGGGTGGGAATATCTCAACTGCATCACCAGCTCAACTGGAGCCCAGCCCCCAGATCCAAACACCCCCAGAGACCCACTGGTTCAGGGGGATAGAGAGTGGTGGGGAGTGGGAGAGAGGGAGCAGGGGTAGCCATAAAGAGGTGGCCAGCCCAGCACCATCCAGACAGGGAACCACATCACACCTCCAGAGGAGGCTCAGGCACTGAATCTGCTGGGGGGGGAGCTCCAAGTCAGTCAATGGGAAAGGGCAAGACAATGGGTTGGCACCCTGGGAGTAAGTCTACCAGGAGAGTCTTAGTGGTCGGGGACTTGATGATTAGAGGGGTAGAGTGGGTGGGACTTCCAATGCAGCTTTCCAGCTAATGGCAGTCTAACCCTCGAGCTCCGCTTCATCGTAACTCCTTCACTTGATAAATAGCCAACTACTCGGACAAAAAGCGTGGATTGGATAACTTGACGATGATGGCTAACAACAAAGCTAAGGGAGGGTTACAAATAAATTTAGTGTTTTCCATAGAAAAAGAATGCTCGAACCTGGACATTTCCGACTCTGAGGCCTCAGAGCTCTCACAGCATAACGCACGCTCTTCCTCCAACTGGCCTGTGAAATCGAAAGGCAAAAAATTCAGCAAAATGAATAATAAACTAGACTGCATTTTATCAAGCTACAGGAGTTTATTTTTTATCTTCCTGCTATTTATTCTCCTTGGCAGAGCGGCCCTACACGATCTCCGGCTGCTGGCCCTGCACCCCTGGACTCGGTGGTGCGTGCGGGCCACATGAACCCACTCCCCCAGTGGGCCGGCCATTATCACTCACACACCCACTGGGTACTCGCCCCTCTCGGGTCTCTCCGGGAGCACAAGGCACAACCATCAGCTGCGAAGATCACCTCCACATTTTCCGCTTTCCTCCCAATGGAGAGCCGGATGTGCAATGGCATCCAAGCGTGCTGACACCCGCCGTGCTCTCCCCCCTTGCTATTGCATACGACTTGTAGTGCGGTGGCTACCAGTCCTCACGCTACAGGGTGGTGCCAACCCCTACCCACCCAGAGAGGAGAGCAGTCGCCGGATGCTCAATCCTCCCTCTCCCCTGCCAGCCCCTGGTGGCCCGAGTCCGTTCCCGAACCCAGGTCACCGGCGTGGCGCGAGGTGTGGCATCCAGCACCTCAACCCTCAGTGCCACCAGGCCGGCTAAGTTACAGGAGTTTAAATCGGACTTTCATTCATTTAAAGAAGAACAGGAATCACTCCGAACTGAGGTTACAGCACTCCAAACAAAAGACTCCCAACTAGAGGAAATCACTACTGAACATTCAGACTGCACATCCCAGATGCAATTAACTTTAGCCCAAATAATAGAAGTCTGCCATGCTATGGGGGAAAGGCAGGAAAATTCAGAGAACCGACATTGCCACAAGAACCTCCGGATCCATAGGGTACCAGAGGACAGCAAGGGCTCCAATATAACGGACTTCAGAGACATACTTCTCTGCACCACATTAACTTTAAACCCAGAATTTCAAATGGAGATTGAGCGTGTCCATAGAGCTCTAGGGCCCAAACCGTCCCAACCTAATGCCTATCCCTGCTCAACAATAATCCGCTTTCTCTGATTATCAGCAAAGGAATTACTGTTGAAAAAAGCCTGGACACAAGGAGAAACATTCCATGGGAGCACTAACATCTTCATTGATAACGATTATGGTCCTGCTACTATGCAGCATCACAGGGAGTATATACCGCTGTTTCCAATATTAAGGCAACATAAGCTTACATTCCGTACCCCATACCTGGCTAAACTTGTAATACAGTATCCCAACGGGCAGCAATCATATGAAAGTGCCTCTGCAGCCGTGGATGACCTGCAAAAAAGGGGTTTTTGAACTTCCAACCCCCATGGCCTTGCCTCAGCATACTCAGCCCAGCCGTACCTCTAGAAGATTCCCTCAGGCACTGGATGTCAGAACACAGCAGACCTCACTAGATGCGATCAAAAAACTGCTGACCCGATTCTCCATGAAGGACACTTGAAGGAGACACTGATATGCGTCTCTTGAGGCGGGTTAAGTTTGCATGGATTGAGTTGGCACAGGGAATCTCTTCTCTTCTCGGGGTGGGGGCGGGCAACTGGGGGGAGCTGTCTGGGCCTGCCTAGGTTGGTTATATCTTAGGGTGATGTGGGGGGGGGGCTCTGCTCCTGGACCCTACCGAAGGTAAGTGGGCTCCGAGTGAGCTCTGTAGCTTTAGCAGGAGATTGTTAGGTGCACCCTGTCTGGGGAACGGATAGGAAAATCTGCTGAGCTCCAGGTGAAGATGAAACAGGGCACCTTGGCTTATTTGGGCCGCTAAGAGAAGATAAGCTATGAGGAGGTGAAGAGGAGACAGGTTATAGACTGCGGCTGTTCTCCCATTAAATTGGGATTTGTGGCCCAGTTTCATCTGAAGCCTCTCACGAAAAGAGCCATCTAACAATACATGATCTAATTCTGGCCGAGCCAGTGGTGCGTGTGGGCCTAGGATTCTGGGCCTTTGAGCACATGACCCAGTGAGAGCTTATGCCCATTAAATAGGGCTATAGGAGAGAAAAGTTAATAGCCCTCTCGAGCCTAGGCCTGGGTGTCATCTGCCAAATTTAAATTGACAAAGTGACCGTTGGGAGTGTGATGGTCTGGCGGGCCTCCACCAACTGCTGTACCTAGTACACATCTCCCCTGCTAGATAGGCGGTGAATACATTAGCAAAAGGTTGATGAGGTTCATATAGGTCCGTCTTCGCCTGGACTCTAGCCTGTTATATCGAGCCCCATTAGGGAGGGTTCGGTTATGCTTGACATTCTCGACATCTGGGGACAGCGCCTTACTGACACTGCTATGGGCTGGGGGGCTGGGTCATCCTGAACCTTCTGACCTGGAGATGGGTGCTGGGGGGCTGGGTCATCCTGAACCTGCTGGCCTGGAGATGGATGCTGGGGGCTGGGTCATCCTGAACCTGCTGGCCTGAAGATGGATGCTGGGGGCTGGGTCATCCTGAACCTGCTGGCCTGAAGGGATGCTGGGGGGCTGGGTCATCCTGAACCTGCTGGCCTGGAGATGGATGCTGGGGGGCTGGGTCATCCTGAACCTGCTGGCCTGAAGATGGATACTGGGGGATGGTCATGGGCAGCTCCTACCGGTGCAGAGGGACTTTTAAGTTTAGTTTCCCTCCTTAGCTAGCTCCCTTGCCTTTTGCCCTGGGGGGGGCTGGGGTCACTCGACCAGGGTGCTCCCACGATCTTGGGGTTCAGCGGGACATTACTGCAGAACGGATGGCAAACTCTCACTTTAACAGCTCTGGGGACTCTGACACAAGAATGAGGATCTGAGGGCTCACAGGCCGGGATTTTATTTCGCATGTGTTTTTTTTTCTTTCTCAGTAATTCACCTTTTCATTTATGGACACTGACTGCTGAGACTGTTATATTTTAACATTACAACTATATATCTGCAGGACCAGGAGGTCTGAGTAATAGGTCAAAAAGGAGCCAGACAATACCGCCTACCCACGGCTTAATTATATAGCATGAGTTGCGGAGTGATAGGTGAGAAGGTGGGATGACCAGTAGATAGGGATGCACCTTTCTCTCCCTACCACACTCTGGCTCCTTCCCTCACCTTTACCCAGGTCTTTGGTTTCAACTTATTTGGCCCCTGTTTCTCCCTCTATCCCACCCTAGTTTTGGGGGTTAAGTTTAGCCCTTGGGGCCCGCTCTCAAATGGGAAGTAGGCAGTATAGCACAGTGGTTTAAGGCTCTGAGCTGCAAATCTAGAGACATGGGTTTGAATCCCACAGCCCCCACTTGCATACTGTGTGACCCTCAGCAAGTCACTTAACTTCCTTGTGCTCCCAGGTCACCTCTGTAAACAAGCTTTCAGCTTAGTGTGTCTCTCCTGGTTAAAAAAAAAAAAAAAGTGAAAGACCCCATCAGGTGGAAAGTTGACCCACCTGTGTTGGTTCTGCTTTTAGCATTTCCGACCATGGAGGCCTCAGTTACACCTGAATTTTCCCTTATTGTAAGATTTGGGTGGCTTATACATCCACCAGTTCTGGTTCCTTCTGTTGAGGAACAGTTTTCTGATTTTTTGGGAAATGTACATAGTTTTATTATAGTTTTTAGAGCTGATGGGTTAGAAGCAACCAGAGAAATGTTATACAGAAGCACAGTCACCTGGAGGTCACACAAAGCAGAAATACAGAGGGGATTCAGATCCCAGGCACTGGTAGGAAAATGGAGGGAGTGAACTCCCACCCAATATTGTTGAAAACTGACACAATCATTAGCCATTAAAGTGGTAACCCAAAATGTCAATGGCTCTAGTAGCCCAATAAAAAGAGGGGAAAATTGTCTCCCAGCTTAAAGAACTACACCTGCAGTTTATTTTGCTGCAGGAGACTCATATGACGAATGAGAAACATCATAAACTAACCAAATTGGGTATGTCTAATGTAAATGTAAGCTCACATCCATCAGGTATGAAGAGAGGGGCAGCAGTATTAATCACAAAATCCTCCTCCTTCCACTTACAGGACTCCTACCAAGATAGGGAGGGCTGCCTTGTGATTAGGGCATGTGGTAGGGAAAACAATACACAGTGGGCAGCATTTATATACCACCTGGGGCAGATGCCACTACGCATCAACTCCTATTCAACAATGTTTTAGAGTTGTAACAAGAGGTCCTATTACTTGGGGGTGATCTTAATTTGCTGATGGATGCAGGGACAGGATAGTTCTAACCCACACCCCTCCAAAGCAACAACAGGATAAAGACATGGGAAATGATTGATTAAGGACTTGGGCTTGATGGATGTGTGGAGGCACTGAAACCCAATAGGGAGACAGTATACCTTCTACTCGGGGGTTCATCGTACATATTCACACTTAGATTACTTCCTAGTAACTACAGAACACACAAACTTAGTTAAAACCATGACAATACAGCCTACTGTATATTGCTGTCAGACCATACCCCAATTTTAATTGAACGTTATGCACTAGAAGAGCATACCCCTAAACAATGGAGGTTCAATAACACCCTATTGAGGGACCCACAACTTTAGATTTGATTCGGCAGCGACTGCCGCAGATAGTTCAGGAGAATTCCTCCCCAGAGGTAACATCTGGGATCATTTGGGATACAGTAAAAGCCATACTGAGAGGGGAACTGATTAGTTATGCATCAAACAAAAAGAGGCAGAGAGAACAGAAACGGAAAGAATTAGAAAGTGAGTTAGAGTTTTTACGGACAGCTCATTCACAGGAAGACAACTCTGTCCTCCACCAAATTGTTAAGGTAAAAGTGCAGCTACAAAGTATCCTAAACTACAAAAGCAGAACAAGCTTTATTATATATTAAGCAAAGATACTACGAGGGTGGTGCTAAAGCATCTAAGATACTAGTTTAGTGACTTCGACAACAACAAAAACAATCAATAATTACCAAACGTACACATCCAGAAACACACGGGATGCTTAATAAAACAAATGACATAGGGGAAGGTTTCAGGGACTTTTATTCTTTGTTATATACCCAGGGTATTGAACCAGAGGAAGACAGATATGTGAAATTCTTCCAAAACTTACAATTGCCCCAACTCAGACAAACAGAAGGTCTGGCTGTTGCAGCCTAACACCTCTCAGGAGATAATCATGAGTATTGAGAACTCAAAATCAGGAAAAAGCCCTGGACCAGATGGATTCACCCCAGAATTCCATAAGAGCTTCCAGAAAGAACTGATGCCCTGCTGGGCAAGCTTTTAGGGATGTACAGGAGAGGAAGACATTACCCCCACCTAGTTGGCAATATGCCAATATATCAGCCACCCTAAAACCAAAGAAAGACCCTTTAAATTGTGAATCCTATCGACCGATATCCATCTTGAATGAAGACTATAAATATCACGCCACCATCCTCACTAAAAGATTAGAAAATATTCTCCCAAACATTATTAATAAAGGTCAAACGAGTTTTATTACTAAGACAAACTTCAGATAACATCAGACGCACCCTTTATTTACTGGAACAAACCCAGAAAAACTCTATTCCATTATTATTGCTTAGTATGGATGCCCAGAAAGCTTTCGACGGGGTGTTCTGGGAATCTCTCAGGTACATGCTGGAATCCTTTAATTTCCCCAAGGAATTTAGTGAAAATACAGATAAGTTTCATACTTCCCCTCAGGCCATGGTCAAGGTAAATGGCACCTTTTCAGAATGTTTTCCTCTGACAAGGGGAACCTGGCAGGGCAGGGGTGCCCCTCTTCCCTTTATTATTCACGTTATATGCAGAGCCTTTGGCACAGGCAATTCGGGAGGAGACCCAAATTACAGGGCTAACACACATAGAGACAGAGCATAAAATAGCCTTTTATGTGGATGGCTTTCTAATCTATATGACCCATCCAGAATCCTCCTTACCCAAACTGTTTGAGCTTTTGGGGGAAGCTGAAGAACTTGCAGGATACAAGTTAAACACAAATAAAACAGAGATACTTAGATTTCAGTATGACCCAGGTCCGGCGGTTATCTGTCGTTTCCCATTCCGTTAGAATGGCAACAAATTCTGATACTTGGGAATTATTATCATCCCACAAGACCTTTCCTCTCTGTATGCGGTAAATCACCCCCCTTGATAACAGCTATAAGGGACGACTTGCAGAGATGGTTCCATCTGCCCTTCCCTTTCACCCAGAGAATTGACATTATATGGATGAATATCCTCCCCCGATTTTTATATCTGTTTCAAAATATCCCGATCATGCCCCCAAAAATCAGAATTCAGGAAGTGGGATAAATTAAGCTCGAATTTCATTTGGCAGGGAACAAAAATGAGGAAAGCATACAGTGTGCTACAGCTCTCTAAACAGAGGAGAGGTTTGGTTCTACCTAATCTAGAAAAATATTGCCAAGCAACACAGGTGTCACATGCCCTGCAGTGGCTTAATAAGAGCTTGGCTTAGCACTGGTACAACCTAGAAACTAAAGAAGAGGCGGGGCAAATAGAAAACATATAGGATAGTGCATGGGGAACAGTTGACAACAGGGCTATTCTTCCAACGAGTTGGCACTATGACAACGGATTACCTCGAGAGCGCAGCTCGAGAGGTAATCTGTCGTCATAGTGCCAACGAGGTGGAAGATGCCCTGTTGTCAACCGTTCCCCATGCACTTTTCTATATAGTGTATGGTGGAACGTCGTTCTCTGAGGAAAAAAAACAATCACTACGTCATATTGCTGCTTAAGAAAATGTTTACTTGGTTACTGGAAGGAAAAACTTAACTTTACATTCTTTGCATTTTCACGCTTAACATGTTTACTGTTTTATCACTTTAGATTTTAAACTTTTAACGATTAACATTTTAACTTTTGAAACACTCACATACAGCAGCACCTGGAACAGCAATTCACAAATCTGTGAGGAAGAGCAGAGAAAAGGTAAAATCGGCTAGCAGTGGGTCTAGCTCTGTTGAGGGAATGTCATGTATTGCCCTGTGCTCGTCGTTGTCTCTGAGGAAGCTATGTATCTGCCGCATGTCATTTCTTGTTTTTTTGGCCGTTTTTTATTCTCCTGCTCGAGGATGAATGTATCCCGCTCGGAAAGTGGTTTTTAAAGTACCGCCGCCGACATTGCTGCTAACGCTATGTGTCCTGTCAAGGGAATGAGCCCTAACTGTCAAATGGTGCTCGAGGACATGGTTTGTGATGTGTGCAGTGCAGTGAGACAAATCGTTCTGCTGCTCTGCGATCGTCACTGCTGTGTGACTACAAGGTTTCGAGAACGATGGATTTCGGTGGAGAACGACGTTCCACCATACACTATATACTTTTTGCCATGACTCCAAGTAAACTGAGACCTGAGACAGAACTGGAATCAATTTACACCCAATCTATTACTAGAACTTGGAGAAATAGTTTAATTTACCATTGGTTAAATCATCGGCAAACGTTTTGGTAATTCCGATGGATGACCCGAACGTCGCACTGACAAGGCTTCACCGCACTTTTAAACAATGGCTTAGACTCGGGCTGAGGCACATCTATCCGTACTATGAGGGTGGAATTTTCCAATCATTCCAGAACCTGAAACAGAAGTATCAGCTCAGGCAGTGGGACCATTTCCGTTATCTACAAATCAGACACTACTGTGCTGGGAGGTGTGGTTTAGCCTGGGTTACAAAAGACACACATCCTTTAGTACAGATCATTACAGCAACTATAGAGGGGATAGCCACAGATCATATTATTTCCTTGAGTGTACAGGTCCATTCAGTTGGACACAGTACAAGCAGCTCAGAAAACACAGCATAGATGGGAGGAGGAAATGGGCATACTACTAGCAGATGAGGACTGAAAAAACATTTACACTATCCAACATAAGGTGACCGCTTCCCATTCATGGAAATAGTATGGGTGGAAATGTGTCACATGATACTTTAGAACCCCACAAATCACAGGAAAATTTGACATTTATTTATTTATTAGTTTTGGGGACCGGGTAAGTGCACTAGGGAATAACTCTGCCTATTTTCAGGCACCTGGGAGAGTACAAGATACAAGCATACATCTGGACAAGGTAACCAGATAGTCACAATTCATAAACAAAGTGCATCAAAATATCCTCACAGGGATATACAGGGAATGTACAAGACAGGCACAATCCATCCATGTAGGGGTGTAGGAAGATCCGACGAGGAAAAGAAAAAACAATGGAAATATTGCAGGTACATAGCAGAACAACAAGTAGATAAGGCGGTCACAGCAAAACAGAAGGCAAACAATTAATTAGGAACAGTCACAAGTGCCAAGTGTGAAGAGGTGAGTGAACAGAGCCTTCTTGAAGGTAGAGTGAGATTGGGAGCACTTTATATTATTCCTCATGGATCAGGATGTTGGAGGGGGTGCGGGGAGTTTTGTGCCACCCACACGCACATCTTTTGGAGCTGCACAGAACTCCAGACATTTTGGGGGGTGCTGGGGAGAGCTATTGAAGAGCTGTTTCTGGAGGTTGGGGAGCTTCCCCCTCATGTGCTATTTTGCATCATTTTACAGACCAAGGCCCCCATATTCAAAGGAGATGTGTGGCGCATCCTGGCAGACACTGGAGATGTGCCGTGCAACCCCAGCAATGCGCCACAACATGATATTCAAAAGAGCGGGACGTGCCAGCCGCAAGGGAATGGGCCTGTGCCCAAATGTAATGTATGTCGTGTGAATGGGGGGGGGGGTGTTCCCATGAATAATACGCCGAGCGGCATATTCAGAGGGAATGCTCCCCTCACTGTCCAGAGATGTGCAGCACAAAAGATTTGCTGCAAAAAGTAGGCCTAAATCAGCCAGCCACCCACAGGCGGGCCATGGCAGTGCAGGCAGGTGCACAGCAGCCTGCCCGGCCCAGCAGTCAAGTGACAACCTCCCTCTCATCCCCGATCGCAACAAGAATCACCCATGAGTCCATCCCCACAGTGTAGGGCAACCCCCTCCCATCCCGAACCCCGTCTGTATAGAATATTAAATCCCGAACATCCCTGGTAGTCTAGCAGACCCCCTCCCATCCCCAACCATAAAATAAAATAGTATCCTCATATTTTCCTGGTAGTCTAGTTCCCTCCCACAGACAGAAACCAGTCTGTAGTATAATGTAACATTATGACCTTCCCTGGTAGTCTAGTGGTACCTCCCCTCCCAGCCCCAATTGTAACAGAAAAATTAATCCCAATATTTCCCTGGTAGGTCAGAGTGATTTACTGAGTTTTGGAACAAATGGTTACTCTGGATAATGGGACAGCGAGCTGATATTGTACCTTGAGTGATTAGAGGGGGCCTGCACAGAATATAACTAATTATGAAATGGGTAAAAAAAATGCTGGCAGTATAGCATAGAGGTTAGAGTAACGAGCTGTGAATGAGCTTGGTACATCCAGCAGACCAGACCTTGGTTTGATTCTCACAACTGCCACTTGCATACCGTGTGACTCTGAGCAAGTCACTTAATTGCCCAGTGCTCCCAGGTCACCACTGAAAACAGGCACTTGTGCCTAGTGGGCCTTACCTGGTTACCAAAGACTAAAAAAAAAATAATGCTGAATTCTGATTGGCTGTGAGCTGCTTCCAGCTGGGCCATTATCCCAGCACAACCGCCCAGCTGAAAGTAATATGTTTAAAAAAAATAACATTTACTAAAAATTACCCATTTCATAATTGCAATAAGGCACTCCAGGGGGGTGCGTTATGGTGGGATAATGGCCCATCTCGGGTGGTGGAAGCACTTGGCTATGCCTCATGCTTCAACTCACCCAGGTGGGTCAAGTATCCCATATAACCCGTCGTGCCTTATTGCTCAATGAAAGAATATTGAGACTTACCCACCTAAACTGTACTTAATGAAGAAATGAATTATCTTCCTGCTGAGTGTGATTTAAACAATGTCATATTTATGGCTGTGGAGGGGCTGTGGGATAACAGATGGACCAGACACCAAACTTCGGGTTCAACACACAATCTCTGTGTGATGTTTATTTAGCATACAGGAAATAAACTTCAGCAATAGCATATTCTTTCTTCAGTACATCAGTTTGCAGCAACAGACTATGAATGTCCTTTCTCTGCACTTAGCCAACACCTACTAACACTGATCTAACTTACCAGTTGAGATGCAACCTCCACCCCTATGCGGGCCCCGTTTGCTTGGGTAGTGGGAGCCCAAAAAGAAAAAAAAACAACAAAACAAGCTATAGACAAAGAACCTCAATGCAGAATCACTGAAAAAAAGGTTACCCTAAAGGACATTGGCAACAAATCAAGTTTCAAAGAAATGCAACATCATACATACTTCCATAATGCAAAGCATCATGGGATATATGCAAATCGCCATGTAATTTCACACTTGTTCAGCTTACAGCAATTTACATGCATTTCAAATAGTACAACTAACTTGATTTCTATAATAGTCACTAAGTACTTACCATTATCAAAAACACCTAATGCCATGATATTTTCAACATTTACAAGTTTCATAAACATAAAGGGTGGGATATTCAAAGGGGTTGCACATGGCGCAACAGTGTTGCACCATGCGCAACCCACCGATGTGCTCCAGCATGATATTCAAAGGGGTTGGTTGCTCCGCACAATTCCCGATGCACTGGGATGCACCAGTAATGTATGCAGCGCAAGTGCAGGGGGTGTGCCCATGCATATGTGGCACATCCCGATATTCAGCCCAGGATGTGTGGCGCATATGCAGGCACAAACCCACCTTGCGTCGCACAGGGGGGCGCAGAGATGTGCCTGTCAAAACCAGGAACAAGTCGGGGGACACCCACACGCAGGCTGCCATATTGCTGGGCGCAACATGGCGGCCACCTGATGTGGGTGGCCACCCGACCTCCCGGGACACAGTCTGGGCATTGTGCCCCCCCGCCCGATCGAGGGCATAGTTATAATGTAACCCTGGTGGTCCAGTGGTCCCGATCCCCTGCCCAATCATGGGCATATGAAGAATATAACCCTGGTGTCCAGTGGACCGCTATCCTCTGCCCAATCACAGGCCTGTAGTCAGACACACCCTGGTGGTCCAGTGGACCCGAACCCCTGCCCAATCATGGGCACATGAATATAATATCCCTGGTGGTCCAGTGGACCCCATCTCCTGCCCAATCACAGGCAAATGTAAATATGATCGCTGGTGGTCCAGCAGTACCCCTTCCCCACCAGCCCACTGAGCTCCGCCACCCTACACCCCCGATCAGTAGCGGGTGGCAGCTCCCCACCGCAAGCCGCCCGGCCGCCCGCTGACTGACAGCGTACAGTATGGCAGTATGCCTATTGGTTCACCGTGTGGGCCAATGGGCATGCGGACCGTGCCATACTACACAGATCCCAAAATGTGGAATGAACCATCCACAATTGGGACTGTGTAGTACAGTATGGTCTGCGCCGATGGCCCATGCGAGTGAGACCAACTAAATACAGCCGGCATATGACACTGTCAGTCGGCAGGTGGCTTGCAGCGGGGAGCTGCCACCCACCGTTGACCAGGGGGGTGCAGGGTAGCGGGGCTCAGTGGGCTGGTGGGTACCGATGGACCACCAGGGATCTTATTTACATTTGATCGTGATCGGGCAGGAGATTGTGTCCACTGGACCACCAGGGTTATTATTTACATTTGCCCATGATCGGGCAGGGGATCGGGTCCACTGGCCCACCAGGGTTATTATTTATATTTGCCCATGAACGGCCAGGGGATCGGGTCCACTGGCCCACCAGGGTTATTAATTCCATTTGCCTGTGATTGGGCAGGGGATCGGATCCACCGGACCACCAGGGTGTATTCTACTACATGCCTGTGATCGGGCAGGGAAGGGGGTCCACTGGATCACTAGGGTTATGTTATTGCTATGCCCATGATCGGGCTATGGGGTGTGTTGCCTGCCGAGGGGCAGGGGGGTATTGGTCCCCAACGACTACAGCCTGGCAGGGTGCCAGGCACAAATGGCGAGTCGGCACACAACCACATGAAGCCGACGACACATGCAAATGGCCCCATTTGTGCCTTCATGCATAATGGCCTCATTTGCATGCTCACAGCTGAATATCGCTCTTGCTGTGCCTAGCACAACTGCAGTTGAGCTGGTGCAGCCCCCTGCTGCCATATGCACTGGCACAGTGCCACTGCGCCGTGTGCAGTGTGTGTGCCCTCTGTGCCATATTCAATGGTGCTGAGCCATGGCATAGCACCGTTGAATATCGCCTGGATTATGCCCTGGCTCAACCGAATTGCGCTGCACCAGGCTTGCGCCCCAGCCTGGCGCAGTCAGAATATGCTGCCCAAAGCATATACTTCAAGGTATTTTATGACATAGTGCTATTACAAACCAAATCCAACAACGATAAACACAACCTGTTTTACATAAGTTTGGAGGTCACCACAATAACCTCCCTGTATGGGGACCTGAGAGGGAAAAGGAAAATTAAACAGGACACTATAGCATAGTCAAGAAAGGGAGGGGTGGGTGCCCATAGGTGGCCAACCTTATGGGCTAGAAATTGTAAAGGATAGATTAGGCTAAGAAATAGAAGAATTGTTGCAACAGATTTAAGAAAAGGTTGGTCCTCAAGAGTGGCAGGAACTCCCGGTCACATATCCCCCACCTTAAGAGGGAAGCAGTTATTGCAGACTGCTTACCACCTTCCTGTCCCAGGAAGGGATGGAGCTTCCACCCATCCATCTTCAGAAGCTCTGTCTCAGGGTCCCTATTAATGATAAACATTCTATCATAAACATAGTGGATATCATTCTTTACCCTGAAGCATTAACACAATTCTCAACAAAGACTAATGGTACCTTCCCTGAACTATCTCCTTTTAGGGAAAGTCCATCATATTTCATTGACATCAATTTCTGCACCATATCTAGACATGAAATCAGCATTTACATGTTTTGTCCCTGCCCTGTGGGACACAGTAAATCGATAAGGCTGAAGAATCAAGTGCCATAGAAAGACTTTCTCTGGGGTGAGTAATTACCTGCTCCAACCCCCACCAGACATGTCAGTTTTAAGCAGGGGCCCAGTCCTAGGTTCAACCCCTCTACATAAACCCACTATGTCTCTTGATTCGTTCATTTCACTTGCTACTGATACAGACACCTGAGGGTAGACACTCTAGGTGTTATCCCAACACAGATTCCTATCCATTTTCCACTCACCTCCTCCTTTGTAGGTTTTTCATCAAAAAATAAAACACATGTGCCACCTCCTTGATCTTAACATATTGTAACATTTTGGCAATATTAGCATCTTTAGCCTGCAGTATACCCCAGTCAATACAGTTAATAGATTTAGCTACATCAATACAAGAAAAAGTCCCTTCAGCCTCATAGGTTTCTTCTTGCTTGCTTGGAGTCTTCAACCCCAGCACAATATCACTAGGTACAGTCTTACCTGGGGTCTCACATTCAAGTTCCATACCTGCATCTCCGACCTCCAACAGGAAACATCCTAGGATCAAAGGCAAAAAAGCAATATCCTGCTCAGTAAGGGGGGATCCTCCTCAAACTGAGCCCATGAAAAATGCTCCTCTGACTATTTATTCAAACTCTCCGGCAGGAACCTTCCGAGCACCTGGCACCAGTGTTCCACCTCTCTGTGTAGCTGGTCTGCCCCCAGCCATTGCCCACTCATCCAGTAGATCATCCTCATCAGGGTCTCCACCTCTGGGGGGGTTGTCTCTCGCACCTCCATTCTGCCTCAACCTGCATCTCTTCATTGTCTTCAGGCTTGACCTTTCTCCAAGCTCCCAGATCCAGTCCAGGCAGCAGTTTCTCTCCATCTGTCAGCCACGGTTCTGGCCAGAACTCCACGGACTTTCTTCTCTGGCAACTCCTGGTGTATCGGTCCACCTGGGATATCTGGGCAACATCCACCAGAAAACGGCCCTCTTCAGCCCATCCAGACGCTTCCAGCAAGTTATCCCACTTCTCACACCAAGTCTGTGGAGGGGTTATGGGATAACAGATGGACCACAGACCAAACTTCAGGTTCAACACACAATCTCTGTGTGATGTTTATTCAGCATACAGGAAATAGCTTCGGCAATATCATATTCTTTCTTCAGTACATCAGTTTGTAGCGACAGACTATGAATGTCCTTTCTCTGCACTTAGCCAACACCTACCAACACTGACCAGTTGAGATGCAACCTCCACCCCATGCGGGCCCCATTTGCTTGAGTAGTGGGGCCCAAAAAGAAAAAGAAAAACAAAACAAGCTATAGACAAAGAACCTCAATGCAGAATCACTGAGAAAAAAAAAAGGTTACCCCCAAAGGACATTGGCAACAAATCAAGTTTCGAAGAATACAACATCATACATACTTCCATAATGCAAAGCATCATGGGATATATGCAAATCACCATGCCATTTCAGACTTGTTCAGTTTACAGCAATTTACATGCATTTTAAATAGTTCGACTAACTTAATTTCTATAATAGTCACTTAGTATTTTTTACCATTATCAAAAACACCCAATGCCATGGTATTTTCAACATTTACAGGTTTCATAAACATAAGATATATACATCAAGGTATTTTATGATATAGTGCTATTACATACTAAATCCAACAATGATAAACACAACCTGTTTTACGTACGTTTGGAGGTCACCACCATAACCTCCCTGTATGGGGACCTGAGAGGGAAAAGGAAAATTAAACAGGACGCTATAGCATAGTCAAGAAAAGGGAGGGGGGTGCCCATAGGTGGCTAACCTTATGGGCTAGAAATTGTAATGGATAGATTAGGCTAAGAAATAGAAGAACTGTTGCAACAGATTTAAGAAAAGGTCGGTCCTCAAGAGTGGCAGGAACTCCCTGTCACAATGGCTTGTGGATAGTGGTGATTGTAATATATTGCTTTATATCTGTACCTCTGTATTGCTTCTGAAAAATCAATAAAAACTTTAAAAAAGAGGGGTAAAGAGGGTGGTGGAAGGGGGATTGAGTGGGAGGGGAATGGTCCAGTGCCTTCTTGGTACATTGGCTAGCAGGGATTTAAACAAGAGAGGGAGGATGGCAGAGAGGAAGCGGAGAGGAAGCAGAGGGAGCTGAGGGTGCTGGTACATCGGGGTACCAATGATATGGCAAACTGGTCAATAGAGATGGTGAAGTGGAACTTTCGTAGATCAAGGGACAGATTGGTAGCACACTCAGCCTCCCTGGTCTTTTCTGAAGTCTTCCTTGTGTGGGGCAGGAAGAAGAACTAGGATAGGATAAGAATGATGTAATTGAGGAGTTTAATGGGTGTCTTAAGGTATGATGTCAGGAGAAGGGGCATCACTTTGTGGGGGATTGGGGGGACTTCTGAGATAGGAGACTCTTCAAGGGTGATGGACTTCTCCTGACAATACAGGAGAGCCTATGCACTGGGGCAGAAGTTTGATGTCTATAACAGATGTTCAGACTGACTGTAGGGGAGACTGGAACTAGGGTAATAGCAGTGGTAGGTGAGAGGAAGGGGATCCTAGCTAGTAACCCCCCCACATCTGTGGCTTGTAGCACCACAACGGATGCAAAAGGGGGTTTTGTGGCTCCCACTGGACTAGGTGAGGAGACATTAGAGAGAGGGAATGCAAAGTGTTCAAACACCAGAAAAAAAAGGATGAGAGGACAAAGAAAGCACAAGGGTAGTAGCAATACAGGTTCAAGGTCAGATGGAAGGGGGTATGCCTTAATGCCAGGAGCCTGGGTAACAAAATCAGTGAGCTCCTGGTACTGATAGCAGACACCGAGGTGGACCTGGTGGCCATCACAGAAATGTGGGCTTTGGAAAATAATGACTGGGACCTCACGGTCCCTGGGTACTCATTGTTTAGGAGAGATAGAGGAACAGGCAGAGGGGGAGGAGTAGCCCTTTTTGTCAAGGAGGGCACTGAGGTGGCAGAAGATGGGTGCATCAGGGGTACTAATGGAGAGGCTGAGTCACTGTGGGTGCAACTCATGGCAAGCTCAGTCAGGAAACTGTGCTTGGAGGTGATCTATAGACCTCTGAGGCAAGGGGAAGAGAGAGACAAAGAGCTCAGGGAAGAACCTGAAAGAGGGATAACAAAGGGGGAAGTAATGGTGGTGGTTGATCTGAACCTACCAGACATCAATTGGGATATTCCAGCGGCAAGGAGCACCAGAAATCAGCCCTTGCTGGATGCCTTCTGGGATTGTCTGTTGGTACAGCTAGTCAAGGAACCCACCAGGCAGACTGCAATTCTCAAGGTGGTGCTCGCCAACTCAGAAGTGACTGGAGCTGTAAGAGTAGAGGAGCTACTGGGGAACGGCAATGACAACTCCATTAAGTGTGAACTGGCCCTCAGATCCGGAAAACCGTAACTGAGAGCTGAAGTCCTGGATTTCAGAAGGGTAGACTTCAACAAGCTGAGGGAGCTGGTCACAGAATAGTTGGGGTGAACAACATGAAGGGGTGGAAGACAGATGGGAGGGCAAAGAGAGCCATTCTTGAGGCATCTAAGTTACCAAAAAGAACAGGTTCAAGAGACCATTTGGCAGGAAGTGGTGAGGGCAAAGAAAAAGGCCTTGTGCAAGTATAAAGAAAGGCAGTGTTGAAAAAGAATGGGGAGAAAACACGATGAAAAACAGGGAGACAAAAGCAGATACAGAGTTAAATATTGCGGAGAGGGTCAAGAGTGCAGAAAAACAGTTCTCTAGAAATATTAGGGAAAAAAGGAAGAAAGGAGGGCACTCATAAAGTTACATAAAAACAGAAATTGTCGGCAGATAAGGACTGCTAAGCCCATCTAGTCTGCCCATATGCCCTAACTTGTTTAATGCCTCTGACCCTACATGGTCAGTGGTTTCTCCCTCTTCTGCCCTACCTCTAAAGTTTCCTTATGCCTGTCCCAGGCATGTTTAAAACTCTCCACAGTGCTCGTTCCCACCACCTCCTGTGGCAGATTATTCCATCCATCTACCACTCTCTCCATGAAGAAAAACTCTCTCACATTCCCTCTTAAGTTGCCACCTTCTAATTTTATATCATGCCCCCTTGTTCTTGTACTCTTCCTATATTGGAAGATGTCTCCCCCTGCACCTTGTTAATGCCCTTAAGGTACTTGAATGTCTCTATCATGTCCCCTCTCCTCCAGTGAGTACATATTGAGGTCCTTTAATCTCTCCTCATAAGTTTTGTCGTGCAAGCCCTGTACCATCTTAGTCACCTTTCTCTGGTTAGTGTGACAGAGGAGGATGGGCAAAAGCCTACCATCCTTAATGATTACTTTAGCTCACTTTTCACTAATGAGAACGGTGGCCCTTGCCAGTGGCTGGCATCAAAGCAGCCACTAAGGGGGCCCTGATGATGAGGCGGCCAATATTTACAAGCAAAATGATCCAGAATGGACTGGCAGCAAAGTCCTGGGACCAGATGGGTTGCATACAAGGTTACTCGGGGAGCTGGCAGCAGAAGTGGCTGAACCCATGGTAGGTCCGTTCAGCAGCTCTCTAAGGATGGAGGGGGTAGTTCTGAAGGATTGGAAGGTGGCAGACATAGTTCCACTCCATAAGGGGGAGGGAACAAGGAACATGCAGGGAGCTACAGACCTGTCATTCTTACCTGTATTGTAGGGAAGCTGATGGAGTCACTGGTCAAAGGGGACCTCATGGACTACGTGGAGAGCAATGAGCTCCAGGATAGTAAACAGCATGGATTCCTGGCAGGGAGGTCTTGCCAGACTAACCTGACAGTTTTCTTTCACTGTGTGATGAGTGAATTGGATAGGGGCCATGCAAAGAGTTTGCTGTACTTCGACTGCAGCAAGGCTTTTGATGCAGCCGGCCCGGTGGTTCTGAGGGTTGAGGTACTGGATGCCACACCTCACGCCACGCTGGCGACCCAGGTTCAGGAGCAGACTTGGGTCGTTGGGGGTTGGCGGGAGAAGAGAGGAGAGGATTGAGCATCCGGAGGACTACTCTCCTCTCCTGGGGAGGGTTTCTGGGTTTCCCCACTGTGTAGTAGCTCCTGCTGGGGACTGCGAGCACTACATGCTGGTAGGGACTTGTAAGGGGGGAGGTGATGGTGGACATCTGCCAGAGGGGGCGGGAGCATGCCCTCCACGTGGTGATGTTATTGCATGTCTGCACCTCTGGGGGAAAACAAGATGGACAACCCTGGCTGCGGGGGAGGCAACGGCGGGACTTGAGCACCCAGCCCACATGCCAGATGATGCCCCTCAACCAGACTTGACTCTCTGTGGTCCCTGTCTTCTACCGTATGGGGCCGGCAGGAGAGGAGGGACCCAGCAACCCATTCCTTGGTCGAGGAAGGGGGTTCAGGCAGGTAGTATCAGGCTGGGCCAGTGGTTCTCCATCTGAGAGATGCCTCAGCAGTCAGCGAAGGAGGGAGAAACAGAGTAAAAAAAAAGCAAGGCTTTTGACACGGTGCCTCACAGATGACTGCTGAAGAACATAGAAGATCAGGGTGTGGCTATGGTCATAGTAAACTGGGTAGCATAGGTGAAGTTTGACTTTTACATTTGGGGGACAGGGGGCTGAATAGGTAGCTATCATCTCACAAGAAACCACACTCACAATCAGATACTAAGGTGATACATTGACACTGCTGCTAGTAGCTCAGCTGCAGTCCTAGCTAATGGGTTACTTTAGTCCCCGATTCTATAACCTCACTCGTAGGGATTAGGGAAGGAATCTTCTACATTAATTCAGTGCTGCACATAACTAATGTTATCCTGTCCAAGATGCAATAACATTTGTGTGTGTGTGTGTGTGTGTGTGTGTATATATTGTCGCAATGTATTTTTGTTAGTGACTTGGCTCAGCACTGGATATCTGCTGACTGCCTGAACAGATGTTCCTTCACCATGTCAGTTTCACTGACACAACAAAGCAACAGCTGAACTGCAGCTGTCTGCTCTGCTCCTCTTCCTCCTCGACCTCCTCCTAGCTACTACACAGCACCAGCAGTGTGGTGGGTGGCGTTACAAACAGCACCCTCATCTCCTTCAATGAAGGGATCCCTGGGAGGTCCCCCTTGCTGGCTGTGGCAGTTTACTCGCAGGCGCAGTGATCCTTTCCGGTGGCTCGCCATGCCCAATGTTCTGTATTCTTTTCTGGGATAGGCCAGGAGAAAAGCGTTCACCAGCTTTCGAGGAGCGCTGAGCTGCCACCTAAATGTTCTGTTTCTGGTGCCAACGTGGACTGGCCGACTGTGACACTGATGCACCATCATGTGGGCGTGACAGTGCAAGACGTATTTTAAATGGTACAGCCATGGCCGATGTAGCCTAGAGATTTTATTTTATGTGTGAAATTACTTAAGTCAGTTGGTGTGTTTGTGGGACGTTGCCCCCTCCCAATCTCCTTCTATTCTGGGTGGGTAACTGGCTAAAGGAGAGGCAGCAGAGGGTTGTTTTCAACTGGGTCAAGTTATCAGAGAGGGATGTCACGAGCAGGGCCCACAGTGATCTGTTCTGGGACTGGTCCTATCCAATATGTTCATTAGTGACACTAGTGAGGGTATCTGGGGCAGGCTATGTCTCTTTGCAGATGACACTAAGCTCTGTGGGAGGGTGGATAGCAAAGATGGAATCAGGGAAATGCAGAGTGATGTACGAAATCTAGAGGGGTGGTTTAAGGGTTGGCAGAATTCAACACCAAAAAGTGCAAGGTAATGCACCTAGGGAACAAGAACCCCAGAACAGAGTATTGGCTGGGTGGGGTGAGACTTAGTTCTATGGCTGAGGAGTGGGACCTTAGAGTTATCATCAGTGATTCCCTCAAACAACCGAGTCAGTGCAACAAGGCATATAGCAAAGTGAGTAGGATGCTGGGATGTTTCGTGAAGGGTACTGATACCAGAAGGGAAGTGGTAATACTTCCCCGTGTAGATTCTTAGTGAAGCCATGCCTGGTGTACTGCACCCAGTTTTGGAGACCTCACCTCAGAAAGGATAAGGATAGGCTGGAGACAGTGCAGCACAGAGTAACAAAAATGATTCAGGGCCAGCTGGACAGTCCTTTAAGGAGTGCTTCAAGGCAGTGAACATGTACTTGCTGGAGACTGGAAGGAAGAGGGGGGAGATATGATACCTTCAAGTTCCTAAAAGGAGTAAACAAGGTGAACTGCAGGGAATTATTTAGCTCGAATACAAGTTCATGGTCACGTGGACTCGAGTGGAAACTGACACGAGGGAGGCTCAGAAGGGACATGGGGAAGTATTATTTTACAGAAAGAGTGGTGGCACCATGGAACAGTCTGCCTGCCAAAGTGGTAGGTGCTAAAACTGTTGGTGGGTTCCAGCAACATTGGGATAGAATGAAGTGACAATGGCTGCTCAGGGCAGCAGAAGCTGGGAGGGGTATGGAGGGGGGAAGGATGGGGAGGGCTAAGACCCTGGAGGGACAGTAGGTCCCAGGGCTAAATAGGGAACTCGTCAGACTGGATGAACCATTGGTCTTTTTCTGATGTCATTGTCTCTGATTCTGTGTTTCTAACGATAACCTCCTTGTAAATGAGCACTGCTCAGTGGAGCTTTTTTCCTGGTAAAATAAATACCACAGTAGCTATGTCACTACTGTGGTACAACAGCATAGAATCTTGTGTCTGTTAAAATTCCTCATGCTGCTTACCTACACTGCAGATTCCTTATACTCAAAGATGTCTGCAGAAATCGGCACTCACCCACTTCACTGTCTGGACATACAGGCATGAGGACTTGCTCCATTCACACTTCAGAGATCAGACAGTACTCAAGTTGCTGTACAAAATAGGAAGCTTTATTAAAGTGCAAGGCAACAATGAATGGCTGTGGGCTACCACAGAATGCCTGTGACTAACGTTTCACACCCCAGAAGGACGCTTTTATATTGCCAATTCATGCAGACAGCACCTAAATCACATTTAAAGTTTTTTTTACTTTTATCCTGTTTGCTGTTTTTTTGACCACAGTTCGAGAGAGTTTGAAAGAAAGAAAATTAATTAAAACAAACCTATACTATACAAAATAATGTATCGCCAACCTTGCGAAAAAGGGCTGATATTTCCATCATGGGTTGAGATGACATCACAGAGACTATGATGTCATCTTACCCCTCAGTGGAAACATGTAGAGGATAAGGTATGGGCCCCTGTGCACAACAAGGTTGTGTTGGCTTCCAGAGGTTGTCATGACAACCTTCAGAGCATGGAAGCCAGCCCACCGGTGCAGCGGTAGCACAACTGTTGGCAACACCAACAAGCTAGGGTCATCAGAGGGCTGGCAGGAGGTGGAAGGCTGAGTGTCTGATGGACTGCTCACCTTCTCTGCAGAGGGTGAGAGCTGGTGCCTGGCAATATAATGACCCCTAATGACAGGGTGGGGGAGTTTGGGACCAGCGCTGTGACTGGGGTTGTTGGGGTGATGGATGTCTGTACATTGAGGGTGGGAGCATACCCGACCATACACTGATGTCACTGCATGTCTGCCTCTCCCAGGAGTTATCTTAAGCTAGAAAACACCTTGGCCAAGCAGACTGACACCAGGATCGCTGCAAGTGCCACCTCCACTGTCCCGTGAGCTACCTAACGACTACCAGATTAGCCTCTTGGTCCTCTCCCCTTTCAGGTCGGGGGTGGGGAAGCCACGGTCTCCTGAGCTGCTGGTGAGTTCCAGTGGGGGCAGCACCAGGGGGTGAACCTGAATGGGAACTGGTGCAGCAGGTATGGGGTACATCCCCAGCTGAACCAAGGAGAACAAACAGAGTTTAAAAAAAAAATCAGACCTCGAGAGCAGCTATCGAGCGGTCTGTGGTTGTCATGACAACCTCAAGAAGCCAACTCAGCCATGTTGTGCATTGTAGCCCTTACATTGTCTTTTATACTACTATATGAGCCACTTTGTACATTATACACACACACACTATCAAACAGCACTCCCAGATCAAAAGTTTCAGAACCAACCCCCTTACACCAACACACACACACACACACACACACACACACACACACACACACACACACACATACATCATCGTTAATTACTTCACACAGTTTGCCAAATATGAAAGTGAACTGGTTGGGACCCAAGGGATCATTACTCAGTAGAATTCTGTACTAAGAAAGAAAAGATGTCACCAACTTTTTTAGAGAATACTTAATTGGCAGGACACAATTAGTTACTTTGGGTTCTTTTTCATCTCAACCTGAGTGTATTAAGTCTGGGGTCCCTCAAGGTTTGGTGTTAGGACCAATACTGTTTAATCTGTATACAAATGGTGCCGGTGCCTTCATAAAGGGGGCAAGGCACCATCTGTATGCAGCTGACGTGGTTCTGTATGTAGATGGTTTGTCTAATTTGGAAATTCAGAAAACACTCCAAAGTGATTTCAATACTCTTCAGGAATACTCTAGATCACAAAACTTGATATTAAATAACAAGAAATCACAAGTTATGCTTTTTGGGAACAAACAGGTTGTTAATTCACATACACTTCAAATGAAAACAAATACACATCAGTTATTAACACAAATGAATTTTTATAAGTATTTAGGTCTATGGTTAGATGTGCAGTTGAAATGGGATGTGCACTTAAGATAGTTTGATTAAGAGACTACATTCCAGGTTGGGGGCATTATATAGATGGAAACATTGTCAGAAAACATATAGTTAACACAACAATAACCCCACTGTTTGACTATGGAGATGTGGTCTACTCAGGGGCATCCATGGCAGAACTGGAGCGTCTGCAGGTAGCCTTGAATAGATTTGCCAGGTTAGCCCTGAATGCCCCAGGGTTGATACATCATTGCAAAGTGTACAGAGCCCTGAACTGGATTAATTTAATAGAGCGTAGACATTTGCATACAATGCATTTGATTCATCAGTATCTAAAGAAAAAGACACCACCATACTTGGACAATTGATTTGAAATACGTACTTCAAGGGTAGATTTGGGAACAGCACAAAATTTAGAACTGGTGAACACTAAAATGAGAACAGCAAAGGGAAACTCTGCTATAGTTGCCCATGGACCAAGAACTTGGAATAGGTTGCCAGACTATTAGAGACCAAAAGCAATTGCCTCATGGAATAAGATTAGATGTCAGTTGTTCCAAGAGTTTGCACAAGTAAAGAACTGCTGCTGCAGTTGACATTTTAGCCATTTTTATGAACATATGTGATTGTAGAAGTCTTTTTGAGTGTTATGAAATATGTGTACTTCTCATGCTGTATATTTATTGTATATGTGTTATGTATGAATGCAGACCCCAGTGAAAATGAGTTAACACTCGAATGGGCTATCCTTGTCCTTGGAATGTTCTTAAGGAATAAACTTTTGCAATACAATACACAACTTTATCACTGAACAAGTGGATACTCCTGATGATTGACCAAGCTGTCAGTTTAAAAAAAGGCATTGGAGGACAGTGGTTTCTGTTGTGAAGAGCGGAGGGTGGAGTTAACGTCACACTTTGCGTCCCTCATTCATTGTTGGAGCTGTACTTAGGTTTTGGGGGGAAAAAATGCAGTCACTGTCTCTGATTGCTTATGTCTCGAGTCAGAGACCATAAATGCCAGAACAGCCAAATATAGCGAGTAGAGATGAGATGAAGCAGACAGTAGCACGAGGGCATTTGATCTTGTTGTACCCCAGTAGTGATACACTCAAGAGGCTACAACAACCCTTTGACACCACTACTATGGTACAACAGCACTGGGATTGTTCCCGATTTCTATGTGAGACAGCAATCTCCCATGTACTATAGCCTTGTTGCGTATGGTTGCTCGTGCATTATTCTACAGTATATGTAGTTTATGATTAGGGGTCCTTCAGAATGGAAATCCATACAACTGCAACAGCTGTTGTACCACAGTAGCTACATCACACATAATCACTTGTTCATGATCTCTCTCCTACACAAAAAAACACAGAAACATAGAATTTGTCGGCAGAAAAGGATCACCTGGTCCACCCCAGTCTTCTCAAGTGTACCCCAGCTATTCTTCCTCTGCAGACTCTGTCTGTTGTTTGGCACCCCCAACTCCCTGCCTCCTTTCTAATATACCCCAAGTTTACTCCATGCATGTTTGACCCCCCCAAAACACACACATTCTAGCCTCCAACACTTCTGCTGGCACTCTGTTGCAGGCATCAACCACCCTTTCAGTGAAGAAATATTTCCTCACATCTCTCTTGAACTCCCCCTTCAGCTTCATCACATGCTCCCAGGTCTGGATGCTGTCCTCATTTGAAAGAGACTCCCCACCTGCACCCTATTTACTCCCGTGTGGTAACTGTATGTCTCAATCATGTACCCCCTCTCTCTCTCTCCTCTCTTCTAAGACATACATGTTGAAATCACTCTGTCTCTCCTCGTAGGGCTTCCCATGCAAACCAAACATATTTTAGTAGCCTACCTCTGAGCCATCTCCACGCTGTCTATGTCCTTTCTGAGGTGCAGTCTCCAAAACTGGATACAGTACTCCAGGTAGGGGTACATCAGGTAGTGAGACAGCGGCAACACCATCTCCCTTCTCCTGCTGGAAATAATCATCCCTGTCTACCCCAGCATCCCACTAGCTCTGTCCACTGCCTTGTTACACTGCCCCGCTACCTTCAGGTCCTATGATATGATAACCCTTAGGTCTCTTTTCCATCTAAGGACAGTCAGTACGTCTCCATCCTGTACTCAGCACTGGGGTTCCTATGCCCATGGCACATCATTTTGCACTTTTTGGCATTGAACCCAAACTGCCATGCTTTTTATCACTCCTTGAGTTTCTCAAGATCCCTGTGCATTTTCTCCACCCCCTCCTGAGTGTCCACCCTATTACAGATTGTGGTGTCATCTGTAAAAATATATACTTTCCCATTCATTTCTTCTGCAATGTCCCCAATGAAGACATTGAAGAGAATTGTTTCCAGTACTGAGCACTGTGGTACCCTGCTGGTCACTTTCCCATCCTTAGAGTGAGTGCTGTTAACCACCACATTTTGTGTCCTATCTGTTAGCCAGTTTCAAACTCAGTTTACCACTTTTGGTCCCACTTGAAGGCTGGCCAACTTCCTAATCAGCCCGCTGTGTGGCACAGTGTTGAAGGCCTAGCTAAAGTCTGGATGGGCCTCGTCCACTGCCCTCCTCTGATCTATTTCTCTGGTTAGCCGGTGAAAGAAATCTACCAGATTCATTTGGCACAACCTTTTCCCCGTGAATCCATGCTGCCTATGGTCCTGCAGCCCACTGGATTCTAGACGCTCCACCAGTCCCCCTTTCAGTAGGGTTTCCATTAATGTCCCCACTGCTGAAGTAAGACTGAACAGTCTATAGTTGCTAGCCTCCCTCCTCCCTGCTGCCGCTCTTACAGAGAAGAATCACATCAGCCCTTCTCCAGTCTTCTGGAACCACGTCTTCTTCCAGTGAACTGTTGACCAAGGCTGTCAGTGGAGCAGTGAGCATCTCCGGAGTTCTTTTAGTACCCTGGGGTGTATCCTGCCTGGTCCCATAGTCTTAGCCATCTTTAAGGCAGCGAGCATTTCTGTGGGTTCTTTTAGTACCCTGGGGTGTATCCTGCCTGGTCCCATAGTCTTATCCACCTTCAAGGCAGTGAGTCTTTTCAGGACTGTTCCCTCTAAAAATGGACTTCTGTCTCTCTGGTGGTCCATCCCTCCTCCCTCTACTGTGAAGACTGAGCAGAAGTACCTGTTTAAGATGTCAGTTTTTTCTTGGTTGCCTTCCACAAAGTCTTCCCTTTCTGTCCTCCTGATCCTCACCATCCCGCCCCTTGCTTTCTTCTCACTTATATACTTGAAAAATGTCCTGTCCCCTTTGGCATTGCCTCTAACAATCCTTTCTTCTGTCTGCACCTTTGCTCCCCTAACCACCTTGCCTTCTGCTTTGCTTGGTACACCCTGTGTCCTCCTCCCTCTGCATTTCTTTGTACCTCTTGAATGACACCCTTTTGTCTTTCACCACCCTTGTCACTTCTTGGTGAACTACTTTTCCTTCTGCTTTTGCTTACTTCCTTCTCACAGAGGTCGGCTGCTCTATTTATGCCATCCCTTATTCTTCCCTACTGTGCCTCTACTCCTTCCTAGCAATCCCCCTCTTTGAGGCAATTTCTTTTCTTTAAAATCTG
This sequence comes from Neoceratodus forsteri, assembly GCA_016271365.2. Lineage (NCBI taxonomy): Eukaryota > Metazoa > Chordata > Ceratodontiformes > Ceratodontidae > Neoceratodus > Neoceratodus forsteri. Next base: position 38,669,154 of record JADMNL010000026.1, on the reverse strand, counting down.
CCCACCTGAAATCCTGGACCCTGGTTCTTGTGTGATCCATTTCTGCTCCATTCCTTATGATGAACCACACTGTACGGTGATCACTTGTACCTGGGAGATTGCCCACTGTAATGTCTGCAAAACTTTTCCAATATTGCTGATTTTTAAATAATAAACCCATCTTACACCAGCTGCTTAATACCCACTCGCTCGCAGTCACGAATCAAATACGTAGCTTTTATTTTCATTGTAAATGCATTTTCATTCATAACCATGTCCCTTGCCAGGAAACGATCCTCACAAGGCATTTCTGTTTCCACGAATGCTGATTTAAATGGAAGCTCTCGCTGAGAATTATCACCCCATCACTGTGGGGAATAATAAAAAACAAACAAAAAAACAATGAAGTCCAACTGGTGTCAAATCATTTCCCATATCTCAGCATAAATAGCTTTGAGAATGGAACATGGTGAATCCGTATGACTTGTGACATGGCTCTGCAAACCAGAACAGCGGCACGGAGAACTGAATTCAAAGGTTCAACACCCCCTCCCCCTCCCCCATTCTGTGAATTAGCACATTACTGTAGCTTTGACTGTGTAGGCCTAATTGTCACTTGTAACCAGCCTAATTTTGAAAACACGATTTTGACAGTAACATCATAAAGAATAATGCAATATGCAGCATGGATGAGTGGGCAGGCTCATCTAATAAGTGCAAAATAATATTAGCAGTGAAAGATCTGATGAGGGGCAAATAAATTCCCATGTCCACTTCAGAAAAAAGGTTTCTGAGACTCTGACACTTTCTTAATTGAATGTACAGAGTTATTGATACTATCACAGCAGATTAACTCTGCGCTGCTGCTTCGAGAGTTACTGGCCTCTCTTAAAGGGGTACTGTCAATACTTTAGTGCTGGTCTCAACCACCTGGACCAGGAAATTTCCAGGTGGGCCCCATCCATTATGCTCTTCCCCACTGTCCAAACTCTAAACATCCTTGTGTACATCATCTGTTTTCTAATTAGAAGGTGGTTTATATCACTGCAAGTTAATACAGAAAGCAAACTCAGAGCCAATATTCTATTTTGAAGTGGAATGCTGATATGTGTGTGTGTCACATCTGCCCCTACTCTATTGACTTTGCAGGTGGGCCACTGCCAGTGATAGTTTCCCAAGTGGGACCCCTGTAACACAGTCTGACCCTGCAATCCTTAACTGGTTGACTTTGGAGTACTGCACCCAGTTCTGGAGCCCTCACCTTCGAAAGGGAATGGATAGGCTGGAAACAGTGCAGTGCAGAGTAACAAAAATGATTCAGGGTCAGCAGGGCAGATGCTATGAGGAGCATCTCAAGACATTAAATGTGTACTCACTGGAAACCAGAAGGGAGAGGGGAGATATAATAGAGACCTTCAAGTTTCTTAAAGGAATTAACAAGATAAACTGTGGGGAATTATTTACCCTGAATACCAACTCGAGTTCACGTGGTCATGAGTGGAAATTTACAGAAGGGAGATTCAGAGGGGACGTGAGGAAGCACTTATTTATGGAAAGGGTGGTGGAACCTTGGAACAGTCTGTCAGCCAAGGTGGTGGGTGCAAGCACAGTCAGGGGATTCAAGCAGGCATGGGATAGAATGAAGGGAATAGTGTTCGCCCAGGGCCATAAGACCAGGGTGGAGAATGGGGATAGGATGGGTAGGGTTAGTACCCTGGAGTAACAATAGGTTCTAAGGAAGGGTCCAGGGATTATAGGGAATATGAGCAGACTGGATGGATCTCTGGTCTTTTTCTGCCATCATGGTCTATGTTTCTATGCTTCTAACTAACAAAAGGAGGCAGTTTTTGCATTGTTGCTGGGGTGCAGAGTTGTGACTCTGGAGACTCAGATTTTAATCCCACTACTACCACCTATCATCCCTTCCCTCCACTAGACGCCAGCTAACCCCCCCATTCCTGTCAACCCTCTTTCCTGAGCCTTCCTTCCCTACCCTTGGCTGGCATTTGACCACCCCTTACCTCTCCCCTTCACGAACCTCATAGAGCCATCGATCTCATTTAGTTTATCAGCCTGTTTTGACTCCTCCTTTTAGCACCAGCTCAGCCTCCCTTCACTCTGTCACCGTGCATTTTTTGAGTCTGCCCAATTTGCACTCCTGATCTGTATGACAATTTGTCTTCCATATGCATTGTTTAGCCATTTTGTCTGTACTGCACTCAACTTACGCTCTTTGTCATCTTGCCTGAAACCACATCACTTGATTGGCTGAATTTTGTTTGTAATTGTGCTTCTCCCCTTCCCCTTTCCCCCAGGTCGAACCTGGAAATGACCCTGGGCTCAGTGTGCCTCTCCTGGTTTATTCATTTATTTAAACTGTCTGCGTGACCTTGACCAAGTAACTTCCCTGCCTTGTGTTTAACATCTCCATTGCCTAGTCTATCTCAGTGTTGTCCGAATCTCCTTGTGTGCCTAAAATGGCAGCAACATTATTTTGAGTCACTTTCCTGGATTGCAAAGTATTGTGAGATATGGTTTGTATGAAAGGTGCTATAATTACTGACTGAGACGTGTTATACCCGGTTAACAGTATACTCCAGCGTAATTTCCCATTATAACCAGCTGGTTATTACAGGAGGCACGAGACAACGCAACACTGTCAATCAATAACACAAACTGCAGCAAAAGCCACTTGGAAACCGTCTTACTGTAGCTGCTCATTCCCTCGTAAAACACAGCAGGCCAGATGTTCAAAACTTTGCACTGGGTGCAAACCATTTGCACAAGATTTGCACCAGATTTGCGCTGGTCCACTATATTCAAAAGGTCAAATAGCGCAGGCAAACTGCATTAGCGTTGGGCAAAAGTATAATGTATGCAAGGGCAAAAGGCGTGTACATGAATGCAGGCACAATGCTATATTCAGTGCATTAGCGCCGCACAGTGTTTTGCGCGACTTAGCGTGACACTTTGCAAGGTGCAAATTACTGCCCTGGAAAAGGTAGTCTTAACTCTGGGCAAACCAGTTTTGTGTGACTTTGTAGCTTTGTGTGGCTTTGCGTGACCCTAACTAGTAAATATTAAACAAAGAAAGAAACCAGACATGGAAGAAACATGCTGCACACGGATGGCACCTTCTATATCACATAGAAATATAGAAATTGATGGCAGATAAGGACCACAAGGCCCATCCAGTCTGCCCATTTTTTCTACCTTATGAATGTGCCATCATCTTCCACCAGTCCCAACCATGCCAGGCATTAATTGGTGGCCCGGCGCCCAGTGAACACCATGGCAGTGTGTCCATACAGCACATACCTCAGACCACACTTTGGTGGACACCAACAGAATCCAGCACACGCATGCAGCACTGGGAGCATGGAGGGTGTTGAGGGCAGGGTGTACAGGTGTCCAGTCTGCACCACATACTGGGTGCTGCCTCAAGGCTGGGACAAGCCACACGGTGTGCCTGTCTGATGGTATGTGCCCCCCCAGCCACATACCGCACATCTGTACAGACACCACAACACACACAGCCAGCTGTGTATGTCACTGTGAGTATCCCATGCCAGTGGTGCAGCTTCTGTGGGTCGCACAACAGCATAACAGTAATGTCCACTGTCAGTACAAACCTGCAAGATGGGCCTGTCACTGTGTAAAGTGCTGCAGTCATTGATGCCCTACACACCATAGGCATTGCTGTGTCCCTCACACTACTGCCCCCCTTGTTAATGTAGTGTCTGCTGTGCACTGTCGTAGGACCTACAGTTTGACTATTGCATGCAGCACCACAACATGTGTCTGTGCTGTGTAGTCCCCTGGGGCACAATATTCTATGAGGTTCTGTACCAATATAGCCTGCAGCTACCACCATGCACTTCCAGGCTGACCTACAGGTGGAGCTGTGGGCAGACCCAGCCAGCCCCTGTACTTCCAGACTGACCTACAGGTGGAGCTGTGGGCAAACCCAGCCAGCCCCTGTACTGCCAGACTGACCTACAGATGGAACTGTGAGACCCTACAATAGCGTTAGGCAAACTGCATGCAAATCAGGACATAATGAGATGCTAATCTGGATGTTTGCCCACAGACTGCCTAAGCAGGCTAATTTGCATGTCACTTTTGAATGTAGCAAATTTTTGCCCAGGGCAAACGTGATAGCGCTGGGCAAACGACTTAGCTATGCGCAAAACCTGCGCAAATGTGTTTGTACCACGCAAACGTTTCAGAAACATGGTACATTTCTGAAGAATTTCACATGCGCTAGTCCTTGCAGCTTTAATGAATCCACTCCTTTGCTAGCACACACGTTGGCCACATAGTTCACCTTTACCTTCCTTCATGTCACTGTGCACTGGACTGCTGTTGTGGTTTGCACTTCCTGGTTGCTATATTCAGAGCTGTCTTATTTCCTGGGCTATGCTTGCACTGCACTCCCAGACCAGATTGCCCGGCTTCCATAGCATTCTATATTCAGCAGATTTAGCACTGGGGCTATCCCGACGGGCAGTGCTAATTTAGCCCCGGGGCAAAGCTTTGAATATCTGGCCCAGCGTCTCTAACTGAAGATACCGTCACATGTTGAACTGCGTCTGACAGAAAGTAAAATAAAAAATACCTGCTTTACCTCTGAAGAGCCGTGATGAAACCATATTAGCCACCAATTCCCTTAGAAAACACAGCGTCTGTATCACGAAACAGCATCATGTGTAGAGAAGCCTCTCTGACTGAACAGTTTTAAGTCAGTAATTATAAAATACACTGTATAGGTAGGGCTGTCTAATGTTTTTTTTTTTTTTTTTTTTTACACATACCCTCAGTGCGTGATGCCTAAATAAATCCTTCAAGCTTCATTCTCAGGGTTTATGTGGCATCACACACTTTGGGTGTGCATAAAAACACATTACACACACGTACCTATATATTATTCTGTGTGTGTGTGTGTGTGTATATATATATATATATATATATATATTTACACAATGGGGGTGAGACATATTCCAATAAAATAAAAATGCTGTTTATTACACTCGTGCTAAACCCGAGCAAGCCACGCTAAACCCATGCTAAATCCACACAAATTGTAGATCTTGCAATGAGGCCCCCATTGTATAAATAGCATACATGATGGGCACATCGTGGAATATGAAAAATATTTTCACTCCTGCCTCGTGGGCACTGTATATTCCACTCGTGCCTTTGGCACCCGTGAAATATCCAAGCTCACTCTGCAGCAGTGAAAATATTTTCCATATATATAGGGGATACATGATGGGCACAAGTGTGATATGGAAAATATTTTCACTCCTCTAGAGTGACCTCTGAATGCTCACGAGTGGTGAAGCCACGAGTGAGGTTTCAGAGGTCACTGTACAGGACTGAACATATTTCCCATATCACACGAGTGCACATCATGTATCCTATTTATACAATGAGGGCCTCATTGTTGCAAAATGTACAATTTGTGCAGCTTTGCATGGGTTTAGCGTGGGTTTTGGGGGTGTAATAAACTGCATTTATTTTAACTATGCTGATGTCATCAGGATTTATTTCACTACAGTGAAAATAACTTGTTTTATCTCACTGGAATATGTCTCACCCCCATTGCATAAATATATACAATATATATATATATATATATATATATATATATGTATATACACATAGGATACATGATGGACGTGTGATATGGAAAATATTTTCACGTCTTTAGAGTGACCTCTGAATATTCACGAGTGGCAAAACCACTCGTGAGTATCCAGAGGTCACTGTGTAGGAGTGAAAATATTTTCCATATCACACGATTGCCCATCATGTATCCGATTTATACAGTAGGGTCAGGTTTGTGCAGGTTTGCGCGGGTGTGATAAATGTCATTTATTTTCACTGTGGAGATGTCAGCAGCATTTATCTCACTTTGGTGAGAATACATGCTTTTATTTACTATAGTAAAAATGCACCCCATTGTATAAATATAAATATCTATCTATCTATCTATCTATCTATCTATCTATCTCTATATATATATATATATATATATATATATATACACACACACACACACACACATATATATATGATTTACTTTTTTTATGTTCTAGTCAACGTGATTCAGCACTATACACAGTTGTATTCAGTGTGCCCCCAGTCCTTGTGCTGCTGAGTTCCCTTCCTTGTCATCTCCAGATCTCAGCTGAAATCATCTGGGAACTTGATCTGTGTGGTGGCGGTGCAAACTCCGAAGATCTCACTTTCTGATTATGTCCCTACAGGCAGCTCCATCTCTGGAGTGTTATACATCGAACCTGAAAACCCAGCATTTTAAATCTGCTCCTAATGAATTTTAATGCTGGGGACCAGTTGACTGTATACCTCTCAGCCTTTTGTCATTGAAATGAGGGACAGGGACATTCAAAATGAGAAACAATGAGGGACACTGACCCTCATAATGGGGTACACATCCTCAAACATGGAGACAGAAGCTCAGAACACTGTGGAAACCATTGTGTTTACTTGAACAAAGTTTATTTTTAATTTAGCATCTTGGAATATTATGAATTTCTGCTTTAAAGGAACACTGTCAACCCCCTTAGGCTTCAGATTTCCCTAGATTAAAAATGCATGTTTTCCAGCAAATATTTGGGGTGCCGAACAATACAAATTTAAGTATATTCAAACAACACATTGTATTACTCAGCTCTTAGGTCCCCGCCATGGTCACAACAAGGTGGATTACTTCTAGAAGACCTGATGCAGCTGGCCCAGCCATCACACCCTATTTCAGGATTATATAGTGCATTAGGGAATCTACACCCGGGCGGTCTGAGGCCCCCAAAGCTGTATGTCCGAATTGGTCTGAAAATTAGGCGCATGACCTAACAGAACCCCAACGGCAGAAAGTATGGTAAGAGTTATACAAATATCTTAAACAAGACTAGTTACATCTGCAACAGTACAAAATCCTACATACCATGTATGATACCTCTTGTAGGTTATACAGAATGGGTAGGAGAAGCAGTGCCACCTGTACAAGATGTGGGACCACAGCGGGCACCCTCTACCACATGCTATGGCACTGCCCTAGAATACACTCTTTCTGAACGCTATAAAACATAGTTTAGACCCTATATTAGATCTTCAAGAAGCTTTCCGTCTGAAATCTTCTTAGTAAGAAATTATGGAATCCAGTTCAGCTGACTTAGAAAAGGCTATGTGGAGCTCATTGTGGCAACAGCAAAATTCATTATTCTTCACCATTGATTAGGCTCAGCGGTGCCCTCTAAAACAGAGTGACTAAAAGAACTTTTAACCGCTCTGAATATAAAAAAATGTATAGCAAGTCTTACACATCGAACAAAATCCTTTCAGGCTAACTGGGAGCTCCTGCAAACTCTACTGTTGTTAATGTAAGCTTCCAGACCCCCAAGGTTCATGGGAATTTGGTAGAACTTCATTCACTTCAGGTGGTGTTAGGGCTGCCAAGATCAGCACTTGTATCCTGCCCAGTCACCCTCCTTAGTAGAGCTCATTATTTTGCTCACCAAGACACCCCCATAATTAAAGTAGTAGATGGTCTGCACGGGGGAGGAAGGGTTGGGCTGCAGCATGGAGGGGTTTTGTTGCATGTTGTATTGTTGTTCACTGTTACTCTTGTATTGTTTGAGTCCATTTTGTTACTGTTTACTGTTTTGTACTGTACTGCATAATTTAATAAAGTGCATTAAATAAAAGAACGCCATGTTATGATTGCTCACATTCTGTAGCGATTACTGATGCAGCTAGTAGTTTGATTCTGATTCATTTTTTTCTTTTTAAAAATAAAAAACAGACTGCCCACCGTACTGGTGTTACCACACAAAAACATGTTTGCTTACATTCTTTAATCAACTTCCATTGTATCTTTCCTGGACTTGAGAACCCCCCGAACACAATCTAGCCATTCGTGTTACAATGGGAGAAAATGAAACTATTGCATCATGAGTGGCTGCACTGTTGGGGCGTGTTCCTAATGTTCAGGATGTATGCAGTAAGAGTAGATCAAGGATTTGAAGCACAATAAGGTTTGGTATAACTGCCAACTTTTTTTATTTTAGTCTTTGGTAACCAGATGAGGCCCACTAGGCACAAGTGCCTGTTTTCAGGGGTGACCTGGGAGCACTGGAGGGTTAAGAAACTTACTCAGAGTCACACAGTATGGAAGTGGAGGTTGTAAGTATCAAACCCAGCTCTGCTGGATGTACCAAGCCCATTCACAGCTCATTATTCTAACCTCTAGGCTATACTGCCAGCCCAAACCAAGTTCCCATGCATTTCAGTTCTACTAAGTAAGGAAGCAGATCAAACAGCCAACAGATTCAGTGAGTTTTAGAGAAGGTAAGCAACCATAAAGCATAAGTTTTCAACGAGACATAATACGCTGCAAAATCGGTTGACAGTGTCCCTTTAAAGCCTTAATTTACAGCACATTGTCCACCTGGACAACATCTTTTTCATGAGGGATGGATGAGGAACAGAATAAGTTTGAGGGGAAAAATCAGGGCTGTCCCTTGTAATCAGGGACAGCTGAGAGGTATGGTTGACTGTGCTGCAATCAGTTTTATTTTAACTGATATTTGAAGGTCTGTACAGCACTCAAGAGCTCCGAGGAATGATCCCTATACAAACATAAATTGATTTTCTATGTGTGCCACTGCCATGGTGTTTCTGCAAGTTTTAAAACTATGAAACCAAGGGCCTACTATTGGCACATTTTGTCCTTTGTGCACACACATTTGCACCTGGGCCTGACAGGGTCATGGTAAAAGCTCTGAACTGCAACAGGGGATAAGTACCCACGTACCCACCCTGCAACTAAAGCATAACCAGGCCCTATGCAAAGGAGTCAGTCCAGCTACACAGGTGCTGCTATGTGCTCAGAACTATTGTTGATATCGTATTTTTCTTTTTTTCTAAATAACTTCAATTTGTTATGAAACCGTTTATTATTTCAATGATAACAGTTAGCTTTCTTACTTGTCTTGCATTGACACATTGTACTGCAATTATTCTGTTGTCTAATGTCGCTTGTAATTTTTGAGAATTTACAAGATCTAGTAAAAGGAAATTGATGGTAAAATAGTTATGCAGGTGCTAACTGAAGAGTTATCACCTGCAAACTGGACAGGTTTGGTGGTCAGAGATGACTCCGGCCAGGCCACCTGGCTATTTACTCACTCACTTACCAAGTTCTATCATTTGGGTCAGGTGTATGAGACCCATGGCTTTTGATGGACCACTGGGTACATAGCCCATTAGCCAGCAGTGACGGAACACAACACATGCCCATCCCACACACATTCCTGTCTCTCTTTCCTACAGGACAGCTCCTTGTAACAGCCTAATCTAAGTCACAACCCCATCACACAGTCACCGGCCGATTCCCCTGTCCCTGTCATGGTCCCCCTGATCACCCAGTGTTGCAACCACTTCTTTCCAACACAGACATGCCCCCAACCCCATACTCACTGCCTTCATTCTGATCCCTGCTAAAGAAATGTCCTCTGCACTCCAGATTGCCGCTGGCAGTGCAACCCGCCTGTGAGTCTGGCAGACCTTTTATGAGTCCAAGCTTATGCCACATGCAAATTATACAAACACAAAATTAACATATGTAATATATATTTGCACCTGGGCCTGAGAGTAAATATGTACTCCCTGGAGGAAAGGAGGGAAAGGAGGATATGATGCAAAATATTCAAATACCTCTGAAGTGCCAGGGCTGTTTTCCAACCCCTTGGCGTGACTCCCTTGGCCAGTCTTGTGTACAAGGTTTTCACCTTGACCTTCAGAGACTGACAACCCTTCCAAACCTTCCACGAGATCAGACAAATTTGGGTAGAGTTTGGTCGGAGAAGCAATACATAGCACAGGCAAGGGGAAATCTGTTTCCTGATCTGTAAGTCTTCCTGCCACTACCACTTTGTCAGTTACTTGACTGACCAAAACTATTTGATCTTGATGTACAAATACTGTATGTTCATTATAGTCCACAGTACTATTATGACTGTGACTGGTCACCATAGGACAATGGACCTGGTCTAATGCTCAAATATTCTTTTTTTTTTTTTTTACTTATTGTTTATCCTCCTGTGGCCCCCAGACCCTCCTTTTTCTCTCAGATCCCCAAGTCTTCCACTCTCCAATCCACTGAGGAGTCTGCCCCTAGAGTGCATGCCTGCCTCTAGTTACTTTCACACCCCCCTGGTTAACCCTCCGGGCAGGGCAAGGAAGGCCCCCTCTTACCTCTCCTTGGACATCAGGGAAGCGTGCATACACAGCGGAGTCTGCCCCTCTGCATCTTGGAAGTGCAGCGGGGATCATCGCCTAGGACCGTCCGGGGGATTTTTTCCTCCATTTCTCAATTCCTCTCAACATTGGCATGCAATGAGGACCAATGAGACCAACGCATGCTGAAACGTGTGTCCGCTCCTGTCCTCCACCAGTGTCAACCCCTGTGTTGTCCCCGACCGTGCTGGCACTACCCAAGATCCCCAGGTGGTGGCGGTAAGCAGCGAGACTAACTCCCTATCCCTCCCCGGAGAAGGAGAGCAGGCCGTTGGGTGCTCAATCCTTCTCCCCCATGACCAACCCCTGGCGGCCCGAGTCCATTCCCGAACCCGGGTCGCTGGCGTGGAGCGAGGTGTGGCATCCAGCGCTTCAACCCTCAGCACCACCAGACCGGCCTAAATATTCTTACTAGTGTAACCCCTAGGTGGTGCTATCCCAAGGGCTACTACCCCTGCCTGTATGGCTAGTGACAGGTTAATGGGCCTAGGTCCAGTGAAGGGTGCCTCCACCCAGAGGTCGGGGTCGGTAGTGGTCAAGCTAGTTTGGTCACAGCCCTCTGGGCCACTGTGACCCCCCTTTGTGCCCACTAGTGGCCCACACAGTACACGGGAGTTACCGTCCCAATACCCCACATATGCACACTCTTTACTCATACAGATCCACTTACCCCCAGGACTGATTCTGCAGCACGTCTCTGAGGACCCCCTGTAAAACAAGGTTAATGCACATACACCACACAATACAATACTGGCTCGATATGTACTGACACCACAGACAGTATATAGTTCAATAACAATAAATATGATTTATTTAGGGGGCAGTAACACGGGAAGGGGCAATCAGGTTGATTAGGTTTAGTAAGGTTCAAATGACAGTACTGCACATGCATATAGGGTCCAAAAAAGTCACACTCTGGGTACCCAGGATGGTGGGGGGTTAGCCAGGTCCGTTGCCCGGGGTTGGCCGGCTGGTGCAGCTGGATGGGGCCCTGTAGGAAGAAAATACATGCACAAATAAATTGTAATCCAGAGCCGGATGGCTCAGTCCACAAAAAGAAGAACACAAAGCAATCAGTTGGCACACTTTGATTAAATGACAAGTGCAGGGAGTTACCCCGATTTGTACTCTCAAACCCCAAGCCGAGAGCTGAATGAAGGAGGTTGCTCTGGATGGCCAGGAAGAGCAGGGCATGGAGAGGAGACCCTCGTGACAGGGCCCAACTGATTCAGATAGCAGACAGATTCAGTCTGTTTGGATTTGAGTTCAGCTTCCAGCTTCAGCTCACAACTAACAGTAAAAGGGGGAAAAGGAATCGCGATCACCTACAAGCACTAGACACATTTATATGTAAAGGAAATTACTATACCAGGCAGCTGCTTCTCGATCCCGATCGCAAACACTGCAAAACCCAAGAACACACGCAGCATCAGAGTCCCCGACAGGCCGATCGCACTTCTGCAAATCTTCGGTCTTCTGTGGGCAAGCCTGGTTCTGTACACTTCCTCCTTCTCTCCACAACTCGGATTCAGTCTGACGAGCACTCGCTAATGGCTACAGGCCGACTTCAGGACCTTACACATGCTTCCTGCGTGAACTGCACGCCGCAGCAGAACAGAGCTCCTACTCCTTTCACAGTCAACTTGCATCTGGCCCTCCAGAAACAGTTCAGGGCATTTCCCTTAGGCTCTGCACAATTTTGGTTGGTGGATTCAGCTGTCAATCACTGCAGGGCTCCCTCTGTTGGTGCAAAAAGGCACCAAGGTCCAAACTACAGCTCCCAGAAGCACCTGCCATACATTCTCCTTTTAAGCAGGTGAGAGTCCAAGTTCTGGTTGGCTCAAGCAATCTCCATTTTAGGGCTCCCCTAACCCAATTGGCCCAAATTAGCAGTTCAGGTCAAAAATGGAGGGGCAACACACACAGAGTCCTTGCTGTAATAAAGGCAGGTTAGACAAACTGCAATTTTACTAATACTCTAAATGATTTCAGGCAAACAGTTACATCTTTCAGGTGGGCTCCCCCTGCGCTTTTAGTGACTGCAGAAATGGAGCAATCAGACAGCAGCACAGGGTGGGATTCGAGCATTAAATACACAGTCCCCACATCCAGACTAATTTAGCCTGTGAGCAGACAGCTCTTAAAGAGACAGTACCAGAGGCTCTAAAAGCACTCACAGATAAGCGGCTTAAACGCCGAACACCATTCAGGCTGGGAGCACTTAGCCATCTCCTAGAAGACTTTTGGGAACCCCCATTTGCAGGGGGATTACACCAGTATTTAAAATTTCCTTTCTCCTTGTGTCTTGAACAATTCAAAATTCTGCAATTAATTGTCTTATTGGGATCTATGTGGCACCATCCCAGGAATTTATGTATAAATTCTGTACAATTTAAATCTGTACAGTTAATTATATGAATGTAACCTTGGATGATAATCTTAATTGTACCCAGATGACCTATAAAGCAAAAGTCAAATTCTGGTTTAATCCTTAATCTTGAACGTTCTAAGTCAAAGGCCCTTAATTGTATTAAGTTCAGGTGAGAAGCATCACCACTACATCTGGAATTCATGTTTTCAAGAAAGACTTCTACGTAATATCAAATTCAAAAATCAGTCAGCAATCTTAACAGTAATATGAGTAAAAAGATATCAATTCTCTGAACAGCAATGTCAGCAGAAAAAATATATAAATTTCCCATTGCATGAAATTAGTCGCAATAAAAGAATAAAAACAGAAAGAAAAAAAAATTATGCAAGCATTATTTTACCCGGTTTCAACTGCCTGGGTTAGAAGGCAAAACTCACCCCATCAATTTTTACCAGATGTCAAGCTTGGAGGTCCTGGACCGAGGATGACTCTGTGTCCTTCTTTTGCCTGGTCTTCCTTGGACTGGTTTGCTTGCTGATTTTTATAGAATGTTAAGGCAATCAATTGGCTTGACACCTATGTAATTTCTAGTTTGTGGGCTGGGTTTAAAGCAATAGTCTTCTGTGTTAGAAAGTAATTTTATATGTCAGAAGACCATTAGTTAATACCTTTCTGCATCAGAAAGCTATCAATAACTCCAAGCATCTGATTAAAAAGAGGCCTTTTAAGTAAGGATATGGGCTGTCACTAACAGTTTGACGTCATGCTACGTCTAGTATGACCAGGGGATGTTCAGCCAAATACAAAAATAATTTGAGTTTTGCCAACAGCGGACACTACCTGGAGTAGTAAGTTGTTTTCGTAGTACCCCAGTCGTGTGGTGGCTTCACGTAGACATCCGATTGTCTGGTTGGAGTTTAAGTTTGCTTACAATAAAGGCATATGTTTACCATGTGACTTATAAGAAGAGTGTTTAAAATGTCTTGGCATATGATTCCTACTGTATAGTATCTATGTAAAGTATTTCATATTTATCAAAAAGAGTCCGCATTCAGTTATAAGTTTTCACACAAGTTAATAGGTAGGCCCGTAAACCTCAAATACAATTCAGGCTTAAAAATATAAAAAAATGAAAGCACTTGTTTGAATGCCTAGTTACAGAATAGCTATGTCTAAGTCTGTTTGTTAATCTTAGCACAGGAGGAAGTTGCCCTTTAATGAGTCTAAACTGAAAGTAGACTTCCAGACACTTAATTACAACATATTCCTATTTTGATCTGTTTGTCAGTCTGTCACAAAGGGAAGTAATGCTTGACCTTTAGTCGATTCTGCGGTTAAGCCATTTACAAGAAAGGGTCTCTGTGTAGGTATTTTACTGTAATTGCAAAAAAAAAATTTTTAAATCTACACTCTGTAATCATGTTAATAGAAAATACAGAGCTAAATTCGTATTAGTAAATATTGAGCACAAACCTAACTGTAAATAGTTAATCAATAATAAAACCTATGCCTAAGTATTGAATTTAGCTGTAACTACAAGTTCAGGCAGGAAAAGCTGTGAGGTATTAATGATTAAATCTGCTTATTGGGTTATTGCATTTCAAAACACACTTGTCCAGCAGAGGATCCCTTGGTGGGATGTCCGGAATAGCCCATCTATTCGTTATCTCTTCAAGTTCCTGATTCATTTCTTCATTGGTTGGGAGTGGGGTGAACAGTCCCATTGGGGGCTGAAGGGGGGTGCAGACTGAGCACCTCACAGGTACAAACAAAGTACACAAAGGAAGCATATTTCAAAGTAAAAGATGCTGGAGGACAAGGGGTCACACTATGAAGATAGAAGGGGGAAGCTCAGCGGTAATGGGAGAAAGTACTTCTTCACGGAGAGAGTGATGGATGCATGGAACAGCCTCCCAGTGGAGGTGGTGAGGACTAAAACGGTTACAGGATTCAAAAATGCATGGGATAAGCACAGAAGGATATTAGAAGTAAGGGGGGGGCAGGGACTGAGTAGGGTCACCAATGTCAATATCGGTAGGGAAAATATGGCCAGACTAGGTGGGCCAAGAGGTCCTTATGTGCTGACAGCTTCTATGTTCCTTTTTTTTTTTTTTCACTGAACTTTTATCAAAAGTTTTTCAAGGTAAAAGTACAAAGTACAAATGCTTCCATTCTGTCAGGAACAAATCATAAAACACACATCTGTCATAATTTTCAGTGACAATGTTTCACATAATTAAGAAACATATCGGGTTGTTTAACTACGTGCTTAATAAGGATGATTGATTGAAAATCTGGAGTATTATCATTATTCCTTTCTCTAGTGAGAAAAGGTACATCCCTTTATACAAATGTTAAACATGTTTCAGATATATTGTATACTTCAAGTTTTATAAATAAAGAGTCAGGTCTGGGTTTTCTCAAAGTTAATAGATATAGTAAGAACAAGTCTCACATCATACAATAGTAGGGGAAGAGTGGAAGGGGTAGTTAGTTTAAAAGGGGAAGTGGGGGGGTAGCCCAAAGTATAGTATCATCTGAAGAGGGGAAGCAAAAGAAAGTCAAAGAAGGGAGCGGAGGTAGGAGTAGGGGGAAGGGTCACTTCTTCCAATTCTGAAATAACTTTTTTGTGTATGCGGTTGGCTTGGAGGGTGTGGTCAAGGAACAAAATCAGAGTAGTGATCTAACTGATAGATCACCCAGGTTCGCCAATGATCTTTGAAAGAAGAAGAACAAGAATCAGCATTTATATAGCACTTTTCATACACAGTATCCCAAAGCGCTTTACAAGCAATGCTAGACTGGTAGTGAAATGACTGAATGTGTGGTGGCGGCCATATCGCACATCATCACCCACACACAGCCTGAATAATTGCATGAACCGGTTTATGGGAAGGGGAATGTTGGCCAGGACACTGGGAATGTTCCCTGCTCTTTGCGAAGAGTGACCTGGGTTCTTTTACTTCCACCTGGACACCCACCAGGACAACACCAGGATGGGCAGAAGGGACCTTGGTTTAACATGTCATCTGAAGGACAGCAGACCCCAGCAGTACAGCACCCCCCAATACTGCACTCAGATGCCAGCGATTTTTAGGTGCAAGTCCAATCCCGGTGTGGGATGAGAACCCATGACCTTCTGGTCCAGAGGCGGATGTGCTACCTACTGAGCCATGCTGAAGCTTTACTGTGCGAGTTCACCCTGGCTGACAGGCATTCCATATTATATATCTCATAAACCACTGGCTGCCACCTCTCCTTGGAGGGGATATTCAAGGTATACCAGGCTTTTGTAATTGTTTTCTTTGCTGTCAGTATGAGCATTGTTGTCTGCCTATATAATATTTTAGAGACCATGATTCCCCATGGGGGAGTTGCAGTGAGGATATAGGCTGGGGTCAAGAGATCTGGGACCTCATAGATATCTTTGATCTCCTCTAGGACTTTCTGCCAAAATTGTTTAAGAAGGGGGCAAGACCAAATTACATGAACAATATTAGCTTGTTGTTGCCCACAACTTCTCCAGCATAGGCCCTGTCCTGCTCCATCAAATTTTGCAGTAATATCTGGGGTTCGGAAGAACCTAATCCTAGATTTCCAGGAATATTCTCACCAATAAATAGAGGTTGAGATCTTTTGTGAGGCTAGCACACTAGTCTCCCAGAGGTTCGCACCAATGTCTTCCCCCAGCTCTTTGGACCATCTTAACCTTATGTAACCCCCTACAAATAGAGGTTCCTATAATGTCTTCCTGGGCTTGTCTAATGCCCACTGTCAGGATGGTGTTCTGTGTCCAGCTGTTTAAAATTACCAGCATGAGAGCGCTATAGTAAGCCTCCATGCCTGTCTCTTTAAGAGAATCATTATGCTGTGTTAGAAATTAGTCTCGGCTGGGTCTGCATGATCTAAGGCTCGTGACCAGCCAGACAAGCGGTATTTCTGCTCCATTCTGCAGTCGCTATTAGTGCAGAGGGAGCTCTGTTAGGAAAAGTACTTATTTACTGTTTATCTGTAGTGGTAGTAGTGTAGGAGTTTGTCTAGCCTGCTTTCATTTGCAGCATGAACATTTAGATAAGAGCCACCATCTTGGTTCTGGACTGCCAGTGTTGGACCAATCGGAACCTCAGGGGACCTACAATGGGGACTGTCCCCAGAGGACTTGTGGGAGTGAAATCTGTTGGAATTGTAGTTTTTAAGGTTTGGCGCCTAAATGGACCTGGAGGGGGAGCCCTTGCTGTGACAGACAGTTTCATCAGCCAACTGAACCTTTTGGATCACTGTAAAGTTTCAGAGCTGCTTGCAGCAGTGTACCAGTCGAGAGTTGGAGTCTGGAGAGTGAACAACGAGCCATTCGAGCAGCGGCTTCTGCATAGTGCTGCGGGAGAATTGGCGGGAAGGCTGTGTTTGGCGTGCCTGCCACCATCTTCCATTTGTGAAGAATTCTTGTGAGAGAGAAAATCGGACTTTATCTGAATTATTGATTGAGACCTGAAACCTGAAGCGCAAAGAGTGATCTTGCTGCCTGCAAGGACCAAAGACTTGCTCCAGAAGCGATCGGCCTCTCAGGTACCGATGTGAGCCTCAGAGTGAAAGGTTTGCACAGAAACCCTACTGAATTGCAAATGGACATTATGCAAACTGTGGCTAATAGCTGTGTTGCTTGTAAGTGTGCTGAATGTGTAGTGTGGGTCGCAAACTGGTTTCCCACCACCGCATATGTTATGCTAGCTGGAAGCCGCTCCAGCATTCGTTATGGACTGTATCCAAACTGCTCGCTCTGTCTGGGCCCTGTCATCTCAGCCTAGACTGCTGCTCCCACCACAGAGACTTTTCTGACAAAAGACCCGCTCAGGGATTTGGCCCCCTGCTCAACACCATCGAACAGGTAGCGACCACAACAGTGAGTCATGTCGGCCCTGCTTCCCCTGGCAAGCCAGTACAACATCCAGAGGTCTTCATCTCATCAGTTCTGCCTCCTGGTCTAGGTAGCGTGAAAACAAAACAGGGTAGCTCCCTGCAACAAAGCTACATCATTGTGTGTCATCTGATTTGCTTGTGTGGGTTTCTTACAATGAACTGAGGCATCTGGCTCCGGATTACAAATTCTGGTTTGATGTGCATGCTAACTGTTTTCTTTCCTAAGGGCCTCAACAACAGCTGCAACACCGGCCTACTCCAGGCATAACGCCTCAGGCTAGCCTGTTTAACAACCTGGTACCCAGGGTTGTGTCGCTGTATCAAAGGGACTCACTGTGCATGCCTGTTCAGCCTGAGTTAATCAGATCTGATAATCATCAGCTAGATTCATGCCCCACCCTTGTTCACATCCCCCTGAATAAATCAGATTGTGCTTTTTCTACATTTAACCTAGCTAGTGTGTACCTTCTTGGTGGGGATATTGCACTGCCATTGAACTGTTACATTACCGGTCTTGTTTTGCAGGGGGTCTACAAGGCACTTGCAGCTGATCCATCCCTGGTGGTAAGTGCAAGGAGTGTGCGTTCAGTATTGCTGTCATATGGTATATGTTAATGCTATTTTGTTGACTTGTGTGGGCTGCTAGAAGGGTTGGTGGGTGGTTATAGCATCCTGGAGGGCTATACCAACAGCAGTTACGCCACCCCAAAACCATTCCTCTGGGTGGAGGCACCCGTTCACCGAGCTGAGGCTCCTCAACCTGTGCATAGTCACGCAGGCAGGGGTAGTATCCCATAGGATACGGTCACAAACCCACTCAGCAGGTCAGCCCTCTACTCCCAAAGTTCCAACCTCCAAGCGCAGTCTTGTGAACAGTTAACAGAACCAGGGTAACCCTCCTGGTCTGTTTTGTGGGTTTCGAATCAACCTTTGGTCTCATGTCTTGGAGGGATTCAAACTGTGAACCTCTTGCTAGCGTACCCAAGGCACAGGCTCAGATAATTCTGTCTTCGGGGGGCCAGATATCTTTGCCTACGGCACCTAACCAGATGTACAGAAATGAACCCTTAAAGACTGTAATAAAAGACCTCAGATTTAAAACGCTTACCTTTTTCCAGTTTGGTATCACCATTCAAGTTTATGTACGGTGTCTGCTTTAACCATATGTACTCTACTTGTAAAGGAAAGAAATCAAAGACAGACCAAGTAAGCTCTAAAAATTGAGTTTTACTAAAACAGATAAAAAATATGTAACACATAAAATACAGAACTATTATCAAAAGAATCATACAATCTGTTAAAAGAACAAGGTTTTAACAGTGCAATTCCTACTACAATACTTAAATTGTCTCTCTCTCTCTAAATACCTGCTTAAAGTGCTCACAGATGTTTCTTTGTCAGAGTCTAGATAGAAGTATCTCTGAAGGGAAACAGAATAATGCTTAAAAGCTGGTATTCCCCACCTAATTGCATGAGGTTACCTATCTCCTCCCTGTCAGAATATATAAAAAAAATCTATATAAAAACAGGATGTCTTTTCCAAGTATTAAATTCTGCAACCTCAGCATAACTCATGTTCTTCAAATGACTCTCTTTGATCTTATGATAAGCTTCCCCCTTCCAGAACATAAAAGCATCTTTTATGACTTTGCACTAAAATGTCACAACCTGCTCTTCTTCTTCTAAGCGTTATCAAAGTTTATGATGTTCCCTCTTAGCAACTACAGCTATAATTAACTTAGATAAAGTCTATAATTAGCTTTGGGCCTTCCAGGTAACACCTTGTATCTAAAACCTGTGTGTGTGTGTGTCATACTCACATGCTGTTTTCAGCATTTCTCAAGAGAGACAGTTCATAACCCATTTTTATATTACGAAAAATGATACAGTGATCAGAACCAGCTGTTCCAAGTGTCACAATTCCTCCCCACCTAGACTGAATTAGGGGGCTCTATCCCCTGCATGGGATGAGCTTCCCAAATCAGTTCACTCCTCATAGACCCTAGACAGCCCATCTGAGTTCTGATTTTTGGCTCCAGCCCTATGTAATATTGTCATATCATACCCTTGCAAAACAAGACTCCATCTTAGCAATCTACCATTGTTCTTTCCCATCTGCGTCAGCCAAACCAGGAGGTTGTGGTCAGTCTGCACCACAAAATGCTGCCCATATAAGTATGGCTCTAATTTCTTTAGGGCCCACACTATGGCAAGACACTCCTTTTCCACCGTAGAGTATGCTTGCTCCCTGGGAAGTAACTTCTTACCCAGGTATACTACTGGGTGATCTGTTCTATGGCTGGATGTCTGACTCAGTACTGCCCCAATACCCACGTCTGAGGCGTCAGTCTGAACTATAAAGGTTTTGCCATAGTCAGAACTTGTCAAAACAGGAGCACTGCACAGTGCCTCATTTAGTTTGGAAAAGACTTCCTCACAGTCTGGGCCCCAGGTAATTTTCTTGGGCATCCTTTTCTTTGTCAGGTCAGATAGGGGGAGCAACCAGGGCACTGTAATTGGGTACAAATTTCCTGTACTACCCTGCTGTCCCTAGAAAACTCCTGACCTGCTTCTGTGTTTCTGGTCTGGGCCATGCCTGGATTACTTCTATCTTTATTCGGTTAGGATGGAGCTGTCCCCAGCCTACCACATGCCCAAAGTATGCCACTTCTCCCATGGCCACCTGGTACTTCTCAGCTTTGACAGTGAGCCCGGCCCTCTGTATCCTGCCCAGCACTTCCCTAAGGTGGGACAGGTGTTCCTCCCAGCTGGCATTAAAGATGGCAATGTCATCCAGGTATGCCACTGCGTACTCCTCAGCACCATTTAACACCTGGTTCACCAACCTTTGGAAATTGGCCGGGGCGTTCTTCATTCCGGAAGGCATTACTTTAAACTCAAATAAGCCTATAGCAGTGATGAAGGTCAACCTCTCCCTAGCTCTGTCTGTCAACTCTTCCTGCTAATACCCCTTTCTCAGGTCAATGGTCATAAGGTACGTCACCCCCCAGCTTGTCCAGGAGTTCATCCGTCCAGGACATTGGGTGGGCATCAGACTTTGTGACTGCATTCAGTCCATGATAGTCCCCACAGAAATGAGTAGAGCCATCTGGCTTAGGCACAAGGACTACAGGTGAGGCCCAGGGGCAGTGGGATCTCTGGATTACCCATAAATCCATCATCTCCTCCACTTCCCTCCTAATGTTCTTTTGGACAGCCTCTGACACCCGATATGCTGTCTGCCGGATGGGCGTCTGTGTCCCGGTCTCCACATCATGCATCGCTAAGGGGGTTAGTCCAGGCTTGGTGCTAATCAATGGGGCAAAGTCTGCTAAAAACTCCCTTACTTTTTGGATCTGGTCCGGGGCCAGTTGGAGAGACAATTTTACTGCCTCCACAGAGGACTCCCACTTACTTTCCTCCAGCAAGTTCAGAAGGGGGTCTCCTTCGTCCATCCCCTCCCCAGGACTACACACTGCAAACACCATGTCAGCCCTATTTGCATATGGCTTCATCATGTTGACATAGTACATCCTTTCTGTCTGTCTTTGGTCAGGTAACTCCACAATGTAGTTCATGTCATTCATCTTCCTAGCCACTTTGTACGGTCCTGCCCACTCAGCTTGCAGCTTGTCTTTCTGGACCGGAATAAGGACCATGACTTCCTGACCCACCATGTATAAGTGAGCTCTGGCTCTGCGGTCATACCATACTTTTTGTTTCTGTTGGGCAGCAGCCAGGTTGCTCTGGGCTGTCCCCATAAGCTCCTTCAGCCTTTCCCTAAACCTAAGAACGTAATCCACAATGGGAGTTCCCTGGGTGGCGTGCTTGCCTTCCCAGGCCTCCCAGATTAAGTCTAGGGGCCCACGTACCCGGCATCCATATAAGAGTTCGAAGGGGGAAAATCCTGTCGACTCTTGGGGCACCTCCCTGTATGCAAACAACAGGTGGGGAAGGTATTTCTCCCAATCCCTCCCATGCTGTTCAGCAAACGCCCGGAGCATTGACTTTAGGGTACCACTGAATCTTTCCACAAGCCCATTGGCTTGTGGGTGATACGGTGTCGTGCATCTCTGCACCATCCCACACTTCTTCCATAAACTTTTCATCAGGTCTGACATGAAGAAACCCCCTCGATCGGTGATTAACTCCTGCAGAAACCCAACACAGGAGAAAATCCCAAGTAAGGCATCTGCCACTTTGTCCGTCCTCAGTGAGGATAGGGCGACTGCCTCTGGGTACCGGTGACATAATCCATCACAGTCAGGATGAATCTCTTCCCTGAGGAGCTGTAAGTATTTAAAGGCCCCACAATATCCATTCCCACCCTCTGGAATAGCTCCTCCACTATGGGCAATGGAATCAGGGTGGCTTGGGTCTTCTTGCCCGCCTTCCCTATTTCTTGGCACCGGTGACAAGACCTGCAATACTCCTTCACCTGTTGGGTGAAGTTAGGCCAGTAGAAATTCTGGGCTAACCGCTGCATAGTGCACATGATTCCCAGATGACCAGACAAGGGAATATCATGTGCAATCTTGAACAACTGCTCACGATACCCCTGGGGAATGACAGGCTGCCTGCCTAGCAGCCCTCCCTCTGTTTGCACAGCCTGAGTATACAAAAGTCCATTTTCCCAATAAACCTTATGTCTGCCATCACCTCCCTGTGCTCCGTCAGAGTCTGCCTAAGCTCTCAGCTTCTCTGAACCAGAGTCACTCCTCTGAGCAGCTGCAAACCCCTCACACAGTCCCTAGGCATGGGACAGGTCTCCTTCAGTCGCTAAACTAGGGTCCCTAGCGCTAGCGTCAGGGCCCTCAGGATCACTGTCAATCCCAACCCTCTGACAATGGGTCACCCCTTCCTCTTTGGAGTAACCCTCTGTAGCTATGTGGTTACTTACTACTGAGGACATTTCTACCCCCTCTTTATTAATCTCCATATCAGGAGACACAGGCTGGGGAACCAGCCTCTCAGTGGTTTCCACAATGGCTTCTGTGGGCTTCAGGGAACTACAATTTTCCCTTGCCGCTTGGCTATGGGTAATTGCACATACCATCCCTTTTTTTGAGATTGTTGCCCAGGATCACATCCACTGCTAAGGTTTTGGCTACAGCCACCTGTTGCACGGTTCCCCCTGTTTCACCCCCAGTCTAGGAGAACACTTGCGAGGGGCAATGTTTTTGCTTCACCAGTGAACTCCTGTACAGTGACGTATTAATTGGGTATAAGGTGACCAGGCTCTTCCAGATCCCCCTTTACCAAAGTCAGGGATGCCCCATGTCCCTTAACCCCAGCGTCTGTACACCTTACACCAAGACTGGGTGTATGTGTTCCCTCATGTTCACTGGCATGCTTCCAGGGACACACAAACAACCCACTTCTTTTCTAGCACCACCTTGAATATTATTGCTCGCCTTTTTGGGACACTGTCTGGCAATATGCCCGGTTTCTTTACATAACCAACATTCACTTCTCCATTCAGAGAAATCTTTTCTCTGAAACCTGGGGCTAACTGGTTTTGGTGGAGGCAGTGAGGATTTTAGCTGCCCTGAAGGTGTGCTTTTCCTTTTCTGCGCTGCCACACCTGCCCCATTTGCTCTGAGAGCAGGTCTGCTCTTGGCATAGCGGTCCGAGAGTTCAGCAGCCTCTTGCACTGTTTTGGGATCTCTGTCCTCCAGCCAGGTTTTTAACTCTGCTGGGCACGCCCAGAAAAACTGTTCTAACAGAATCACATTTTCAATTTTATCACCAGAGTTTGCCTCAATTCCTTCCCACCAATGTTTTAAAAACTGATGTTGTTTCGTGGCTAGCTCCTCATAGCTCATGTCAGGGCTTCTCCTGAGCTTACAGAATTTAGCTCTGTATGATTCAGCAGTTAATTCAAACTTTTTTAACAGTGCAGCTTTAAGTTTGCTGTAATCATCACTGTCCTCATTGTCCATTTGACCCAATGCATCCTGAGCTTTCCCAGTAAGTAGCGGGGATAGCTGGAAGCTCCAGGACTCTCTAGGAATTTTAGCCTGAATACAAATTCTTTCAAAAGAATTTAAAAAGGCATCCATATCCTCCCCCTCTTTAAACTCGGCTATTAATTTGGAATTCAATTTGTAATCCAGTCCTGCAGTCCCAGTTAAACCCAAGCAACTTACCTGCTCTGGTGCCGCTGGTCAGAGTCGTATCTTCTCCAGTTCATGTTGCCTCTGGTGCTCCTGCTCCTCACGGTCTGCGTCTCTGCGTTCTCGCTCTCTCTTCTCCTATGCCTCACGGCATTCTCGCTCTGCCTCACAGCATTCTCGCTCTGCCTTCTCTTCTGCAGCTCGCTGGCACTCACGCTCCTCATGGTCTGCCTCCCTCTGTTCTCGCTCTGCCTCTTGGCGTTTTTGCTCTGCCTCACGGTCTGCCTCTCACTTCTCTCGCTCCCTCTTCTCCTGGAACTCCAGCTCCATCCTGTGCAACTCAATTTGCAGCCTGAGCACTTCTGGATCCAGGATACTGGTGACCTTCCCCTGCTGCTGTGGCCCTTCACTGACAGTGGTCCTGCTGCCATCCTCACAGGATCTGGACACAGCACTGGCCGCTAGCCCTGCCACACTTGAGGTTTGGTCCTTTTCAGTCACGGTCCGTGACTTGCTGCTCTGGGTATCTGCTACCATCAGGGCATCTATGAGGTTCTGCTTGCTGGCTTTCACCCCAAATGGGACTCCTTTGTCCCCACACAACTGCTTTAAGGAGTCTACAGTGTGCCTGCTGTAGTCAGAAGCCATCTTCTTCCCTCACTACTGCTACTCTGACTTGCACTTTTAGATAAAAAAAAATAAAATGGGTAGGAACTTGACTGTACACCAAGTGATATAGTTCTGTTTCCTTTTTAAAAATAAATCACCGCCTTTTTCTTTCTTTGCAAGTGAGCTTACGGTCTCAGCTGACACACTGAACAATAAAAGCTTGTGATACCAAGATTATGCCACCACTGCCAACCAATCTGTCACAAACTCACTCAGCAGGTCAGCCCTCTACTTCCGAAGTGCCAACCTCCAAGCGCAGTCTTGTGAACAGTTAACAGAACCAGGGTAACCCTCCTGGTCTGTTTTGTGGGTTTCGAATCAACCTTTGGTCTCAAGTCTTGGAGGGATTCAAACTGTGAACCCCTTGCTAGCGTACCCAATGCACAGGCTCAGATAATTCTGTCTTCAGGGGGCCAGATATCTTTGCCTACGGGCACCTAACCAGGTGTACAGAAATGAACCCTTAATGACTGTAATAAAAGACCTCAGATTTAAAGTGCTTACCTTTTTCCAGTTTGTTATCACCATTCAAGCTTATGTACAGTGTCTGCTTTAACCTTATACACTCTACTTGTAAAGGAAAGAAATCAAAGACAGACCAACTAAGCTCTAAAAATAGAGTTTTACTAAAATAGATAAAAAATATGTAACACATAAAATACAGAAGTATTATCACAAGAACCATATAATCTTTTAAAAGAACAAGGATTTAACAGTGCAATTCCTACTACAGTACTTAGATTCTCTCTCTCTCTCTCTCTCTAAATACCTGCTTAAAGTGCTCATAGATGTTTCTTTGTCAGAGTCTAGATAGAAGTGTCTCTGAAGAAAAACAGAATAATGTTTAAAAGCTGGTTTTCCCCACCTAATTGCATGAGGTCACCTAGCTCCTTCCTGTCAGAATATATAAAAATATATATCTATATAAAAACAGGATGTCTTTTCCAAGTATTAAATTCTGCAACCTCAGCATAACTCATGTTCTTCAAATGACTCGCTTTGATCTTATGATAAGCTTCCCCTTCCAGGACATAAAAGCATCTTTTATGACTTTGCACTAAAATGTCACAACCTGCTCTTCTTCTTCTAAGCGTTATCAAAGTTTATGATTCTCCCTCTTAGCAACTACAGCTATAATTAACTTAGATAAAGTCTATAATTAGCTTTGGGCCTTCCAGGTAACACCTTGTATCTCAAACCTGTGTGTGTGTGTGTGTGTGTGTGTGTGTGTGTGTATGTGTCATACTCACATGCTGTTTCAGCATTTCTCAAGACAGACAGTCCATAACCCATTTTTATTATTACAAAAAATGATACAGTGATCAGAACCAGCTGTCCAAGTGTCACAGATAGCACCACCTAGGGGTTACATTTATATAGTCTAGATTATCCCTAGAATATTCCTTAAGAGCCTTGTATAGCTTACTAATTAAGTGGTCTTGCTCATTACCATCAGTATAGGAAACCAACACAGCTATCAGGGCAGAAGGGGCTTTCCGCAATTTTGGTGAGAGCCTCTTCATGTGGTTGTAGAATGCTTTTTAGCTGAAGGAATAAGGGAAGTCAGATATATGTAGTTTGTATGTGTTTTGTTAGGTTGCAAGCTTCTATGTTTCTATGTAACAGCTCAACCCTTGCTCATTCACAAACTTTAGATCACTTTTCTTGTAGGGGTGCTGAACTGGCTACTCACTTATTTAATCTCCCACTCTGAAATGAACACCAATACACCCTACTCCCCTTAGAGATTAAATCAGTAAGCAGCCAGTTCTGGCAGAAAGAAAATTGTAATATTTGAAAGATCTGCCACGTTGGCTGAGGAGGGTGTGCACTGAATTTTCTATAAAATTTGGGAACAAGTAAGGGTTGGGCTGCTAATCTGGTGTTTGTTTAATGCCTGGAAGCTGTATGGCTGTCTCTTAACCAGGCTTCCCACCTAACACCTGCACATTGGTGATTGCACCTTATTTATAAAGAGCCGCCGACACCTTTGGGAAAACGTTGGAAAACATAATATTTAGACACAGTTCTGCTTGTATTTTATATGTAACCACCCAGTCCTCTGGGGTTACTAGAATACCATCAGTGTCAGTGCTAGGTATTGAAAGGCAGCTGGTGAATAACTAGTTAAATTGGGTTTTCACCTACTCTCTTTTGTTTACTTGGCCTCAGCTGAGATGAGAGAGATGAGGTCATTTAGAACTCTCACAGCAGCAAAAGCCACAGCTGGCTGTAAGTGCAGAGTTTTAGAATCTTGGGATGGTAGTCAGTTGTGGAGTAGTAGTCTATAATGAGTCAGTGGGGGAGTGAGAGCTGCAGCTGAGGGCTCTGAGAGGAGAGCTTACTTTCTCACCCTAGTCCTGGTATTCTCCAGCCTGCCAAGAGAAGTGGTGGAAACCGTTGTCTACAGCAGGATCTCCTGATTTTCATCCCTGGAGGGGTGAAAAGGACTACTAGAGAATGGATCATAGGGGCCAGACCCTTTTTTGATCCAGGACAATTTGAAGCTGCCAGTACTGTTCTAACTGTAAGTAAGATCTTCCTTTGTGCTGCCTATAGAAAGTACCTGTGCTTGGGTGTTTCTTTGACTAAAAGGGAATGGTACACCTGTTTGTTCAGAAGTTCGAGACTGTTCTCAGTTTAGAGTTGGCTGACAATTGTGGGGTCCCGATGCATGACTAATTCACGTTGTTCAGGACTTTAGTTCTCACGCTACCTGTACAGTGTTCCTTAAATGCTGGATGTGAGAGTTCATGCAATGATGCATTTAACCAAGTGTGATCAAGATGTTTAAGGTGTAACTGTAAAAGAATGGCTGAGTATGGATTTGGGAGCAAAGAGTGGGCAGCCCCCCCATCTGGAGTAACCAGTTCAGAACTACAGGTTCCATAAGAGTACCTGGATACTTTGGACATAGTGGCCAATGTCTGAAGAGAAGTTTGCCCCCTGGAGTGGGTTGTGCTAGTAATGAGCCCATGTGTGCTCAGTTGTGGCCAGTGCCACTGGAAGAAGTTTAAAGTCCTATGCCATATGGGAAATGCGTGTTCAGTTGTGGCCAGTGCCACTAGAAGAAATGTTTAGCTGTGGCCAGTGCACTGAGAGAGTGTTTAAAAGTCCTATGCCATATGAGAATGCCAATGTAAGAAGTACAATGTCCTATGAAATATGGGAACACGTAGAGTTTATGTTAGACCTCAGTCATTTTGTTGTTCTACAAATTCCTTGTGCCATGATGTATAAACCTTGGGGGTCCACTCTTGCTTTAGAGAACATCTTTTGGAATAAAGTCACACTCCAGAGCCTCAACTCTGGTTTGGATATTTATGTTATTGCTTCCCATGTGTGGAGTTACTGGGCACCCCTCCAGAGGTATAGATCTAGCGTAGCCCTAGCAAAAAGTTCTCTCCTCAGGACCTGGTTGTTTGTAAATACTTTAATAGGTAAATATTTTACTTTTGCACACCCCCACCCCTTTTGACCTCTAGAAGTAATGCGCCTGGTATACATTCCCAAAGCTAGGGATGGTACCAGTTCTAAATCTGTGCCCAGTCAAGGGTACCGGGGTAGCTAATTGTGTAAAGTAGTGGGGAAGGGGGTTTAAACATGTCTTGTACAGATTTCTCCTCTCCATTACTTATCACTGAAGCACCCCCACAAAAACAAGGTATTTATCCCTTAAACATAGAAACATAGAATTTGACGGCAGATAAGGACCGCTTGGCCCACCCAGTCTGCCCATTTCCCTACCTACTGGATAAGCTGCAGATCCTAGTTAACCAGCAGCCTACTTCTTCCTACCCCCACCCCCCAGAACTGCCTTATGACTATCCCATGCATGCTTTTCCACCACTGATTTTGACTCCACAACCTCCTCCGGAAGGCCATTCCATGCATCCACAACCCTCTCTGTGAAAAAATACTTCCTTAAATTACCTCTGAGCTGCCCCCCCCATCTTCAAATTGTGCCCTCTTTTTCTTGCACACCTTTTTTTGAAAGATGCTACCCTCTTAGACTTTGTTGATTCCCTTGAGGTACTTGAAAGTTTCTGTCATGTCCCCCCTCTCCCTCCTTTGCTCGAGGCTATACATATTAAGCTCCTAAGTCTCTCTTCATATGTCTTCCGTGCAGACCCTGCACCATTTTGTTGCCCTCCTCTGGACAGCTTCCATCCTGTCTATGTCTTTGCTGGAGACTGGGTCTCCAGAACTGCACACAGTACTCCAGATGGGGTCTCACCAGCTGTCTGTACAGAGGATAATAATTCCTGTTTTCTACTGGTGATGCCTCTCCCTATGCATCCCAGTATCCCCCAGCCCTCCTTGCTGCCCTCTCACATTGCTTGCCCATCTTTAGGTCATCTGATATGACTACCCCCAGGTCCCTCTCCATTTTGTTGTTGTTAGTATCTCACCCCATTGTGTACTCTTCCCTGGGTTTTGTTTCCCAGGTGCATTACCTGCACTTCTTAGCATTGAATCTAAGCTGCCATACATTTGACCATTCCTCTAACCTTGTCAAGTCCCTTCTCATCCTTTCCACCCCACCCTGTGCATCAACTCTGTTGCAGATCTTAGTGTCATCTGCAAAGAGACATACTTTTCTTCCAGTCCTTCTGCAATGTCGCTTATAAAGACATTGAAGAGGACCGTCCTAATACTGAACTCCCTGCGGTACCCCACTAGTAACCCTCCTTTCGTCTGAGTGGACTCCATTTACTATTACTCTCTGTGTCCTATTCTCCAGCCAATTCTTTACCCAGGCTGTCATCTTGGGACCCACTCCCAGGCTGGCTAACTTGTATATTAATCTTTGTGTGGGACTGTGTCAAATGCCTTGCTAAAGTCTAGGTAGGCCATGTCCACAGCCCCTCCTGATCTACTACTTTGGTCACCCAGTCAAAGAAATCTATCAGATTCATCTGGCATGACCTTCCCGCTAGAATCCATGCTGCCTAGGGTCCTGTGCCCTCTGGCCTCTAGATACCGACAATTCTTTCCTTTAGAAGTGATTCCATCATTTTCCCTATCACTGAGGTTAAACTAACAGGTCTATAGTTTCCTGCTTCTGCCTTGCTCCCACTTTTGTGAAGGGAATCACATCTGCCCTCCTCCAGTCCTCGGGTACCACCCCATCCTCCCATGATTTGTTAAAAGGGTAGTCAGTGGTGTCACTAGTTCTACCCTTAGTTCTTTTAGAATTCTGGGATGAACTCATCAGGCCCCATTGCTTTGTCCACCTTCAGTTTTAAGAGTTCTTTCAGAACCCTTTCTTCTGTAAATGGGCGGTATCAAGTTCTGTATCCAGTGTGTTACTACTGTTTGTTTCATGTACCTCCCTCTTCCTTTGTAAATACTGAGCAAAATATTTGTTTAGTATCTCTGCCTTTTCACAGTCTCCTCTGCCCACCCTCCCTCCCTTTATTAAGCCTCACTGTCCCTCCCTTGGTCTTCCTTTGCTCCCTGATTTACCTATAAAAGGTTTTATCCCCCTTCTTAACTGAGTTGGCTATCTTTTCCTCGGTTTGGGCCTTTGATGTTCTGACTGCCTTCCCAGCCTCCTTTTGCTTTAACTGATACAGTTCTCTGTCCTGCACCTTCTGCGATTCCTTGTACTTCCTGAATGCTTTCTTTTTCTCTTGAACCTTCACTGCCACTTCCT
The DNA here is from genome assembly GCA_016271365.2 of Neoceratodus forsteri. Lineage (NCBI taxonomy): Eukaryota > Metazoa > Chordata > Ceratodontiformes > Ceratodontidae > Neoceratodus > Neoceratodus forsteri. Next base: position 38,639,120 of record JADMNL010000026.1, on the reverse strand, counting down.
TTGAGAACCATAGTGGTTTCTTACATTGTCTTGTTTTGTTTATTTGCTTCACACAAAGGCTCGTTACCTCTGTGATGGCAGTTTTTATTATTCCCCATTGTTCTTCCACCCCTCCTTCCTGCCCATTTGCTAGTGCATTCCTTAGGCACTCACCCATTTTGGCAGTCAGCCCTCCTAAAGTCCAGTACTTTTGTCTTTGTATGGCTTGACTCTATTGCTGTGTTTATTGTGAACCATACTGTTCGATGGTCGCTAGTTCCCAGATGGCTACCCACTTCTACATCTGTAATCCTCTCTCCATCTCCATTTGAGAGAATCAAGTCTAATATTGCTCCCTCTCGAGTGGGCTCCAGTACTAGTTGTCTAAGGCATGCCCCCTGTAGGGCATCTAGAAAACTGCACTCTTCGAAGTGGCAGCTGCAACTGCACTCCAGTTAACATCTGGCATATTCAGATCACCCATCAGCAATATCTCCCCTTTTTCTGCCATTCTAAGTATACTTTCTATCATTTCCCTGTCCATTTCCTCCCCCTGAGAAGGGGGTCTGTATACAACCCCTGTGCGTATTGTGGTGCCATTGCCTGTCTCCAAATTTACCCACAGTGCTTCTTCTCCTCCCTGTTTACCCTTTTGTTCTGTTGCTTTTATTCCTTCCCTTATGTAAAGAACTACTCCTCCTCCTCTTTTACCCTCCCTGTCCCTCCTGTAGACAGTGTATCCTGGTATGTTTATGTCCCAGTCATGGTTTTGTGTGTACCATGTTTCTGTGACTGCCACCGATATCCAGATGTTCCTCCTCCATCAAGGCCACTAATTCAGGAAGCTTGTTACCCAGACTCACGGGCATTAGTACTCATTGCTCTCCATTTTTGATGGCTTTACCTTCTGTTGCAGCATCCCCACTGACCGTTCTACCTCAGTCTTTTCTCATTTAGTACCCTGTTTTGTAGGGAGGGCTGGAATTTTCCTGCTGCTTGTCAGTGCCTCCCTTTGACTAGTTTAAAAGCTTCCAATGAAGCATTTAAACCGATTGCTCAAAAGACTTGTTACCTTCCTGGACAGATGCAGACCATCCTGCCAGTATAGGCTGGTGTCCTCCAGGTGGAACCCCAGTCCCCAATGAAGCTAAACCCCGTGCTCCGCACCATTTTTCAACCATTCATTAAACTGCATGGTGCCAATTGCCCCCGCCTCCCCATGCTTTTGACAGGCAGCACCTCTGAGAAGGATACTGTGTGCTACTGTCTTAGGTCCCTCCCCAACTCTGCAATGTCCTCCTGCACTGCTCTAATCTCATGATGAGCCAAGCCATTTGTCCCTAGGTGGACAATTACATCCAGCTTGGAATCCCTTGCAGCTGTTCTCGTGATCCTGAGGATGCGCTTCCTGTCCCTCCAAGCCATGGCACCAGGCAGGCACCTTACTTCATTTTTCCCAGCTCCCCCCAGTTCTATACCCCTAATAATTGAGTCCCCCACCAGGAGCTACTTCCTTTCCCTTTGGTGCCCTCTGCCTTCTTTCTGTGGGCCTCCCTTGTGACAGATATCATCAGTCATCTCTGCGGGTGCATCCATAGGGGAGCTATGCTCCCCCAGAATGGTGTATGGATTGTGGAGTGGAACAATTGACTGGGTGTGCCTCTGTTCCACCCTCCTCACCCTCCCTGAGCCCACTGTGGTCCAACTGCTGTGCTTTCTAGTCAACCTCTGAGGTAGTGGTGGTGGTGCTAGTGCTCCCTGGATGGGGAGGTTCCCTTTCTACTGTCCAGTGTGGCCTGGGGGAAGGTTTCCTTACTACTGTCCAGTGCGGCCTGAAGACGGGCAACTTCCTCCCTCAGGGCAGATAGTTGTCTGCAAATAGGGCAGCATCTCAGCCTCCAGAAAGACTCCCAGAAGACTGCTGCCCCACAGCCATTACATTGCACTACTCCCCACATGTTTATCTAGTTGTTTTTTTTTTGTATTTGTGTGTGTGTGTGCGCGCGTGCGTGTGTGATTTGTTATATAGAAATATATATATATATTATACAACGTGTATGCTTATATTATCAGTGCAGTGTGCTAGAGAGGATATGACAGTGAAATGCACCTTGCACTTGAGGAAATGATGTCAGAACCTCAGGTATAAAGGAACTATTTCGGGGTGGGTGGGGTGAGGGTGGGAAGGGGTTGCCTAAACTGTGTCCCTTAGAGTTCATTTGCCTCTATAGCTTATTCCCTACATGAAATTATAGTGTTCTGTTGTGACATCACTGTCTGTTGCCATGGGAATAACTGTGATGTCACAAGCAGAGTGTTATAATATCAGGGTGGAGAATGCAATAGGAGTTGACGAACCCTCAAGGAACAGCTATCCTGTTTCCATGCATACGATCCCAGTAATAAATAATGTGGATAAAAAATACAGAGCTTGAAATACAAACCGTTTATTTGGCCAAATATTATGCTTTTCAAAGTTCCTCTCGAGGTGTCAGTGGCTCTTTAAAGGAAGCCAATTTAAGCAGTGCCTCCTATTTAAAAGAAGCCAATTCAGACACTTACATTTTAGAATACAGACTCAGCTGAAGGGTAGCCCACAGTGACATATGGTGACTAGATTTCATTTGTGTCAAAGCTCTGAAATGAACACCAGGAGACCTCCCACTCCCCTTGGAGATTAAATCAGTAAGTAGCCAAATCAGATGGAAAGAAAATTGTAATATTTGAATGATTCCCCATGGGGGTGGGGGAAGGTATACACTGAATTCTCTGTTCTGCTGTTATGTGCAAATTACAGCCTGCCCCTACTTGCAAATATCTTTGCAGGTGTGGAGGGGGACGTTGCACAGCACCTGCTGATGTCATCCAGTATGGCATTAATAATCACTAGGGGTTCTTTCCCTGTTTAATAAGCAATAAGCCACAATGAGGTGTGAGTTGTTGTCTGATAAATGCACCACCCAAGGTGTGTAGTGAGGCATGAGGCGTTTGCACTGAGTGCTTTGGCTTCTGGGGAGTGCAGTTATCAGACGCACAACTCATACACCGGGGTGGCTTATGGCTTTTAGAAAATGGGTTCATCATCAAAAATATATGTTTAAATAATAAATAAATAAATGACAGATTGTGGGGGTTTTTTTGCTTCATTTTATTGGTAAAGTACATCACTGTAGCCCACTGAATAATTAGTTTAAAATAAGAAGCAGCCAGTAATTAGCTCTGTGAATTAGGAGCTTTTGGGGAGGGACTTCCAGTTTGGTGAAACCGGCAGTAAGGGCTTGCAGTGCTGACCAGCAGTGACAAGGGAAAGCTGATGGCCACATGAGTTTCTTTTAAATACTATTGAAATTGACGCTGACGTTGTCCCCCACTATTGTTTGTACTGCATTGTATATCAGTTTGAAATCAGTGCTCACCCCCGTGAATGAAAGCTGACAAGGACGAAGGCAGTATGGCACAGTGGGTTAAGGCACTGAGCTGCAAATCTGGAGACTTGAGTTTGAATCCCACAGACTCCCACTTGCATACTGTGTGACCCTGAGCAAGTCACTTAACTTCCTTGTGCTCCCAGGTTACACCTGTAAACAAGCTTTCAGCTTATTGTGTCTCACCTGATTAAATAATTGAGAAAAAAAGAATACTTCCTGGTTTGTGATTGGTGCCCTTCTATCTGGCAGGGAGTAGGCTCTGTGATTTGTTGGAGATGTGGCTGTGTGGGGCAAGGGGGGGACAAGCATCAGTTGTGTGTGAGAGCAGGATGCAGAGTGAGTATCCATCAGTGGGATGTGGGATGTGGGTTTTGATCAGTGAACAATCACTGTGTATCAATAAAATTTGCCAGTACTGACAGAGGCTTCCATAGAGTGATCTTGTGTGAAAGTTGCTGACGCATGTCAGTAAAAGCTGTTTGGTAGCTGCAATCTAGTTTTTTTGTGTCATTTCTTCTGGTTGTAAAGGAATTGTGTCAGTGCTATGGCAGTGTTTTTCTGTTTGCGGAAGATGAGTGGAGAGCAAATTATATAGGGTGTATCGTTAGATGGGCAACTTCCTTAGGGCGCCGTCATTAGGGTGCTGCAACCAGCTGCCTGTCCATGCTGGTGAACTGGATTTCATGGTGCTTGAGGACGGTATAGAATTCGCCCTTGCCCCTCACCTCCAACGTAGAGGTGATAATAAAGTATGGGGTGGTATATAGCCCCCTGCAACAGCCCAGACATGCAGGGGCATTCGGCATGGTGAAGGCGAGTGGCACAATGACTGGACACAATGTTTGCCATTGGCATTGTGCTGGTGCCCTAATGACGGTCGCCCTTTTCCTTGTTGCCGTGACATGGGTGAACCGCAATATAGGGGGGAGTTGAGAGTGAATGAGCAGTTCAGCAGGGAGGAGGGGGCGTGGCAACAATCTGCAGTGAGCAAGAACTGTTATGTTTGCTAACATGGGTGCCAGAAATCTTTCTTCAATTGTTTCTGGCAGGCATGGATATGTGCCATGATGTACTGTACTGCATCCTGGTTGCCAGGAAAGTGCCACCCACAAGTCTGTCACATATAAACATACATCTGGGGGTGGCTCCTGACTAATCCGGATGCAGCATTTTCCCCACTCATTTTTATAAGCAGGTTTAATCCCTTTAAATATTGGACTGCATATCTCCAAAAATAAGACAATAACATTTTGTGCTAAAAATCCTGCTCCACAAATTTAGTTAGATGGGCCAAATAAGACCAGTCATAGGTAGACAATACAGTATTTCTTCAAATATTCTTTTCATTCTCACACTAATGAATTTTGGACTCTTTTTCACAGTGTGACTAGTGTGATGGAGGTACGTCAATTATTACATAAAACTGTTTATTTCCATATGTTAAAAAATCCTATCCCATCTAGCTCCTGTGACTGCCCTTCCTAAATTCTTCTCCCCTCTCCTCTTTGCTCTTTCCATCTAGCACTTAACCCTCTCCCACCTCAACTCTCTCTCGCTCACACACCCACCAGCCTTCCCTACCCCCTTTAGCACTTTAATTATTTGACAAATGCCTGTGGCTGCACCCCGCTAGTGTGTCTCTCTTCCATACCATGTTAACTCTGTTACCCAGTCCTCCTTCTGCCATTTTTTTTACCACTGTATTGAATGTATAAAACTGTATGGAACTACCTGTAACCCACTGTTATGCCTGTTATTCAATGTCTTGTGTAAACTGTACCTCAACTGACGTGGAACCTTGGTAAAAGAGCCTTGGCTCAAAGGTACTTGTAATCCTAGATTTAAATAAATAAATAAATACCAAAGAGTAAAATAATTCTACAAAGGAAAACAAGGCAACAAACAGGAAGGAGAGTCCAGGATCTGTAAAAGCATGATGAACAGCCAAGTAAAAATTAGCTGGGTTTACACAAATCCATTACGAAGTGCAAGCTGCCGGAATAAAGCACGGGTTCACTTGATCTTCTGAAATTGAGGGAGGGTTATAAGAGGTTGCGGAGGGCTAAGCAAAATACAGTGGGCAACAATGTAATTTATAACACCTTGACAAATGAAAATTACGTATGTACCATAAATATTGATCTTCCAGAGTGTCTTCAGCATCAATTTCCACTTATGGGTCTAGGGCCAGAAAACGGGTGAGGGTTCCTTAGGGCCCTCACAACAACCAAAACCAAATACGTAAATTTAAAAAGGGGGGTTAGTGGAAGGTGACCGCTTCCTCGCTTTTTCCTTCTTATCCTCCTTCTCCCTGCCCCGGGTATATCTCCTTTGTGGGTATATCCCTATTGGGTGCTAAATGCAGCACGTGCCCCTGGGTGCAATCCAGGCTAACTCCACGTGGCAACTACTCTGCATGTGTGGGAGGTGCTGTGTACCTTCTTGGTTCAGCTATACTAGATCTCCCACAGGGAACATCCCTCTGGTTGCAGGAGAAGCAGGTAATTTTTTTGATGTAATCTTTTCTGACTATGTCAGACTGTTAGAAGGTTGTGTTCCTTCCTTCCTTGCTTGTGTATCAGGGCCTTTAGCCCACTACCCTGAGGGGTGCCTGTGGAGATGAACACATCTTGACTGCCTGGAACTGTTCAGTCCAGCTCCAGGTGGTTCCCCTTTTTTTCTTTCCCTGATGAAAGGAAGAGGCACATGGTTAACTCACAAGTTCAATCAGTTCTCTTATCTGGTGGCACGGAGTTGCCCTTTCTTCCAGGAGTCTACGTGTCTCATTCTGTTTTTGGCACATTGTGCCATCTCATTTGCAAGGGGGTCCCAATCTTTGGCATCTTCCTTATGCCTCTGCCAGAGCCACATGCTCAAGGCTGATGCCCTTTTTTCGCACCACTACTCACCTTTTGTCTGTCTAGAGGTGTGAGACTCTGGCTTTATGACTCATCTATCTCTTCTGCCACCTAGTGTGCCTGGTTCTTTATCCCCTAAGTTGGGAGTTGGGTTTTATTTTGTTGTTTATTTTTGTTTCCTATGTCCTATCACTATCCATTTGGGCTAGAAAGTCTCTAGGCCTCTCTTATTTTCTCCACTTTGTTTCTCCCTTGGCGAACAGAACTGAGGAGCGTGAGGGAGCTGGTAAATTTTATTGCCTGGCACTCGTGGCACCATGTAAGGTGCACAGGCGCTGTCAGTAACCAACGTTGGCTCCCTCCCTTCAAAAAATGTGCTCCCACAGGGTCCTTTTGCCTCCAGCCCCAGACCCATAAGTGGGAATCAATGGTGAAGACTGATTCTTGGAAGATCTGGCATTTCCAACGGAGTACTGCTCAGCTGGGAAGTGTTGATTTTAACCCCGGCCAGGCACTAATCCATGTGAAATGCCAGGTTACTGCGATTGTAAATCTACTGACTTTAAATCTGTTTTTGTGTTCATGTTTTAAGTTTAAATTTACAGTTTTTGCAATCTTATAAGTGGGTGTTGCATTCTTGTAAGCTGAGCTACGTGCTTCTAAGAGATTAATGCCCAGTTTAGTAACTAATCAGGAAATGGTTTAGGCTCATCAATAATTAATTAAATATAATCTATAGTATTAATGTTACTAATATGTAAACAGTTTAGTTTATCTTTTTTAAAACATATATTTAAATGTTTGTTACCTATAGTGCCCATGTTTGTTGTGTTTATAACACTAGGTGGCAGCCTTACCTTTTCTATAACTTACAGACTGATGCCAGATGTTCTCTGCTGTTCTTGAGAATATTATCTTTTTTCAGTCCAAGCCTTTCACTCAAGCTCAGCCAGCACGGAATTAGTCAGGTGATTTGGGAGTGATTATTTTGGGGGATCATTATTAAAAATATAATACCTGGGGAGCCCTTTTATCAATCGCGATTCTGTTGCTATGAAATGATGTAATAACTAAGTGTGATGTAACAGCAGTTATTACAGAGTTTTGTTTGAAGATTGTGTCGTTAAGCCTGAGTGTTTGTGAGCAGCTGGCATCTGACAGTACGAGCTGCAGTTGGGTGCTGTCAGACACGAGGCGTACAGCGGGCATGTGTAAACCACACATCTCAGTCTGCACTCCTGTGTCACAAAAAGAGCAGTTTCTGAAGAAACGCATAAAATAAGCCTTACTTCTATTTTATTTTCTCAAAAATCAAAATTGTGCCAACACACTGAGCTAACATGAAGCACTTATTTGTTCAACAAAAAAAAAAAATATTGAGTTAGTTATGTATTTAAACCAGAGTTACATTTCTTCTGATTACAATAAAAAGAATGATTTTAACTGAAAACAATGCAATTTATTGTACCTAAATTGGGACCAGTTATTATAAAAACAACACTCAGGGCATGTGTGTGTTTATGAGGTTTTTTTTTACATACCCTTGGTGTGTGATGAACTCATAAAGCTTTTGAGATTCGCGCTCAAGGTTTATGGTTCATCACACATCTCGGGTGTGTAAAAAATATAGGATAAAATATGGGTCTGGGTGTGTTACGAGAATTTACACACACCCCGAGGGTTAGATGCTACATAAACCCCAGGCGAAGCTGGGGGACAAACATCTCACTGAGGTGTGTGTAACCTGAGTTCACACATACCTGACCCATATTTTATTTTATATAATTGCTGGGTTTCCCTTTTTTTGCCTCAGCAATTGTATAAAATAAAATATTGCTGTGCAGCCGGGTTCACTGAAGGTGAAGTGCGTGGCCGTAGTCAGCAGTTTGATTTTGTAATTAGTTTTTTTTTTATTTTGTGCACAGCACTGACTGAGGCAGAGTTTTTTTTTTTATGTACTTACCGCCTAGTCGAGGTGGCGGTTTGCTGTCCCATAGCGGTTCCCCGAGCAGGCACGGTGTTGCGAGGCGAGGCAGTGCAGCGGGCGCATGCTCACAGGGAGGGAAATCGTGCACATGTTTGTCGTAATGAACACTCCTTCATTACAGCAAATTATGCCACGGTTTCCCTATGGGAAAAAAGGGAAACCGGTTATTATAATCTCATAACGCACACATGCCTGAGTGTTACTCTGTATATACAACATAACATAGTACTGTGGTGGTGGTAAGGTCTTTATTTATTTAAAATTTGGTAATTGGGAAAGGCACACAGAGCCGAGGTTCATTTCCCTATGCGCCCCAGGGCATGGGGAAGGGGAGGGGAGGCAAACAAGAGATACAAGTGATACTTACAATACATAAGATACATAGGATACAGAAAAACGCCATCATTTACACGTGGTACATAAGATACAGTATAATACTGGAAAACACAGTCGTGTACAAAGGTTTTAGGGGGGAAGACAATGCATTTTACAATTAAAGCCAGATGTATAAATTGCAAGTGGAACTGAATGAGGACACATAGTCCATCATGTCTGTTTCTCCTGTTGCAAGGCAGTGACTATAACCTAGTTTGAGTATGGACAAACACACACATCCAAGCAAAGTGGCTGGAATGTTACCTTTACACATACTGTAATATTTTTATTAGCTTTTGTAATTGTTTAACCAGGAGTGGCACACTAAGCTGAAAGCTTGTTTGCAGGTGTGACCTGGGAGCACAGGGAAGTTAAGTGACTTGCTCAGGGTCACACAGTATGCAAGTGGAGGATGTGGGATTCAAACACAGGTTCTCCAGATTTGCAGCGCAGAGTCTTAAACCACTGCGCTATACTACCTCCCTTTTGGTTACTGGGTAAGTGCATTAGGCAATAACCCTGCCTATTTTCAGGCGCCACCCAGGGAAGTACAAAATACAATGGTACAAACATTACAATGCAACAAACAGTCAAACCATACAATTACATCAGTCATACATGCAGGGATAGGCAGGGTTTAAACATGACAAGCACAAAACGATCCATGCGAGGCTGGAGAAGCAGGGAGGACTGGGAAGGAGTACATGGAATATGCAGAGCTGCTAAATAAAACATAAGGCCAAGCAAATTATTAAGAACAGTCACAAGTACCAAGTGCATATAGGTTAGAGAACAGTGCATTCCTGAAGGTGAGATGAGAGAAGAAACACTTAATATGAAGAGGAAAGGAGTTCCAGAATTTGGGAGCAAAATGGGAGAATGCTTGTTCACCCATTCTAGTAGAGTAGTACGGGACTGGGAGCAGTGAAGAGGTAGAAGACCTCAGAGAGCGCGAGTGAAGTGCAAGGTTTAGCATAGCTCCCAGTGAGTCAGGGCAGGGGTATCTGGTCAGTGAATCAATGAAACATCCCAGAGTATAGGAGCATAGGTCATTGGGGGACAGCCAGTGCAGTGCAGAGTAAAGCAGGTAGTGGTGAGCTAGGTGGGGGGGCCATTAGGGCACATGGACAGGTACTGTTATACGCAGTGTCCCACTTATGGAGTACACCTGCATTGGCTTGGGCAAGGACAAGGAGAACATATAGGAGACTGGGGAGCAGGACACCCCTAGATACCAAGATCCTGGCAGCAGGGGTGAGAGAGCGACACACACTGTAGGCGGCACCAACCTTCAAGTTGACTGATCTACATACCTCATTAATGTGAGAGGAAAAGTCAAGTACTGGATCAAGGGTTACTTCCAGGTATTTGAAGGAGTCAGTAGTTGAGACTACTGACCCATCACAGCAAAGGACTTGTAGGTTATGGGATTCGGCACAGACTTTTCTTGAAGACCTGAAGAGCATGGCCTGAGTCTTTGAAAGGTTAAGGATTTGATAATTAGAGGTGAACCAGGATTGAAGATGTTGAAATGCAGATGAAAGGTGGTTATTGAGGTCATCAATGGATTTAGAGGCAGTGTAGAGGACCAGGTCATCAGCATACATAATGACCTGACAGTGAGGCAAGGAAGTAGGAATATCATTAACAAAAATGGAAAAGAGCAAGGGGCCAAATATGGAGCCTTGTGGGACACCGCAGGTGATAGAGGCAGGAGACAAAATAACTTTGCGGAAGGAGACAGTTTGCGACCGACGGTCAAGATAACTGCCGATCCAAGATAAGGTTGATCCAGAGACCCCAAGAGTTTGCAGTTTACTTAATAGCAGCGGGTGACTGACCAAGTCAAACACTTTGGTGAGGTCGATAAACACGGCACCAGTTAGTAAGCCCTTATCCATGTTGTTCTTTACAACACTGGTGAATTGAGTAAGAGCAGTTGTGGTACTATGCCCAGGACAAAAACTATGCTGGATGGGGGACTGAAGTTTGAAATTGAGTAGATGTGTGGAAATCTGGTGATGGAATAATTTTTCAAGCAATTTGCTAAGTGTTGGCAGTAACGAAATGGGTCTGTAGTTAGATAGGATCTTAGGGTCAAGTTTCTTAAGCACTGGTACAGTCCTGTCAGTTTTCCAGGCCGTTGGAACCATGACGGAGCAGGTAGGTTAAATAGCCTTGTTAAAGGGGCAGCAAGAAGAGAGGTTGCAAGTCTAAGTGTAACCCCCTTGTTCCCAGGGGTTACTAGAATCCCGTTAGAATCAGTGGCAGGCAGGGAGAGGCAGCTAGTGAAATGCCAGTTAAATGGATTTCACACTGTCATTCTCTGGTCTGAGTCTCAGCTGAGCTGGAGGATGATGTAATCGTGGAACTGTCACAGCAGCATAAGCCACACTCGAGCTAGCTGCAGGGAGTTAGCTTTGGAATGTTCAGTTAGAGTTTAGTCAGTCTGTAGTTGGAGTCAGTGGAGGAGGTTGCAGGTAGTGCATCTCCTCTCTTCAGCTCTGTCAGAGAGTTACCAGTAGTGTTTTTGTTTGTTTCTCACCCTAATGTGAGCCAGTACAGCCTAGTGGTGAAGTGGTGGAAACCAAGCCAAGTGGTTTTCACATTTCCCCATCCCAGGAGGGATGGGGTGGATTCCAGGATTCAGGGACAATCCCCTGGTCCAGTCTGGACTGTGTTGATGCTGCCTGAGATTCTACTGCTCTGTGAGTACCTGTGACTTTTGTTTGGAATAGCCCTGGGGCACCTGCATTCCTTGTGGTGAATTTTCTCTGTCAAAGAGATCCTGTCACTGGGACTGTTTTCTGTTTAAAAGTGTCTGCTAAAGTTGGGGTCTAGTGAAGAGACATTGCCAATTACAGAACTTTTAACTTTCTGACACCTTAGAGGTGTGTAATGTAGTATGTTAAGTGTGAAAGACATTTAAAGATAGCATCTACAAGTTTTCTGTGAGGGTGTTATTAACTAGATGATAGGCCGAGTATAAATATGCAAGCAAAAGGTGGGAGACCCCCATCTTGAGCAACCAGTTTACCTCTCCGGGTTCAGTTTGGGCACCTGTGTTTTCTTTCAGTGCATTTGGCCAGTGCCTGAAGAAAATAGTTTACCCAGACATGGGTTGGATTCTCTGTGAGCCTTTATGTACTCTTTGGTGGTCGAGGGTGCCACCAGTAATTCCTCATGAAATATGGGAAAGTGTCCTACTAGGTACCTAGTCACGAGGAAATGTACCAGTTCTGGCCGTGTGTGCCAACCTCCTAATTCAGAACCAGAGAGTTTGCTGTGTAATTCAGAACCAGAGAGTTTGCTGTGTGTGTGTTCAGTATGCCTATGCTAAATGAGAATTCAGGAAGTCTGTACCTCAGTAATCTGCATTACCAGTAGGAGTAACTCTGTGGGAGTCCATCTTTGCTTTGTGATTATTCTCTGTGGATGTGAATAAAAGCCACACTCTAGAATCCCAGCCTGGTTTGGACAGTACTGTTACTGCTTTCACTGTGTTTGGATTTACTTGGGTGACCCTGTCCAGAAGTGCAAACCTAGCATAATTGCGAACAAATCTTTTCTCCCAGGGACCTAGGTTGATGGCCATGGTAAATGGTCCCACCAGGTGTTTGCCAGGTAGTTGCCACACTTGGTTTGCCTGTCTGTGTATGGCAAGCTCAGAAGAAGATAAGCTGTTTGTAGTGACAACCCCCAATCCCTCTCTTTGGTGCTATGTGGTGAGAGGAGCAGCCCTGCTAGTTAAACAAGGGGGGGACCGGTTGGGGTGGGTTACATAAAGATCCTTGGTTCTAGTCCATCCACTGCCATGTGTTGGAATGGTTTTTAGATGCTTTAGGACCTCCTGGCACATGATGGGAGCTAGCACCAAGGGGGGTGCATCATGAGAAATAGGAGGGGGTGTCTGGGTGTCAGAAGATATGTGGGGGGGAATATTAGGAAGCTTGGTAAAGAGGGAGTTAAAGGCGTTGGCAATAGTGTAAGGGTGATTGCAATGGCTCTCATTGATAAGCATATCATTAGGAGTTTGCGGCCTCTTATTTCCAAGGATCCATTCACTTGAGACCAGTACTGTATCTCCTTGGATTAGAGGCAGAAGAACTAAGGAGTTTGCTGTAGTAATTACTCTTAGCAATATGAATCTCCTTCTTACAGGTATTCCACAAGGCACGGTACATGTTGAAGTTGGCTTGTAGAGAGAGAGAGAGACAGAGAGAGGAGTATTTCCATTTGGACCATAGGTTGTCCCTATGCTTAAGTAGTTGTAGGAGAGGCCGCTTGAGCCACATGGTGGCTTTCCCCTTGACCCTATGTGTAGAGAATGGAATGTGCCTTTTCTGCAGGGAGAGTAGGGTCACATTAAAGTATTCAGTTGCTTGATTGATATCGTTGGTTATAAAAAGGGGGGGACCAGTCAACAAGTTTTAGGTCATGTAGGAATGCAGTAGGGTCAAAGTTAGAGAAGGGTAATACTTTGGGGAGATATGGGGGGGGAGTGTCCCTCATGCAATAGACAGAGCAGTGATCGCTAATTGAGTCGTGTAGGACCCCCACTGTGGAGAATCTAGCCCTTCTATTGGTGAGTATCCAGTCAATGAGAGTGCAGCAGGAACCGTTATGAGAGATCCTAGCGGGAGACAAGATGAGTTTTGCAAGGTTGGCCTTACTGATAGTGGAGGCAAGAAGAGAGGAGTTTAGACCGAGCCAGTCAAGGTTAAAATGAACTCCCCTATGCATTATAGGTATCTTCTCAGCTGCCAGTACTGATCCTGACACCAGAGGAAGAGCACTGAGCCCACTCTCTCTTCCTTTTCGAAGAACAGCACTTGGACAACGAGTGTTCTCCTACAGGGCCCCCTTTGGTTCAATGAGATTTCAGTGGCATTGCTCAATACAGGAATTCTCCAGGCCTTTAAGTCTGACCTGAAACAGTACCTCACCAACAGGAGTGTGTGCTTATCTGTCAGGCACCTAATTGCCTTAAACTACCGCTCCACAGACCCCCACTGAGTGAACCGGAATTGCTTCTTTATTCGCTCCCCTTTCCCCACCATTTGACCTCCTAGATCCTGATTACCCCCCCAATCCCTCCTTCTCCAGCTCCACGACCTTCCCTGCAGTCCAACCTACTTTGTTTCCTCACTTGCATTACTCCTTATACCTTTGATCTCACTGCTTCACCACTGACTCCCTGCTCAGATGCTCTTTCTGTCCCCTACCCAATGGTTTCATCCTATTTCCATCGCCCTCCCCTACCCCCTCGCCCAGTTCCCTCCTCACCCAGACCTGCCACCTATTTCTTGATAGTTGAGTTCCTCAGTTCTATGCCCTCCTGCTCTGGATCCTTGCCTTCCTCATCCCCCTATTTCCCATGCCCCCCCATCCTTCTTGTATTGACAAGGCCTTCCACTTACTGAGGCTGCTCTCCTATTCCTACTGATCGCTCCTTAATCAATCTTGCTTAACTGATACTTTGCTTCTATTATTCTGCTCTAAAATGTATCGTTGCCTGTCATATTAAGCAGTTCTATGTAACTTTTTCTAAATATTTTCCTGTTTAATTTCTTTGTATGCATTTTTACTGGAATTGTTTCTTGTATGTATTATTGGTTTGCGTTCATGACATGGAACCTTTGTAAATGAGCTCCTGCTCAAAGGTTGTTTCCGAATCTCTAAATAAATAAACAAATAACTCCCCAAGGCAGATTAGTTCATTTTTCTTGAACACAGCTGGTACCAGCTCAATGAATTCATCAAGACCTTGTTTGCAGTTTCTAGGGGGTATGTATACGCAAAAGCTGTGGAGTTTCTTAGCACCAGCAAGGAACAGGAGTGAGTGTAGGACCTCACAATTATTTAATATGTGACTGGGCATGACAGAAATGCTAAGGTGTGACTTATAGTACAGCGTCAAGCCTCCCCCTTTTTGGGAGGCTGGATGGTCAGCCAGGAGCATGCCATAGCCCGGTAGTGAGCACCTGGACTCAGGAACAGAGGGCTTCAGCCATGCTTCTGATAGGGCTAGGATGTCCGGATTATTGACTTGCACCCAGGCCTCCAGTTGATGGAGACTGGCTGATAGACTTCGGATATTGAGGTGGGCAAAGGTTAAACCACGGGGCTAAGGCACGGGACGGGAAGAGCAAGAGTTGTTGGGATTTGAATTGACCATGGGTCCAGGGTTAGGCTCAATGTCACCAGCTAGGGTGATAATGCTATAACTCAAATTATAGCAAGCACAATGGCATGAGAGATGCACTCCGGGGAGGAAAGTTTCCTGTGTATAATGCACCTCAGGATTATCCTTGTAAATTTGTAGCACATGCCCACCAGAGGTAGTGGAGTGGAGGATTTCTCCGCCAGCATGTTGGAGTAGTGGAAGTTACCGAGGGAGGCATCATTGTGTTGTGAGAAAGTCCCTGTAAATAGAGACAGGAAGTCAAGAGTGAGTAGGGTAAAAAAGAAAAAAGGGAGGAAGCACTTAACAAGATGTGACATCATATCATACTTGGGACAGAGCCAGGGATGAGTAGAAATATAATGAGGGTAAGAAGTAAGCAAGGTGGAATAGCTAGCAGGAGCAGGAGAATAAGTGCTCAAACTAGAACCAAGCAAGGAGATAAGAGAGGGAAGACAAAGAAATGATGGCCGGAGAGGGACTTCCCACGAATTAAGGTAGAAAGGGAACCATAGATAGCAACAGGACAGAGCATTCTGAGGGAGCAGTGTAAAAAAGCCTGGGGGATGTCAGAAGGAATTAAATTAAAGGTAGGAGAGATTAGCTAAAAGTGCAGAGTAATATCTGTTAGGGAAGAGAAAAGGCAATGTCGACCTCTAGTGGCAAAGTGATATAACCTGCAGATGGGAAAGGTAGGAGATAGAAAAAACTCATATTTACCTCAGCCTATAAATTTAAGGCCAGCTAACGGTGGGAGGGATTTAGGGGTCGGACGGGGAGCAGCCATGTAGCGGCCTCAGGGAAGAGACAAGTGGTAAATAGCAGCTTAAGAAAAGGCTCCAACATGGTAAGCAGTAGCTTTAGATAAACTTTCAGTATTGGCCTCTTAACTTCTTTTCGGAAATTAAATTAGGCACCTTCAGAAAGCAGAATGAAATTCCTGTGCAGATTACTAGGAAATTAAATAAGGCATCTCAAGGCACGGGTTTAGCAGTCTGTGGTATAGCTCAGTGCTTTAGCTAATGCCCCTTTAAAATGCTGTAAATGGGAATGAAGTCTTTCTTGCCTGTAATGCAGTAAATCAGCAGATAGTTAATCAGAAATTAATCTAAACAGTACAGGCAAGCACGATCAGGTAAGCACAGAGTTTTCAGAATGGTAATATAGTTGAGGGGAATTTCAGAAGCGGAGAGTAGAAAAGGTGCCAAGTTTAAATGCAGCACAGGAGCAGGGGCGCAATCTCTGGCTGAATCTTTATTATATATGGATGTCATTTTTTCCATAGGGAATCAGTGACACTAAAAGCACATAATACCATTGCTCTGACATCGGAAAGTCATAATACAATCATTCTGTTGTTAGATCAATGGTATTCTGAGATGGAATGTTTGAAGTGTTCCATATTATTACAAAAAATCACACACAAGAAACCAGTAGTAACTAGGCTTGTTATTTCATCTCAAGATTCTGGTGATATCATAAACCACTTGAGCTTTGCTCTTATGGTTTATGATGTCACCGATCCCTTGATGGAATTACAGCCTTGTTACTAATGAGTTCCTATCTGTTATTTTATCTGTGCAAACCTTAATGCTATTCTCCCAGAGGAATCTGTCTAGTCCAGCTCTAAAGAGTACAATTCTTGGTGCTGCAAACTAAAAAGAGGACACTCCCTTACCTCTATAGGAGCTCCTTGGTGCCACTTTTAGAATTTTTCAAACTATCCCCCAAGGAAGGGGAGGGATTGTAATTTGTCCACTGGGGGGCTAGCTGCATGATCCCTTCCTATTTCCTTAGTGCAAGCTCTGCCCCCTGTGTCCGACATTTTGTGATGTAACTTAGGGAGAGTGCGGGGGCGTGCTCCATGCAATTTTATGCAGTGTGATTTCAAAAGCTGTTTTCGGATGCTTAACTATACATTTATTAAAATCAATGCCAGTGTTCAACTAACAAGAGCGTTGTTGGTTGAATCCTGGCTCTGATTTTACAAAATGTCTTATTAAACGTCCAAAAACAGCTTTTGAAAATCACACTCCATAGACTTGCATGGAGCACGCCCCTGCGCTCCCCCTAAGTTACATCACAAAATGTTGAGCATGGGGGAGGAGCCAGCACAGGAAGTGGAAAGGATCATGTGGATAATTCGGGGCAATTACATCCCTTTCATTCCTTGGGGGGGGTCCATGTCAAACGGGCGATGTTTAATGAGCTAATTTAAAATAAGTGAGTGTTACTGGGTGACTGCATATGAAGCGAGTCCAATGACAGCAAAGCGCATATTAGCACAATACTAATATAGTGAGCATTATTCGAGTGACTTTTTATATGCATGATGGACTATATGGGTGAGATAACTTCCCTTACCCATTTACTGTGCAGAGATATTATAGGCAATGCCCGTTAGGTAATCCTGAAGATTACGCTCTCTGTACTCACGAACGACCTGCATGAGCCGCTCAGTCAAATCACGGTAGCGCCTCCTACCAGTTCCATCTGCTGCCCCTGACATCATCTTCTCCATACAGATGGTTGCCATCCTTTCTTCCTCCTGAATACAATCTAGAAACTGCCATACATTAGGGGTGTGTAGCACAGGAGCAGCAGGGCCACGCCGGGGGCTATGCCCCCCAAACCCTCCCTATTTCTATTATTCTCACTCCGAGACACTCATTGACTTTGGAATAGGCTATATCAGTGATTGCCCGCATTGTTGTTCGCTCTAGTGACAGGTTGCTATCATTGCTTTCGCTACAATGACATTCGCTACAGATGCCTGCCGCTATAGTTGCGCATTCGCTCATATTACAGTCGCTGTAAATCCTTCTCCAATTTGTAATTGCTCACATTGAAGCACTCAATTGACATGCTACCCCTTAGGTTGTAGTCTAAAAAAGTCTAAAAGTGGCACCAAGGAGCTCCTATAGAGGTAAGGGAGCATCCTCTTTTTCTGAGGGGATTCTAAAAAATGGAGGGAAAGACTCTGTTTAAAAGCCTGACCTGTACTAGCCTCCACAACCTCAGTTTATACTGGCTCAGTTATAAAAACTTGTTTAGAAGGCAATTTTTGTTCTGAATAGTGAATCCTTGTCAGCCAGCACCATCCAAGGATTTGTTTACCCATGAACCTTGCACTGGGTCTAAAGATTTAGAGTGTGCGCCTATGGTTTGGAGAGATGCAGAAAAAACAAAGACTCTGGATAGTTCTCTCCGAGCATCCTTTATGGATCCTACACGCCGCTGTCCTTGCATCCTTAATGGATGTGCCACACTGCTCTTCTTGCATGCTTTAAATATCTTACACACCACTCTCCTTGCATCCTTCATGGATCCCACACACTGCTCTCCTTGCACCCTTCATGGATCCCACACACTGCTCTCCTCACATCCTTTATGGATCCCACACACTGCTCTCCTCGCATCCTTTATGGATCCTACACACTGCTCTCCTCGCATCCTTTATGGATCCTACACACTGCTCTCCTCACATCCTTTATGGATCCTACACACTGCTCTCCTCACATCCTTTATGGATCCTACACACTGCTCTCCCTGTATCCTTTATGGATCCTGCACACTGCTCTCCTCACATCCTTTATGGATCCTACACACTGCTCTCCCTGTATCCTTTATGGATCCTACACACTGCTCTCCTCACATCCTTTATGGATCCTACACACTGCTCTCTCACATCCTTTATGGATCCTACACACTGCTCTCCTCACATCCTTTATGGATCCTACACACTGCTCTCCTCGCATCCTTTATGGATCCTACACACTGCTCTCCTCACATCCTTTATGGATCCTACACACTGCTCTCCTCACATCCTTTATGGATCCTACACACTGCTCTCCCTGTATCCTTTATGGATCCTGCACACTGCTCTCCTCACATCCTTTATGGATCCTACACACTGCTCTCCCTGTATCCTTTATGGATCCTACACACTGCTCTCCTCACATCCTTTATGGATCCTACACACTGCTCTCCTCACATCCTTTATGGATCCCACTCACTGCTCTCCCTGCATCCTTTATGGATCCTACACACTGCTCTCCTCACGTCCTTTATGGATCCTACACACTGCTGCTTTTGCATCCTTTCAATGTTTTGGTGAATAGTGTATGAAGTCAGTAGTGCTTGTGTAACGTAGTTTATGTTTGGCTTTACTCTATTCCCACCGTTGGCAGGGAAACTGGGTAGTGAGTATGGAATAGAAAGTCCAGTACCAAGGATGAGCAGAATGCCGGAGCAGGAAAAGGCAGGGGTGGATGTTGGGTGTTTCACAACACGCTAAGCAGGAGACTGCTGAAGAAGGCTGGCCTTTAAGGGGAATGTGGGAGGAGCTATTCCCCCACACTGAACCTCGGTCTTTAGCCCACCCATTCAATGTTTTGGTGAATAGCGTATGAAGTCAGTAGTAGTTGTGTAACGTAGTTTATGTTTGGTTTTACTCTATTCCCACCCTTGGTAGGGAAATCGGGTAGTGAGTAGGAAATAGGAAGCCCAAAAGAGTTACCAATGAATGTCCAAAAGAGTATGATTACCTCCTAAACCTCATGGACAGTATGATCAGTAGCACACAGTAGAGGAAAATGCCGCAGGTGGAGGAAACCTCTGAGGACCCATGGCTACTGAACTGCCCATCCTACGGGCAAACTAAGAAGAGATGACCTAGGTTCTAGCAACCATATTTTACTTTCCTAGGAAGGTGAACTGCTTGGAGATCTTCAAAGTCCATTGGATGATGCATTCTGGAAGGATGATTCTGAGGTTGAAGAGGTAGGTCTATTCTGAAGGAGCATCCGGATCCTAAAAGTGGAGTAGGTCCAGTTGAAAAAGGGGCGAATGAAGTCCAGGTTTCCAAGATGATGATGGATGATATACATGGAATTACAGAGATAAAGTGAACATGGAGAGCATGGTTTGATAAATTTTTGCTGCCAGACTTTGAACGGTGGGGAGTATGATGGGTTACAAATTCATAAGGTAAACAATCTGATTTTGTAAAAGGTTTGACATTCACATTAGAGTCTAAAGGTTTGGAGTTAAGCAGTGAGCAATAAGTTGCAATGTAGACATCCATGAAGAAGATGAAGGAATCGGACAGAATCTTTAGGTACCTGGTAGAAGGGTGATGTGTAAGTTTTTAGACCAATGAAGGAAGGTTGGTATATGCAATAGAAATGGCATCTGAATGTACATGGAAATAATTGGAAGTTCAGAACGATGAATTCGAGAGTTGATTTGGGTATTGGTCCCATAATAGTACTTGAATAGGCCCCTTCTGGTCTGCTGGAGGGAAAAGGAGATATGGGTGTTGCTGTGGTGTAATTGCCAGTGACGTGAGCTGAAGTGGCCATGACTGCTGTGCCTTACAGGTTGATCCACTTTCTAAATGCTGTAGGAAGCTCGGAATGGGTCTTTGAAGGGGTCTATAGACTGATGTGGCAATGGGAAGTTGAAAGCCATGTAGAATTCCAGGGTTGCCTAGCATTGCAGTCGGATATAGGCATGGTGAAAGGCATGGCTGGGATTATGAGACAGCCAAGTCGGTTACGGATGTGCAGATTGAGGATCAATGGAAGCCTGGTCTCGGTGGAAGTCTCAGTTGGAAGGAGTATGGTGACGTAAGAGCCTATAAGGCATGTTGTCCAAGGGATGTTGCTAGAAGAAGTTTTCTTCAGGTGAAATGAATGAGTGCTCCACAGAGTAGTAGATGGGAGCTGTTATGAAGGCCAAGGTAGGAGTATGAAATAAATGAATGGGAGGGGTAGTTGACTGGGTATAAATACTGTCCGGTGATAGGCATGAAATGCTCAAAAAAGCCACAGCATGCGGGAAGAAGCCCCGAGCCGCCAGAGCAGTGAGAAGGCAGCTGTCTAAGGATGGAGGGGAAAGTCTGGAGTGGATGACTGCGGACTGGAGGAAGGATTCCCTGAAGAAGACGGCAGAGCCCAGCTGTACTGACATCACAGGTGCAGGTAGGAAGGGGACAGGGGCAGTACCACAGCAAACTGAATCAGAATGTGGGAAAGCCACTGCAGGCTATGAGACATGGATTTATGGAAGACCAAGAAGCGAAGCCAGGTACCAAGTGCCACAAAGTTGAGGTACAAGAATCCCATGTCTTAAGATGGCGAACAACAAGTTCAGAGAACAGATGGCACTGCAGTGAAGAAGCACGAGATTCTCACTTCTGAAGAAGAAAGCAAGCTTGCATAGTGGTTGCAAGGGGCGACCTGCAGCAAGAAAGTCCAGGAAGCAGTCGAGCTGATTGGAGGCAGAGACTGAACAAGCTGGCAGAGTCCAAATCCAAAGCATGAGGAGACCAATGCGGGGACGAGTACAATGAGTCCATAGAAGTGCAGAATGGAGACTGGTGAGGAAAGATGTGGAAGGCAAATGGGGTACAGAGGTCCCGTTCCCAAAGGAAAGCGGCAACTGGGTATCTGGTAGAGAATGCATAAGGATGAAACAGTTGTTTACAGACACAGGCTCCCATCCCAGGTATTCAAGGCAAGATGACCTTTACTCGATGCCTCCAGGCAATGTAGGATGGTGAAAGTGAATGGGGTAAAGTGGTCCCATTCCTGAAGGGAAGCAGCAACCAGATAGTCTGGTAGATAATGCATAAGGTCGAAACAGTGTATTGCAGATACAGGCTTCTATCCCTGGTAGTCGATGCGAAATGACCTTCAGTCAATGCCACCAGGCAGAGGTAGGATGTTGAATGCAATGGGGTAGAGTGGTCCCATTCCTGAAGGGAAGCAGCAACCAGGTACCAGGTAGAGAATGCATCAGGATGATGTAATAGATTGCAGACATGGCTCCTATCCCTGGTAGTCGGGGCATACTAACCTTCACTCGATGCTGCCAGGCAGAGTTACGGACAGAGGATGTCAGGTTTGTAAGCAGTAGAAGGTAGTGATTGTAACGGAATCCCATCCCTGGTAGACAGGGTAAGCCTACCTTCACTGAGCACCTCAGAAGGTACGAGTTAGAGACAGAGTCCGGAAAACTGCTGGTATGAGCTGAGCAAGGAAAGGGCAGCTGGCTGCGTAGTATAGGAGGTAAACAGGGAGGCAGTATAAGGGGAAGGCAGCAAGTCAGAGTGGAAAGATGTGAGGAGGAAGTGAGTAGGAATGCCAGTAAAGGGGAGGTAGAGTAATCCAGGAAGGAGCATGCTGGTAGCCATGGACTGAAGGCTGAGTAAGCTGGGTAGCACGGGTCAGGATGGGAGAAGGGGCATAAATGGAGATGGAAAGCTGATGTGAGGAACGAAAGGCCCAAAAGGAAACCAGAGGAGCACGGGACAAGGGAAGGAATGGGGGGGGGGATGACAGGCAGAGAACCAGGGAAGGGGGAGGAGCTCCAGGAAGGAGACAGCAGGGGCACCAGAGGGAGACAGAATGCCACCAAACAACGTACCCCACCTATGGACTGAGAACAGAGCTCCTCATAGTGGAATCCCACCACAGCCATTGGCCGACTGTGTGACCATGAGCAAGTTTTCAGACCTCCCTGTGCAGCAGTCTTCTGTGCAGTAAAACTGAGTAAATGCAGGAAACCACAGAATGAAGGATGTCACAATGCCGTTGGACATACATAGAAACATGCAGACACAGGACATAAAGAAGACCCAGAGGTCCAAAAAGTCACTAGCCACCTGTGTAGGAAGCATAACCACTCAGTCCGGCTCCACTAGGTAGTATCTGCCCTCAGAAACAGGGGAGGACTGGGTTTTCACAAATGTAAACACAGACGCAACTGAATGCTGCCAAAAAGGAGAAGAAAGTCCCACACTGGACAGGAGGGGGTGTACAGCAGGACAGCTAGCTGAGAAAGCTGTAAACCAGTGGCTAGCTGTGCACACACTGAGCCCAGAAAAATAAAGCGCAGGCCAGAGGAAAGTAAAATATGAGGTATAGTGCATCAAGTAGAGGTACAAACGAGAAGAACCTGCAGCCCCAAGCGACTGCAAATGAAGGCCACATCAGCATTTGCACTCACCTGGTAGAGCCCATGCTGGTCGGGACGTGGTAACAGGATCAGAGAAGCACCCGGCAGCACTCATAGATGCAGGCAGGGGAACAGTGGTGCATAGGGCAGACAAAGACGCAGGGGGACAACGCCACAACCGAAAGGGCAGGGAGTGGCGGCCCCAATGGAGAAGAAACGGACAAAAGAGGTAGGGGCAGGGAGGAGGGAAAATGGGGGCAAACAGGAGAAAGTGGACAGGGGGGAGAGGAAGCCAAGGAGGTAAAAGGAGGGAGCAAAGGAGTGGGAGGGAGCATGGGAGACAAAGAAGGAGCGGGGAGAAAAAGGGAAGGAAAGGAGGCTCAGCCCACAAGCCACACAGGAAGCTCAGTGCAGATACGTTTCACAACGCGCTAAGCAGGGGACTACTGAAGGAGGCTGGCCTTTAAGGAGAATGTGGGAAGAGCTATTCCCCCACACTGAACCTCGGGCTTTAGCCCTACCATTATGGATCCTACACACTGCTCTCCCTGCATCCTTTATGGATCCCACACACTGCTCTTCTCATGTCCTTTATGGATTCTATGCACTGCTGCCCTTGCATCCTTTGTGGATACTACACCCTACTCTCCTTGCATTCTCTATGGCTCCTACACACTGCTCTCCTCGCATCCTTTATGGATCCTATACACTGCTCTCACTGCATCCTTTATGGATCCTATACACTGCTCTACTGACATCCTTTATGGATCCTATACACTGCTCTACTGACATCCTTTATGGATCCTACACACTGCTCTCCTTGCATCCTTTATGGATCCTATACACTGCTCTCACTGCATCCTTTATGGATCCTATACACTGCTCTACTGACATCCTTTATGGATCCTACACACTGCTCTCCTTGCATCCTTTATGGATCCTATACACTGCTCTCACTGCATCCTTTATGGATCCTATACACTGCTCTACTGATGTCCTTTATGGATCCTATACACTGCTCTCACTGCATCCTTTATGGATCCTACACACTGCTCTCCTCACATCCTTTATGGATCCTACACACTGCTCTCCTCACATCCTTTATGGATCCTACACAGGACTACGAAAAGGCAGAGGCACTAAATGAGTATTTTAGCTCGGTGTTCATGGAGAAGGTGGAAGGCAGGGGTCCGATACCAGCACCTAAGGGGAAGAAGGGCAAATGGGTGGATCAGAGCCCATTCACTGTGGATAGGGTTAGGGCTGAGCTGAATAGACCAAGGGTGGACAAGGCAATGGGGCCTGATGGGTTGCACCCTAGAGTGATCAAGGAATTGAGGGAGGAAC